>JAVTVY010005825.1:0-374603 GCA_036873755.1 Hanleya hanleyi
ATATAAATTCCATACATCTCAGGTTGAGCGTGTGTGCGAATTTATTGTAGTGAACGACAAAGATTAATGTTGATGTTGGACGGGAAGTATCATAATCACGTGGTGTCTTATTCTAAAGAAATACAAAAATTTCTGATCTTATTTAGTCACCATCCAGCTTATTGATGAAAACGACTCCTCCACAGCCGTTTGCACCAGCGTATTTTCTCACCGTCTAATGTTGAAAGCATATACTTGGTACATGATGGATATCCCAGTAGCGGCGGCCATTCGGTAATCGTTAGCTGGAGTTTAGTTCAAATCGAGACCCATAGAACTAGGATGGGAGGGACATATCATACTACTAAAATTTGTCCAGTTTAATTGGTTGTCTACTTTGGAGCTTGATAAAAATCCATACTTAGTTCTGCGTAAATTTACTTTCTTGAATCGTGTATATCAAACTGAATTATACAAATCACTACCGTTAATCCGTGATTGAAATATGAAAATCCACTTCAGTAGTTTCTTGTAATGGAAATAAAGGTCATTGCGGACGTATAAAGCAGACTAGCACACTTTGCTTGTGGAAAAATTATCAGTGAGAAAATAACGGACTTAATTCATTAGTTTATTAATTAGGTTACGGTGTCGCTCACAGCAAAGGTAATAATTCGTAGGAGTTCAATAGTGATGAGTTATAAACTGCGTGGACGGAAAGAGGTAATAGTAGCGGTTTGGTGTGTAATCAAGAAGACAATGGAATACACGGATGTTGCTTTATTCATGTAAAGTGAAGGATATTAAGTAACATCAGGTCTGTTTAAAGGCCTGATAGGTAAATGTAAGTAACATCAGGTCTGTTTAAAGGTCTGATAGGTAAATGTTCTTCCGTAAAGAATTCACAATTTAAATTGCTGTAAAAGTAGGCATACTGCATGACATTAACATAATTTACCCATTAAAGTACATGTACGGGTCAGTAATGGTGAGGTTTTGACAGCGAGAGAAAAAAAAGCATCGTGTAACTAAAGTTATCAGCATGTAGGTATTGTTTAATAATATACATGTACCAAGTTTGGTGGCTGTAAACCACAGGCAAAGGGTGTCTACCAGTCCATTTACTTATTCAGATGCCAGACATCTATTCGCCCCGTAGAGGTGGATCGTGGAACTAACGATACCAACATGTAGATATTGTCTCGTAGTGTATGTGTACCAAGATTGGTGGCTCTATTAAACCACTTACAAGGGTGTTTATCAGCCCAGTTACTTATTCGGATGCCAGATACATACTCGCCCCTAGCGGTGGTTCGCGGAACTAATTGTGCCAACATGTAGGTATGGTCTCGTAGTATATGTGTTATAGTACTTGAAACTGAGGCATATTTGGTATTTTTAGAAAGGTTATATAATGTACTAAATGACTACATAGCATTTAAACGTGTTTGAGGCGATTATGATGGTATAATGACGTCATAAACACGTCATAGTGTAACAACACTGCTAAAAATGGCAGTTTTGCCCTCTTCGGAACTACATGATCAATATTATGAATGGTCACATATTTTTTTTTGCTCCAGTCAACTGGAAATGTATTGCGCGTGCATTACTGATGATTGAAGATCAATTTTTGTCCTCATAAAATTAAGATTAGGGATTGTCAGCATAATGTAATTTTTCGAATTCCCAAGTACTAATACAATTCTGAAATGGGATATAGATGGAAAAACACCATATGACTAATCATTGAGTTTTAAATTACCAGAGGGCCAAATTAAAATAGTGTTTCCAGCAATAACTTTTGAAAACGTGGACCAAATCTTTCCTAATTTGTTATATGGGAACCTTGCCTCAAGATCTGGCTTGACCTGGGGGCCAAGCTTAAACAGTGTTTTGACAATCACTTTTCAAAACCTGGACTGATTCTTTGCAAGTCGGTCCAGGTTTGGTATCTCACTTGGCATTGTTTCTCATGCTGATCTGTATAGGTAGCGCCACCTGTGGGACAATTTAAAATTGCGTTTTTCGACAATAACTTTAAAAACGTTAATGGATTCTTTCCAATTTTGGTATATATGGGTACCTTGCCAAAAGATCTCACGTGGGATTGTTTTTCATGCCGATCTACTTATAGGTGGTACCACCTGTGAGCCAAGTTAACTTTTTGGTAAAACTGAATGGATTCAACTCTCTTTTTTCCAGTGTTGGGGTACACTTCTTCAAGATCTCGCTTGAATTTAGTGCCGATCTGCCTATAGATGTCGCCACCTGAGGATCAAGTCAAAATTGCGTTTCCAGACAATTTCTGGATTTCGCCTCCCCCCTCCCCTAGGCCTGGACAGGTCCCAAAAAGCCCAGGCCAGATAGGGTTAACGTTTACAGATTCGAGAAACAGGAGACTCGAGGCATTGCAAGTAATTTAAATGAACAACAAATTGTTTTGCTTTATGCTAATAGAGCAATTTCTATCATAGCTAATATTTTATTTTCGGGCACTTCTATACAATACCTCGCTAGGCCGAATCCTTTGGTGCAATGTGGTGTGTAATGTAGAGTAGAGCTTCGAGGTGGAAAGTGTTTTGAAAAGATGAGATATGGCGAGAGGGTAAAGTATTAAATATTCAATAAATGAACCTGTGGAGACTATCAACGTCTAATACTGATATTACAACATATCTCCCGATGTGGTGAAACATCAATAGCGAATTTATTCGATAAAACATTCGGTTCATTTTTTCCGTGAATATCCTAGAGCCTTATTGAAAAAATTCCGGTTTGAGGAATACAGAATCAGTATGATATCCTTCCGACTTCCTTCAATAATATCCTCTTTTCGCAGTTCAAGTGGCATTTGATTTGCCTGTTATCCACGTAACAAAATCAGAAGAATATGTTTCATGTGTTGTGTTCTTTGGCCTGTTCGCGCTATTCGGCACTCACCGCATGTATTGTCAGTGTTCATCGCATAAAAGTGTTCAAATCTCCCTAGAGCTTAGAATCCCCGGCTAGTAACCTGGAGTAGAGCGAGGCCGTTAACGGTACGTATGTTTTCAACTTGTTATCCAGGTAGTACATAGCGTCCTTGGTCTTCTGAAGGTCGAAACCATCTCGGACGAGTTCGATTTTGCGTTGTTTCATTGTACCGGTCAATATCATATCTTGTTGGACCCTCAAGAACAAAGGCCGGGCATATTTCGGCAATTTCTCCAAGCACTGTTTGAATATTTCTTTGCGCATGTCTTCCGTTAACTCCGTTCTTTGGTCTTTGAGTACAAGACATGCCATACCAGCTCTACCGTCATGACCTTGTGGAACAATAAAAGATCTATTTGAATCCTCCTTTTGCTCATTAGTGAGAAAACATAGTACAGCCTGTCTGTTCATTGAACCGTGACTTCAGCTGATCAGGTACTGCATGTGCTGGTTCGTATAATTTCACTTTGCCCAATTTACTAACTCAGGAGAATATTTTGATGTGGTGATAGCGGAAATATTTTCATGTAATATTTGTCAATTATACATTCTACTAAGCATAATGAAACTTTCTTTGAATACTGGGGATATATAGTAGATATGTATAAAAATATATCACTTATCACCAGTTCAAATTATTCTCCTGGGTTGAAAGATAGGGCAAAGTGAAATTGTACGAACCAGCAGCTGATCAACTGAAGTTCAGGTTACTGCACAGATAATATATTATTTGTTCTCTCAATAATGTGCAAAAGGCGAATTAATTGAACATGGGGAATAACAATCAGACCTCTTTGGATGTAATGTTTGATTTAAAAGTATGACTCTTATCCTCTAGCAGGGAAAAATGTTATTTACGGGATCCAAACATTTTCTAATATGGATCCTAAGCGGCATGAGCAATGAACAAATGAATTAGTGACCGCGACAAAGATACTCAGGACAAACATAACCTTGTGCCTTACGAATCAAAACCAGTTCATCACAATTACAAACGAGAGATCCTGAAGGATCTTGGCGCCCACCATTGTCCGATAATTGTAAGCGAATGACTAGAGGATCTCTTTGTCCATTGTTACTAAGTACAAACGATTGATTTGTAATTTTGTTTACAGAATTTTGAATCTGAGCGAAAAGGATCGGAAAAGGTCACTGAAAAACACCAAGATATAATCTAAGTTTCAGGAGTTTCAAGATTTCTAGAAACTGTACTTATGTCAGTTGTTATAATACAAGAGAAATGAGCAAAGTTAGTCTGAAAGTGAATGTACATGTACGGAGGATTCTTCGCCTTTGTTTCGTAGTATTTTTTAAAATATATTTTTTGCACGTGTCATCATTGGGTACTGGAAGCGAAGACCAATCTCTTTGACACTTTGGCATGAGCTATGAAACATACTTAAGATTTTATAATTAAGAACGAGTGCTAATTCTGTTCTGTTTATACAGCTATTTTGAGATATCTCTTTTAAGATACCATGCCTGAAAATAGTAAGATGGTACACTACTTAATACTGAAGGGATCCGGTCTGCGCAGTAATGTTGAAACTTCGAAAGTGCCTGAATCCTGATTATCTCCCTTTGATCGAAACATGCAGTAGTCTACAGTTGTCGAGTTGTGATGTTGAGTCACAAGAGTGACGTCCCTTCATGTAGCCGACCCGCCGGCAGACGAAAGGGTGGAGCAGTTCACTTGCTACTGCATGGACTAAAGAAAGCTGATTTAAAATTTGAAGAAATACATTTTAATTCTGAATTATTTGAACTCCTTGATATGGAAGGTGAAGTTATGGATATTCTCTATAGTCAATATATAGAATATGCTCCACCGTTTGATCCGCCGACTCTTGTGACGCAACGTCACAACTCGAGAATACCGAATTAATTTGAAGCGTAACTTGGATTTTCGAATCGGACCAAAAAATTATCTTGCACTACTAGGCCCCATGTGGGACCTGTGTACCAAATTTCAGAAAGATCCATGAAATATTTCTTGAGAATTCACAGTAACAATGTTTCAAGGGGAAATTCAAGATGGCCGCCTTGTGGCCATATTGGATTTTCGATTCGGACCGAAAAAGGTATCTTGCACAACTAGACCATAAGGGGAACCTGTGTACCAAATTTGAGAAAGATCCATGCAGTACTTCCTGAGAAATCACGATAACAACTTTGCATGGGAAAATCCAAGATGGAATTTTCGAATCGGACCAGAAAAGGTATCTTGCACAATTGAACCTGTGTATCAAATTTGAGAAAGATCCAGGCAGTACTTCCTGAGAAATCATGATAAAAAAATTTCATGGGAAAGTCTAAGATGGCCGCCTGGTGACCATATTGGATTTTCGATTCGGACCGAAAAAGGCATCTTGCATATCGAGACCCTAAGGGGAATCTGTGTACCAAAATTGAGAAAGATCCATGCAGTAGTTCCTGAGAAATGACGATAAAGTTTCATGGGGAAATCCAAGATGGCTGCCTGGTGGCTATACTGGGTTTTCAAATCGTACCAGGAAAGGTATCTTGCACAACTAGATCCCAAGGGGAACCTGTGTACCAAATTTGAGAAAGATCCATGCAGTAGTTCCTGAGAAATCGCGATAGGGTTTCATGGGAAAATCCAATATGGCTGCCTGGTGGCCATGTTGGTTTTTCGAATCGGACCGAAAAATGTATCTTGCACAACTAGACCCCAACGGGAAGCTGTGTACCAAATTTGAGAAAGATCCATACAGTACTTCCTGAGAAATGACGATAACAAAGTTTCATGGGGAAATCCAAGATGGCTGCCTGGTGGCCATATTGGATTTTCGAATCGGACCAGAAAAGGTATCTTGCACAACTAGACCCCAAGGGGAACCTGTGTACCAAATTTGAGAAAGATCCATGCAGTAGTTCCTGAGAAATGCGATAACAAGGTTTCATGGGGAAATCCAAGATGGCTGCCTGGTGGCCATATTGGATTTTCGAATCGGACCAGAAAAGGTATCTTGCACAACTAGACCCCAAGGGGAACCTGTGTACCAAATTTGAGAAAGATCCATGCAGTAGTTCCTGAGAAATTGCAATAACAAGGTTTCAAAGGGAAATCCAAGATGGCTGCCTGGTGGCCATATTGGATTTTCGAATCGGACCAAAAAGGTATCTTGCACAACTAGACCCCAAGGGGAACCTGTGTACCAAATTTGAGAAAGATCCATGCAGTAGTTCCTGAGAAATTGCAATAACAAGGTTTCAAAGGGAAATCCAAGATGGCTGCCTGGTGGCCATATTGGATTTTCGAATCGGACCAAAAAAGGTTCTTGCACAACTAGACCCCAAGGGGAACCTGTGTACCAAATTTGAGAAAGATTCATGCAGTAGTTCCTGAGAAATCATGATAACAAGGTTTCATGGGGAAATCCAAGATGGCCGCCTCGTGGCCATATTGGATTTTCGAATCGGACCAGAAAAGGTATCTTGCACAACTAGACCCCAAGGGGAACCTGTGTACCAAATTTGAGAAAGATCCATGCAGTAGTTCCTGAGAAATCGCGATAACAAGGTTTCATGGGGAAATCCAAGATGGCTGCCTGGTGGCCATATTGGATTTTCGAATCGGACCAAAACTGGTTTCTTGCACAACTAGACCCCAAGGGGAACCTGTGTACCAAATTTGAGAAAGATCCATGCAGTAGTTCCTGAGAAATCGCGATAACAAGAAATTGTTTATGGACGGACGACGGACGACGGACGGACGACGGACCACGGACAAAAAGCGATTTGAACAGCCCACCATCTGGTGATGATGGGCTAAAAATGTTTAGCTTTTCGCAAATCTCCAGAACATATGAAAATTATTTGTATTTCTCTGTATTAATCTTATTGGAGCCACCGTTCGTAACGTGGCTCTGGCCGTAGCAAATTGTATTTACCTGGTACTGTTACACCATATACGTTGGTATCCAATATGAAGTCTGGATTCGCTATAGCATTGGCGACTTCAAGCGTTGAAACATTTTCTCCTTTCCATCTGAAAAATAAATGCTGGAAGCATATAATTTACTCTTATTTGTTGGATTCGAACTGTTCAGCGCCTTCCAGGACATTTCCCGTTATGAAACTGTAGGTTGAACAGTAATTGATTAAGCCTCAATTCGCGTTGCGTTTGGTGAAGTGCACCGAATGACTAGGACTTAATTCAGTTTCATAATTTACAGTTTATCCATTTAACATCTTGCAAGAATTGTCCTTTGGATTGGACATGCTCTATCCCCAATATGATTGTGGCTCTAATCGTGCATATTAGCACTGTCATAGAGTTATTATAATAATCATAAAATTATGTCATGAGTTATGGCACGTAACAATAATGAATTTGGCACAAGTAATTAAAACAACAGCCCAATACCCCATCGGCTGCCAGTTATTGTCTACATTCAGCAAACATGCATTTGAACTTAGATAACTAGGTTAACCAAAATGTGATCTAGTTGGGTTGAATGTTAGTTGTTCTCTCATACAAGAAATACATAGGATATTGGGACGTGTCAGCTTTTCCCAAGAACTTAATTGATTGGAATTTCGCTTAGGTTTTGGTGAAATTCCTAGCGCCAAATATAGTATACTCGTCTATATGGCTCTTCATACTGCGACCAGGTAATTTGATTTCGGGAAAATTGATTAAGGGCAGTCATGTTCAAAAGGTTTCAGCTCTATTCTCACTTAATTGCTTGTGTAACATGAATTCGGAGATCTTAGACTTAACGTGTGGAACTTGAGCTTCAGAAAAAAGGTCTGCTATATTCAATAGACTTCAGGGTCATAATCAGTTGCATATGTGGTACAAATTTGGAAAATGTAGATATTATTCTTTAGGAACTATCACACAAAATAGAATCTGATCTGGACAAAATAGGGCAAGGTCAGTCAACTGTAATACACTTCTGAACCATCGCCAGATCTTTTTAATTTGGGAACATAATAGAAAGTATATGACTTTTAATACCTCAAAGGATATTGCAAATACTAGAATTTGACGTGAATAAAATAGGCCAAGGTCGGTCATTTTCAACAGGCTTCTGATCCATCACCAGATGCATATGCGATATGGCTTTAAAAAGCCTGGCTGTATTCCTTCTTGAGATGTTCACAAGAAAGACGGGCAGAGAGACAAACGGACAGACAGACACAAAAAACAACGACAATAAACTTTGGACAAAATTACCCGAGGAGCAAAAAAGACGACAACTTTCGGAATCTTCCTAATTTTTTTCCATATCATTCCCGTCCGTTTTGACCCTGACATTCTATGCAGATTTACAAAGCCATGATTACATTTAGTGTGGCACTGATAGATAAGTTGTGATCGATTATGGTAAGGATACATTTTTGGCTCGAGTTGTGTGAAGTTGATTCCCAAAGTTTTGATACAGGTATTCAGCTGATGATAGGAGAAATATCATGTTCATGGAGACCTGCATTAACATATTTAATCCCTAGAAATAGACCAAATGACCCCAAACACCTCAGCTGTTAGGATTTCGATGAATGTGCGGTTTAGTGTCGGGAAATTTGGTCATATTTCAGTTATTGATAAGCTTCTGGTTCATCGTCAGATTCATGTGTGGTGTACATATAAGAAATGACTATCTATAATTATTTAGGAGATATAAACGGAACTATTTTATCTGAAAGGGAAGAGTAAATCAAGGTCACTCATTCTTGATAAGGTAATTTTTATTAATCATAAGTAAGTTATAAATGAGGCGTAAGTCTGCAATAGCTCTCAATAATCTTTCAAGAGAATAGAAATTGTGTTAACAGCATTAAACCTACTTCTGTCAGAAACATGTAATTCGATTTTGAATAATAGGTCAAGAGTGGTCAATAAATATTGTGATAACATCAATGGTGGACAGACATATTTTGACCTTCGAAAATAGGTTACGGCCAGTCAACTTCAATAGGGTTGAGATGAAACAGCAGAAAATATAGAAAAGTTAGCTTTAAAGCTTCGAGAGATATTGAGCAAACTATATTACTACATAATTTGACAATGGAAATTAGGTCAAGGTCAGTCATGTTCAATACAGCCCCGGCCAATGAGCACATGTATCTACAGTAGGGAATTCGGCAGGATAGCGCACCTTTAAGAGATGAGCTAACAACATTACATCTAGTTTAGGGCCATTCGCACCAAAATCAACCGAACATTGGATAGCATCGTCACCGATTTTCTAGAAATTTGGCATGGTGGTTAGGATATATAAAACAAATTTTTGACCTTTGATCTTACGCTCTAAATATATATTGTTCTCAAAAACTTGGCTCACAGGTAGCCTGCTATGCAAACAACTGTTTCTGAGAATTTTGGAATTTTCTCTCATAAGAGCTCAATGAGCTTGACATTTACTGAATATATGATGACAGGGATGAAACACTATAGGGAGATCTGAGGAGTTGAGACAGTGTATACTTCTCACATATCTGACCCAATCCAACCATATTTATTAAATTTCCAGTTCATTGGGCTCTAACTCGAGAACCCATTGGGCGCCCATTCCAAAAATGTGCGTGAATGTCACCAAAGATTCCCAACTAGTGCGAACTATACATTGTTCCGTTCTGCATTATATATTTTCTGAGGTCCGAGTCAAAGATAAAAATGTCCAAAACTCTTTCATGACTCATGTTTGGCATTTTGTCATCAGCAATATCTGATGGTAGTTAAAAAAGCTTTCGAATGATGCAAGTATAGGTCAAGGTTATGGTTAGCGAAGTTCTGGTCAATAAGCAGATGCATTTTTGGTTCAAATTTAGAAAGGCTAGATGTAATCCTTCAAAAGATATGAAGTTGATAAGCAATGAATCTATTATAGAATGTACTTTGACCTCTAAAATTAGGTCATGGTCGGTCATGTTCAATAGGCTTCAGGTCCATCGCCAGCTGCAACTGTTGTGTGCATTTGAAAACCTTGACTATATTCCTGCAAGAGACATCGCCCTGACGTCGATGATGATCAAAAGTGGGCGGACCAGACGGACGACGAAAATACCCATGTCGGCCAAAATTGCATGGCCGAGTGGTAAAAACCACGATTGGCGCACACCATTTACCGCATAAGGTGCAAATATTAATTCGCGATTTTCGACAGCCATGTGGGCACTGTGATCCGTACAATGTTTCTGACGTTGCGATTGTTATTTAAGTTTCGGGTAATATCCCACTGAACACTTACCTAAATGTATCTCCAATTCTGTCCACAAAGTAGAGGAAGTAATCATTATCCTGGTAAAGAATATCTCCGAAATTGAAGAAGATATCCCCTTCTTTGCACACATTTCGTACGACTTTTTGTTGTATCTTTTCTGGGAGTCCGATGTATATGGTCTCTGGCTTGATATGGTCCGGAAATGCTGCCAACAAAAGACCTGGCTCGCCTACAAAATCGTAACATCCAAATGAAATCAACATTTCAACCACTTATCTGTATCATCCAATTAAACAAGCTACTCATTGAATATAAACGAAATTTTCATTGTTATTCCATCGGTCACCTGCATAGAGAACTGAAAACGAAATCACCATGCAATCTGGTGACCTTTTATCCCTGTTCTACGTCAACTATGCAATGTACTTCCATGCCAACTGAATGACAAGTGGGAATGAAAATAATACTGCCGAAAGGGCATGCCCTGTACGTAACCGACACAATACAATAGGACACATTTTATCTAAACTAATCCAATCTCATCGAAACATCATTTTAATTCAATGTGTTACACTATAGGTGTATCACAATTTTCATGCTAAAATGTAATCATTACATTTATAACTCACATTCAACTGAATTCAATTATTTAAATGACCAGAAGCGAGTGAATGGATTTCACTTGATACAAAGAATTTTTCAACTTTTCTCGGTGATAATAGCCATCGGTTGAAGAACACCAACCTCGTTTAACCCGGATACATCGCCCATATTTATCCCTCAGAGGTGACGCTGTTGTCACGTCGTACTTCACCAGGAGTTTAGGAAAACGATCCCGCCATGCCTGTTACGGGAAGAAATATTTCATATTTGATATTGGAATGAAATAACAGATACATGTATATAGAGAGAATTAAAAGAGTTGTTACTTTTGCATATAGCTGTTTGCATCTCCTTTAGATGTAACGCAAAAAATGTAAAAAAAAAAGCGGGCGCTGGGATTCGTACGAAAAACAGTTACATATTTTTAACGCTCACAGATAAAAGTGACGTAAAACAGCGTCGACGGACGTTGAAACTGGGCTTTCGCCTGTTTTTGGCTTATTCGTATACATTGCAGGAAGTATTTTTTAAAATATATCTAAAAAAGGACATCTTGAACGAAATATAATATCGCGATACGATGTCATTGTGGGTATGATGGCAACAAATGTTAGATTCGTTTCGGAACAATGTGTCATATGTTAGATTATATTGAGATATCCGTGCTAAATTGTGTACGAAAATGGAAAACAACACACACAAAGGTCAGCCAACGCTGTTTTAGGTCAATTGTTCCTGAGTGTCTACAATATAAGACTTGGTTTATCAATCTGTATGGAACACGGCAGCTTGTGCAGAATTGAAGAGAATTATTTTGCTTTGAATGCACTACTTCACGGCCCTGCTACTCAAGAATGATGAGACTCGGTGCCTTGAAATTTTTCTGAGTATACAATATAACATTGTACTTCATGCCAATTGAACAATTTCTTGTAGTGGAAGTATTTTATTTTGATACTTCTTGTATCGCACCTGACCTGAGACCAATTACCCATCTAATGATACAAGGTCATATGAAGATACATGGCTTCACAAACCTAACAGATAAGAAAGATTCACCTGTGTAAACGCAACTTCTCATTTAACGTCGCGATCTGCAATATTTCAGCTATATATAGCGCCGAGCAATATTAAACTCTACCCCAGACGTTAGCGATCGCATCACATGAATAAAAATATCTTGTAATTTTCATCTCAAGTGTAGTGTATTCATACAATACCTCTAACTTCGCTGCAAATGTACTTCGTTAAAACATCAACGATGCAGTCAATTCAACGGTTGACTATGTCGCTCATTGTGTGTTTTAACCTAACCAGGCCTGGGGGAGGGAAGGGGGGGGGGAGTAAAATGCCCTCCCCTACCAAACTTTCAGCGCTATATTTGAAACGACGAAAACTTGAGAGCTGACACTCCGTGACTTTATAGTTTATCATATTGGGGTCATTTTGAGCCTATTTGCATAAACTCCGAGCACAGAATCATGGGTAAATTCAAAATGGCGCCCACGTGGGGTACCAGAAAAGTGACGTTTTCGTCAGTTTTCTTCAAAATGAGGAAAAGTGGGCAAAAACTGTTTTATTGCACACCACATTAATATTCACTAATTTATCATGCAGTTTTTGCGTAGAAATTGCATAAATAAAAAGTAAAGAATCTGGCGGAAAAATCGACTAAAAAAATGCTGTTTTTGAAAATGATGTCACTCTGACGTCATCGAAGCGGGCATCTTGATTTTGTTTTTACATTTTCTGGTAGAACTTGACCCAAGGGTATAGTGTGATAAGTTTCAGCCCCCTAGCTCAAAAGATCAGAAAATAATAGGGGGAAGGTCCCATTTCGGCCCCCTCGCAGTCCTGGACATGTCCCATAAAGCCCAGGTCAGATAGGTTAAATATTGCCGCCATATTGGCGATGACCAAATACTGGTGATGACCAAATCTGATGTCGCGTCCCAAACGCATGATACCGATTTCTAACAGGCGACGGTCGGTAATCGCACATGACCTATAGTCTCTTTCCATCCATAACAAAGCTATGCGGGTCATACAGTCTCCACGCACAGCACTTCTCTAACTCTCACGTTTGCCCCAAGGACAAAAATGTCCGATTCAAATGGTTTATCCACCGAGTTCACTAGTTTATTCACCATTTCTACTGGTTTGTCCACCGATCTCACTGGTTTGTTCAAGTGCCCAGATATACTTTTGCTCGAACCCTACAATCACAACAGACTTCACAATCTAACCACGAAAGTCTGATGAACTTACGGATGCCGCATCGACCAGTCCCATTTGCAACGGTCTTGATTGACAGCCATGAGAGACGACACGAACTTCTACAGACGAGCATATTGTTAATTCCAGCACAGGTAAAACCGATACAAATACTAATGAATCCACTTAATGGTAATGGGATACACAATTGAACCAGAAGCCACGACGCTAATCCAATTGAAACTGTCAAGAAATCTGTTCAAAATTTACACATAAATAACAGCAAAAGTTCCCAACATGCACGGACGAAATTTCAAATACACTCGGTCGATACCCTCACAAAACTGCTGTACAAAATTCCAGATGAAATTCAAGATAAATCCACAAATGTACAGCAACGCAGCAAAACAAAAACGGATAAGAATAGATATTACACATCGCATAACCGCGATGAAGGGATGAAGTTTTGAAAGAGCGTAACCTTTGTAAATTGCAAATTTTGTCCCAGTATTCAGATGCCCTTACTTCTGCAAAGGTGAAAACACTAGTAAAAGTCATGTGCAATTCATCGAGATTTTGCTTTATTATATTTTTCAACAAGTTGGCAAAATTACAGATCCTTTCGGACCTTTGTACCAACTAATTTGATCATATAAGTCAGAATAACACCCGACGCTGTCCAACCACTTCTAATACTATATATCATTAATAAGTTACTGAACCTGAAACGTCTAAGCAAAAAGAAGAAGCAAAAAAACAGACTAAACAAATTGCTGATCAGCTGCTTAGAGATATCACCCAAACACGAACTCCCTATTTCGAGCTCTCAGAGAACTGAAACTTTCAAAACCCAACCAGAACCTACCTGTAACAGGAAGGCTACAATTTTGTATGGAGAAAAGAGGGGAAATCACAAACGAACCCATCATATTAAAAATGGTGACCGACTTCCAGATATAATTCCTGGAAAACAGGGAAAAGCTCAACCATTCCTAATAACGGAAATGACCAGAAAGGAGCTGTGAAAGGGGTTTTCCCTGTTTAAGACCAGTTTCTCGGGAGCATCTTTCTCCGTCCCCAAGAAAGTTGGAGGACACAGAAAGTTTTCAGTCTAAGAAAACGCGTTCGTACAGTACGAAAACTTCAAAATGGAGGGCATTGCAATGCTAAAAACTATTTCATGTGCAAAATCGACACAGAATGTTTAACAAATATGTGCAGCTTCAAATGCCTCCCATTCGGTTTCAGATCTGCCCTCGGGCCTTTACAAAGTTAATGAAATCAGTCATTGCTCTCGTGCTGAATCTGAGATTCAGAATTCTTTTATCAGATTTACCTGAACGACATTTTACTGATTAATCATTCCAAACAGTTACTGAGGGATCAGACAGAGACACTGATTTGGCTCCTCTAGTGTCTGGGCTTAATACTGGAGAAGTCTATCCCCCCGCACACATAATAGAATATCAGGGGTTCATTATAGATTCCCTGAAAATGAATCTCCAGTTGTCACAAATAAAGGTGACAAAGATTGTGAAGAAATGTTAATCTATGATAAATCAGACATTTGTCAAAGTCCGGGAAATGCCCTCACTGATAGGCCAGCTAACAACATCCATGCAAGCTGTCATCTCTGCTCCATTACAATGCTATATAGCTGAAATATTGCTGAACGCGACTTTAGGCCTTAATTCTCTCTCTCTCTCTATCTATTACACTTCAGACACCTGTAGATGCAGAAATCGAAAGCTCTGTTGAAAAGCAAGCAGAGTTACGAAGCTCTGACAGAAATGTGATGAGACTGCAAACAGGAAGCCAAATGGTGGATACTCCACCTGGGCGACCAGAACGGTCGAGCCCTGATTAAACCCGGACCCGATATAGTGATAAACACGGATGGTCCCAGATTTGGGTAGACAAGAGCAACAACAACACATAACTGTCTTGGAGTTGAAAGTGGGAATGTTTGCGATGCAAGCTTTCTCCAGGAACAAAACAAATCATGCATGTTCATCTTCGGCTGGACAATAGAACGGCCATGACTCGCATAAACAAAATGGGGGGAACACGATCCCATCAGTTGGTAGAACTGGTAGACGTGAGACTACTGTCTGGAAAAGCAAATCATAGTTACGGCAGAATGCTTGTTTGGTCTACAAATCACAGGACAGACTGGGAATCCAGACACATGACAGATTCCAGGAACTGGAAGCTGGAACCGAAAGCATTCCTGCACATTAAAAACATTATGGGTCCGATAATGATAGATTTAATCACGGATCGCCTAAATGTCCGGACTGCAACATTTTGTCAGTCGAAAACCGGATGGAGAGAGAGAATTATGGTTTAACGTCGTGCTCGGCAACATTTAAGCTTTTTAGCGATGATCAAACCGGATCCTAAGCAACTGCAGTGGATGCCTTCTAACTGACACGAAAGAAAAGGAAGGCTTATGTCTTCACACCTTTTTGCCTCCTAATTCGATTCCTGGCAAAAGTCACGAAAGGGTAAACAGATTGATAACACCGACATGGTACACACACATATGGTAGCCAACTCTATTAACCATGATGTTTCACGACCCAATCTTACTTCCACCACAAACAGATATAATCACCTCCCCTATGGGAGAGAAACACCCATTCGTGCTAATGGGAAACCTTCAGCTAGCGGTATGAAACCAACTACTGGCGCAATCATGCAGAAAATGAACCAGGGTTGCCTTCACTTGCGCCTGGTCGAAATGGAGTAGCTGGTGTTCTGGAAAACATACTGATCCTTTCCGGTCTACTTTGGCCAATATCCTAGACTACTTGACACATGCACCATGAATTCCTGGCCTACAGTATAAATGGCGCCAGATTAGCCATTAGTAGTATTAATTCAGAACTGGATGGGTGCAAAGTAGGATAACACCCTATGGTGAAATCATAGACGACTGGT
Source organism: Hanleya hanleyi (assembly GCA_036873755.1). Taxonomy (NCBI): domain Eukaryota; kingdom Metazoa; phylum Mollusca; class Polyplacophora; order Lepidopleurida; family Hanleyidae; genus Hanleya; species Hanleya hanleyi. The sequence goes on from JAVTVY010005825.1 coordinate 15,909, forward strand.
ATATTGAATACTAGGCCTCCTACACACAAGTACACAGGCGCCCGGGATGTAGACATTGTACTAAACTACATAATCTGTTTGAGAGACAATCTGACACTCTCTGACAGAGACCTGTCAATGAAAACTCCATGTTACTGACACTTTCCAATGCGAGTAGAGCATCAGAGCCACCTCACATTGGAATGCGCGGCAGGCTTTGGGGACAAAGCAGAGTTCAATTTGCCGGGTCCTAACTAAAATCAAGAAGGCAAGAACTCCACTAGGAAAAAAGTCTGTGCTTTTCAGCCTCCAAACACAAATAAATGTTTGCACCCATTAGAGTGTGTAATGGAATATATAAGACGCACTGAACCCTGGATGGACGACCAGAAATGTCTTCTCATAAGCTACCCTGTTAAGTATCACTTTATATATTCCCGTCGCCAAATTAGTAAATTTGTGCAAGTTTTTTATCTTTACCGGGCGATTCAAAATCCAACGTAACTGTCCGTCCATCTAGGAACAGTTAGATTATGGCGGGCTTCGTTCTCAATTCTCATTGGTCAGTCTCGACAGCTGATCAGTGCGTGACCTCTCTTGCCGGAGGTGTGTCGGGACTGACCAATCAGAATTGAGAACGAAGCCCGCCATAATCTAACTGTTCCTAGATGGACGGACAGTTACGTTGGATTTTAAATTGCCCGGCAAAGGTAAAAAATTGCACAAATTTACTAATTTGGCGACGGGAATATATAAAGTGGTACTTGTAGAATATGCTGATGTATTTTGTTTGGCGGTAAACCGTTTATTTCTCGATTCACCCAAAGTCCGTTTCACACCTTCATGTGGATTTATATAAAGCATGTGGTTATATATAGAGACCCCATATTTCGACACTTCACTCTAATACCACCGCCCCCCCTCCCCCCAAAAAACCCTCTTGTTTTGCGGGCCTGTGCTTAGGTTCAGCATACAAGGAGAAGGCGCAATCACGTGACTGATGACGTTAGGTTGCCATCTTGCGAGACTTTGAATGGTTTAAAATTATACGTGAGGTATTGAGGAATACAATATTATTTTACCTTGCTCGGTTTGACTCATAAAATATTAAATTCATTTCGTGCACTACGTGCACTTATAAAGTTTACAATTATCCGTGTTGGCACTTTGCACACGGTGACTGATCCATTTGATACTGAAGTGTAACATGGAGGGACCTAAGTCCTGATAAATGTATAAATATTCTTCCTATCGCCATGCGGTTTAAATAGCCATAACCCAACCAAGAAAAGCAACTTTACGGAGTTCATGACATCAGTAAATCCATATCGTAGCTAAACTTCGACTACAAGTATGTATCATCGCGTGCATGGAATCAAACGATATTATTGACCAGACAATATCTGGTCAATTTTCATGGGCTCGGCCATCTTTAAACGATCCCGGACAGAATGATAATCGAGAAAGGGCTTGGAAAAATATCAACAGAAGTTTGACAATATAGACGTGAGGATTTTGACATTTTCAAATATCATTTACGAATTTATCGCCTATTTTCCAACCAGCAAGCCTTCACTTATTGACAAATCCCGAACAAGGTTATGCTTTTACAAGATACAAGATACAAATATTTATTTAAAGTCGAACTTGTACAACTTAAAAACATTAGCACTGATGGCTATTTGTCGACTGGAAGACAATAAAACACATAAAATAACAATATAAAATATATACATAAAACATTATGGCTAAAATAGTCCCGTAACTCTATCACATAAATTGAAAACGTGATATTTATTTTGAGCAGAGATAGCATTTGCATTTCATACCTTGAAAATCTTTGATTCTACTTTTGAACGTGTTTAATGTTGACGACTGTCTAATTTCGATAGGTAGACTGTTCCATAATTTGGCACCGTAATATCTTAGTGAATTTAAACCAAATTTTGTCGTTCGTACCCTGGGAATGCTTAGTTTTCTGTCATCCCTGAGTGAGTGTCTAGAATACTGTAATTGAAATATATCTTTCATGTATGGGACGTTTTGGTCGTTAAGTGTTTTGAAGATTTCAAGAAGAATCGTTTTCTCTCTACTGATTACGAGAGATGGTACATTTGCTTTCTCCAGTAATATTTCATACGGTGACACGTAATCGTTGAAAACGAACCGAAGTGCCCTTTTCTGGATTCTTTCCAGAGAAAGTTTGTCTTTCTGACAACAGTGGTGCCATACTGGAGAGCAATAGTTGAAATACGACAATATAAAACACCTTAAATATCCATTCTGGCAGATTCAGTGAGATAAGCAGACAAACGTTTTAGCACACTCAAAGATCTATTTGCTTTGGTCCTCACCTTGGAAACATGTTCACCGAAGTTTAGTAAGTGATCTAGAGTTATACCCAGTACAGTGGCTTGACTCTGACTCGTTATCTCAAGCGAGTCTAATTTCATTGTATGCGTTAACACTTCCGCTTTAGGACTGATAAGAAAGAGTTGAAATTTGTCAGGATTTGCAATCATACAGTTGTCCTCAAACCAACCGACAGCTTTCCTAGTCTCACATTCTAGAACAGATAACAGTTCTTCAATCGATGGTTTATGGTCATACAAGGAATTATCGTCAGCATAATTAATTTTCAGTATGTTCGATGCTGATATCAGGAAGTCATTGATAAAAACATTAAAACATTCATTGAGGCACACCAGATAAAATAGGTAACCAGGAACTGACAGTTTGGCCCAAACGCACTCTTTGTTGTCTGTTGCGTTTTCAGAGAAGCCGTACGCTTCAAACTTTGCTATAAGTAGTTTGTGTGGTAGCGTATCAAAGGCCTTCGATAGGTCCATAAAAACAGCTCCTACATAATTCTTTCTTATCTAAAGCAGTTTTCCAAGATTCTAGCATATTAATTTCGCATTGGATAAATTCTGCACACGGCCACCTAATGATGTTTTGGGTTCTTTATACCTAAAGCAGGAGTACACGTCTCAGCTGAACAAGCGCATGCGCGAAGTATAAATATAGTTTTAACACAGTCTGGCTTTGTGCAGGAGCATTAACCCTACCTGGCCGGTGGGCGGCTTGGGACGAAATGCCCCCCCCCCCTACCAAACGTTCTGCGCTATCTCCGAAACGACAAAAAATGGAGAGCTGTGATTTTATAGAACCCCTCGAGCAGAGGATCATGGGGTCCCAGAAAAGTGATGTTTTATTTCTTCAAAATATCTGCTTTACCGCGATGGAAAGCGGGCAAAAACTATTTTATTTCACATCACATAAATATTTACTAATTTATCATGCAGTTTTTGCGGAGAAATTGCATAAAAAAAAAATTCAGAAAATCCGACCGAAAAATCGACCAAAAAATGCCGTTTTTGAAAATGACGTCACTGTGACGTGACGTCATCAAGGCGGCCATCTTTTTTGCATTTTCTGGTAGAGTTTGACCCAAGGGTATAGTGCGGTAAGTTTCGGCCTCCTAGCTCAAGGGGTAAGAAAAATAATGAGGGGGTGGGGGCCGTCATGCCGCAACAGTTCCTAAACAGCCCAGGCCAGATAGGGTTAATACATGCCAGGACGGACTGGAGTGCTATCATATCAAAAAGAAGAGGCAGCTGTTTGGCAGATTCAGGTAATCATATATAGACTATGAGTGGCTTTATAGATATTTTTACATTCATGTTTTTTTAGCGAAAAACAGAACAAATCCACGTACCATGAATGGAGAGTAAGGACCCACGGCGCTCTTTTTGTTGTGAATGTTCGTGAATACAGCAACACCTTCCGTGGATCCGTAAAACTCGATGATTTGTGGAATTTTGAAACGCTTCTGGAATTCATCCCAAATATCCGGTCTGAGGCCATTCCCATAGGCGACTCTGATATTATGCACACCATCTTTGCTGTTCTGTAACATATCAAGATTTAGATGGAGAAAATCATTCAAGTAAATATATGATAAACTATCCAAGTTACGATGTCATTGCTGTTACAATCGGCTGATAAGTGAGAATGAGGGTGGTACATCCATCCATCTACACCCTCTGAATTGCCAAGACTGTTTTTGAGAATGTGAGAAGAAATTGACCCAAGAGATTACCCAATCGTTGACCAGTCCAAAAAAGGTCAAAATTGAAAACAAACCCACGCATCGGGGTGATTTGATTTGGACACCGCCATATCTGGTTAGCCTACGAGTTTACTTTTCTAGAGTCAATGGACCAATGTTCATTTTATGCGGTCCTGTGATATTGTTAGATCTTGTTACGACCACGATGACGGCACTGGCAAACGAATTTTCTTAAAGAAAGAGAAATCTTGAATCGATAATAATTTATTTTCTGTATTTTTTTTTTTTATAAAAAAAAACGGTCTTGGTAAGAATAATGTTGACGTTCTTGAATATAATACCGAATATATGGTCGGATCGTATAGTCTATATCTTGGCAAACCAGCATATATGAGCTAGAATCAATTACCTAGTGGAAAAAAATATTTTCTTTTAGAAAACGAAACCTTGCAACGATAATAAATTATCTTGAATTATCTTGAAATTATTAAGAAAACTAAGCAATTCTTCCCTGGTTAAAAAAATGGCAGGCTGGTGTTATTGAATTTCAAGAAATAATTTTCTTAAATTTTCTTCATTCAAGAGCGCCAGCCAACAATTTTCGTACATTTATTTTTATTGCTATTTCTAAATAATTTTCTTAATTCAAGGCAATTTGGTGCAAGATTTCGTTTTCCATAAAATATTTCTTCCAGTGGGTAATCGATTCTAACCCGATGATATTTGACAAGTAGACTATACGATACGACCATACGGTATTTAATTCATATTCATTAGGGTGGCCTAACTTTCGACTGATTAAATGTTCTATATGTATTATGTTTTGATGGAAATTTTTGTTTGTCTGACGTAAATTATACATAGCAAGATTTCAATCATATTTCTATAGAGCGCATGATAGTGCAAGGCCTCCTATGGATATATAACAGCGGTGCAGTTGCACATACACCTACACTCTCAGCAATATTCAGGGAATAATCCTGAATAGATCAGGTTGCACATCCACAACTCAATTTCAAGGATTTTACCTGAAATCCAGGGATAATATCCTGAAATTCAGGTATATCAACCATGAATTATTAGTTAAATTACATGAATTTTAGTGGATTTTACGTACCTGAATAGGGCCTGGAACTTACTAATCAGGGTGATAAATTTGCCTGAATTTCAGGGAAAATCCTCTCATTCAGGGATCTTTTTTTCTGAAATTCAGGTAATCAGCCCAGAATTTCAGTCAAAATCTCTGAAATTGATTTGTGGATATACAACCTGATCAGTTCAGGACTTTTACCTGAATATTTCTGAGAGTGTATAACGTTTAAGATCTATATCATTCGATGATACTGATTCGCTGGTATCATGGAGGTTTCGTTATCGGCCACTAATGCTTATTGAATATCTGAAGACGCCTCTGATGTAGACATTACACAACCAGTGTTAAAGATTATACGTACCTCTGGCTTGGCAAGAAGATACCGGGGCAGCTCGCCGATATATTGTATAATCGTTACACGGTGTTTTCGACAATCCTCCCAAAAGTTACCAGCCGAAAACTTCTTACTGATTACCATTGTGGCACCTGGACAAACAACGTAAGTGACTTGCTGAACATATGAAAAGTAAAGTATTTAGTTGGCTCTTATCATGGTAACGAGAAATGGTGATGCGTTTAATATTCTAGATACATATTACACTAGATCATTGCACCAGGAAACTGAGTGGAAGAGCATATCTATATTTTTAATATGAATAATTATATAAAGCTCCTTTATATTTAATAGTAACAAAGCTGGCTTTTGAAGTTTGCATAATGAAATATCAGCCTTGAAAAAATTGCGATGTTCAGATGTATACAAAGGAGTGAGTGAGTGGTAGGGTTTAACGTCGTTTTCATGACGGTGTCTACATGTGCCAGACCACGAGTGCTCACAGTTCCTATTACCCTGGACACTGAACAGCCCAGCCAGTACAGCACCCGGTCACCCATCCAAGTACTGACCGAGCTTAACGTTGCTTATCTTTCCTTAACTGATCTGATGAGAACCGGTGTGTCCAACGCTATAATCCGATGGGTATATGAGTGCTCAAAATATCCTCCCGGTTATATTTTGTCATTTATAGGGCGGATTTTCTCTTATAGCAAAAATATGACTCCGCAAAGCAAAATCATATTGCCACACAATATATAGGAACGTTGATTGTGGAAGAACCAAGAATTGTTTTGGCTTCAGATGTCGTATATTTGTTAGAAGAGAAAATCTTCCATAGAAATGCCCCAAAATAGGGAAAATAATCAATCATATCTCGATTTCTATGCAACTGACCATCGCAATTCTTTGGGGCTGATATTTCAGTGAATGTAAACTTCAAGAAAAAATATAGTTTTGCAGGATGTGGAGTGAACAAAAATCGACTTTGATTTCCACCACAAGCAAATGAGCTTTTTCCATGTTAACGTGTTATCGTTAAACGACGTTCAGCATTGTTTCAGCTATATAGCGACGAGCAATTAAGACGTCTAAAGATGTTAATAATCCATCGAAAGTTTAGCAATTTAAGATAAAACGTATCAAAGAAGCGGGATTTATATTGAAATTTTATAAAAAACAAATTGCTCTGTTATTTTTTATAGAAAATCTAGAATCAAATCTTGTTTCCACACAACCGAAAAATCTACACATTTAATTAAATATATTTGAATGAGACGAGGAATACACTTTAGAACCTCTTCAGGTTTCAGTAAATTTTCAGTCGTCATTTCACAATGTCTAATTATAATCTGACTGCTGAGATGAGTATAATCTATCGTCTAGGGCTACCTTAGAATTTGTATCAGTTTTAGTATTGCATACGATGTCAAAACTGCAAGGTGGCTAGCAAAACACTATAACCGCTGCTGGACTAAAATAGTTCCAGAATTCCGAGATTGGAAGGATGAGTTGAAGACTTAATTGCTTTGAGGCATGATAAAGAGTTCGTGAATTATTGCACCGTTGAAAAATATTCAATATCTGATAAAAGCATCACAGCCGTATGTTTGGAAACTATGTTTGCCTCGTCTTCCTTTAACGGAAACTAGTTTTAGCTACTTTGAACTGGCAATTCATATCCATATATAATGATCTGGTATTATGGCAGATCACGAAGTAATATTACAGGTGACAACAAAGCAAAATAAATCCCTTCGTGCGAGTAATATTAACATCAGAACTAAACAAGAAATCGATCATGAGTTACCAAAACCAATCACACTGCAGAGTCCCACGTAGAGTGCAGAGGAGTGATACAGAGGTAAGCATGTATAAACGATGTCATCAGGAGAAAGATTTGCCATCGCCTGTAATCTTCCTGATGTCCCCTGGGCCTTCAACTGAGTCATCAAAGCTGGCTTAGGCATTCCTGTAAGAGAGAGAACAGGTGTTTATTCTACAAATCACCATCTCGGAAATGAGAATTGCGCATTCCTCATAGACCTATAGGTTCCTACCACAGAACCCAGCCTGTTTCCAAGTTTACATGGCTTCGTTCGTTCATACTACGCCATGAATCCTCTTGCTGAACTTAGATGTACACTCTGGTAAAACACGGCTCCATGGGTCGTACGGCTCTATCCGGCAATAAAACAACCCCTCCCTCCTCTCTGTCCACTGCTTTTATCGAGTTCGGCAATTTGTATCGAGTTCATTCCCGTGAAGAGCTGAACCATCTGCAATCAGTCTTCAAACATCAACGGCCGTTGAACTTCTCCTGTGTACCGCCATTATCTTCGTACGGTTCACGTGATCCGCATGATACGTTGCCGACCACGTGATACGTACGAACATAATAGAGGAGAAATTCAACAGGCCGTTGATGTTTGAAGACTGATTGCAGACCGTTCAGCTCTTCACGGGAATGAACTCGATACAAATTGCCGAACTCGATAAAAGCAGTGGACAGAGAGTGGGGAGGGTTGTTTTATTGCCGGATAGAGCCGATAATGAAATTTGCCGAACTCGAAAAAAGCAGCTGACAGAGAGTGGGGATGGATTGTATTATTGGCGGATAGAGCCGTACGACCCATGAAGGCGTTTGTTGTGGAGGGTACATGTAATTTTAGTAAGAGGATTCATGGCGCAGGAGGAACGAACGAAGCCATGTAACCTTGGCTACGTGTCACAGAAACAAGCTGGGTTCTGTGGTAGAGACCTCAAGGTCTATGAGGAATGCGCAATTCCCATTTTCGTGTCACAGAAAGAAGGTGGCTTCTGTGGGTGACAACGCTAGCTCTATTGAGGATGCGTAGTTCCCATTCCCGTTTCACAGAAACATTATGGCATTTAGATCGACAAATTAGCTCCTGACTATCCTTGCTCTCATATGGGCTGTGGGAAAATTCTGGAACATTAATAGAACCTGAGCCAAAACTGTCCGTGCAACGTACACACGAATGAATGTAGCAGGAATACTATTTGATGCTATGATATGGCACAAATAAACAACAACCGAGAGCAGTAAGACGCATTTGTCTAGTAATATTAGATCAGATTCTTGAGTTACGCGGAGGACTTCAGAGCAAAGTTCTGGAAGAGAGTTTTAGACTTTAAGTGATAGAAGCTGCATTTGCTTGACAGTAAGTCTCGTAAATTAAAGTTTCTGTAGCTGGGAAGAAGGCCATGAAGATTTGTTATCCTGATTTATTACATTACCTGTGGTGCCGGATGTATATACATAGCACAACGGATCAAACGGCTCCAAGCTACGGAGGGATTTATCCATCCTTGAATTCGGCACGGCGTCCACTAACTCCTGCAGAGAGACGAAACTGGCTGGTAACTCCAAGGAGGGCAGGGTGTGGACGAACACCGGAACTTGAGTTATCCCCTCTTTAATCTCATCTAGGGCTGCGATCAGGTCCATGTCTGAAACCCCGAGAAAAGCCCAAAGTCATGGTTCAGCTTTTAACTGAACTTTTAATCTAAATAGGGTGAAGAGTGGCTGGGTATCAAATCTGGTATTTCGTGTGTAAGCAGACATCCGCTTCTCATTCCGTTGGCTTTCATTTATCAAGAATATGTATAATATTTCGGCTATCATGTAACTTTGTCTTCAAAATTTTAAGAGAGTGAGACAATATTCCATCCCCTTTAACAAGCGTCCGATCAGATATTCTTTATTCAGCTGCACTCCGTAAAAGACTTTCGGCGTCAATAATCGAAATTAGAGCGATATACAAGAGATGGGATAAATTGACGACGTCTGGCTACTGAAAAGCAACCATATGACTCTATAGGAAGGCATCCCTCGGCACCTCACATTCAGATCCGAGAATACGGTGGATTCTCGAACGTGGCCTTAGTATCTCAGCCGAGCTTTTATTGCAGCTGTTCATGTGGAAACAATGAAGTATCGGCTTAAGCGGAATTAGACACGCTAGCTCGGTAGCTGTGATGAAAGATCAGCTCAAACAAATAACTCAATCTGATGAGCATCGTGGACGTATGATGGAGTAAACGCCACAACAAAGGGGTAAACCTGGTAAATGCAAGAATACCCAGAAAAACTAACCTGTAATGCCTGACGCCGCACGTCATAAATTTTCCACCAAAACAATAAACCTACATATATTTGCCGAATGGCATGTACAGAGTGCACTTTTCTGAGTGCAGATGAGCTTTGTTGTCAACCTGATTGTCCCATAGGCATTGAAAAATGTTCCTCATTAAGTCCCTATCCCGCCCCACTTTGGACTGTCTCCCGGATAAATATTGCCTACCTTTTGTGAATGGTAAGCTTACCTTGGCTGCATATCACGGCTTTGGCGTCGCAAGCAGTGAGGCAATGAAGTAGTGCCTGGTGTCGAAGGTTATAGTTGATCATACTAACAGGTATGCCAAGCTTCTGTAAACCTAAAAGACAGGTATAATTTGTCATAATTCGTTCGCAACGATATGATTCACGAGTGTTTCAATAGATTGTATTGCTTTTATTTTTCAACGATTTAACACTTGGGAAATTAATGACGTGGCAAAAGAACGATGCTGTTAATAAAACAGCCGGTAAATAAATACATTTCCTTATGTCATACTAAATTAATAATTTTTCCAAGGGGGTGGGGTTTCAGTAATCTTATTAGTAAAATAACGACTGAAATTAATGTGCATAATTTCATATCGAGAGGGCAGTGAACTTTTAACCGTAGTTTCCCCCCAAAAGTGGCCATGGAGATTTTCTTAAATCAACGAAATCCTGGCATTGAATGAGCGGAATGTTTATTATTTAATTAAATAGTTCGGTAGAAATCTTTCTGAGGCGATGTCGTTTTCTGGGAAACCGAGCAACAGACGGTACAGTCTTATGGAATTTCCGGAACTTTATTAAAATTCATTGATGTTTTACACATGAAAAATCAAACTGATTCTCTGGATGAGAGGAAAAGCGATGATTTCTTCCTTTTTGCTCATTGCCATGCTTGCAGACAAAAGCCCGTCCACTAACTGAGGGGAGACAACTCTGTAGGTCGAAATATGAAAAGTTAATCCGGAACAGCTGAAGAGCACTCTTTCACAATGTCCGTTTGTAAAGATTCTCCTTTATTTTTATAACTGCTCCATCTTCTATCAGCTTCGCCAACCAAAACCATCATTTCAGCCAGCGTAAAGTGTTCACTGCCCTCCTATAATGTCTATGGTAACCTAACTCTGGGCAAAAATAGCTACATCTCATAAGGCTACATCTCATAATTCCAATGATTTATACTGCTTATTGATGTTTCTTGAAAATTTCACAAATTTCTTCCACAAAAAAACACTTTTTCATGCCAGAGTTGGTTCACTTCCGATTATGTATGTAGTACATCGGTCGTTTCGTATGAGATCACGACATGCGATATGATAAACTGAGCGCAAAAACCTGAACATCTTTAATATGGAATAAAAAAGTTTTGGGCAAAATAGTTCACTTTAAACTTAAAAGGGGAGTGAAAAAGTTAACCACGAAAATGGACATGAATATTTTCCTAAATCGACGAATTCATGGCATTAAGGCCCTGGAATATTCATTATTTAATTGCATAGTCCGGAAAATGTCACTTTTATAAGCGGAGAGCTAACGAAGTCAATATTGAAATTTGTGAACGCAGGTTGTGGGCACTGTACGGAGTCGAGGTATCCCATTGATGATGCCAGCTGTTGTTTTTGCCTTTAAGGGGTGATTTCCTGCGATGTTGTTTTCTGGGGATTGAAGGTAGAGTCATATGATTGTTTTCTGAAGGTTACAGGCGATCTTTATTCCACACATACAAAATCAAACTCTCGTTCTTTGGATGAGAGGAAAATCGTGAATTTCTTCATTTTACACTACAGACCGCGATTACCAAATAAGGGAAGACAACTCTGCGGAAAAAAGGAGAAATGAATAGCTGAAGTGCCCTCTTATACAAAATATGGACATTGATAACAGTTCTCTTTTATTTTTTATAACTGATACGTCTTCTATGAGCTACACCAGCAACAAACCGTCAATTCAGCCAGCCTAACTGAGAAACTATTCACAAAGATTAAAAAATCTTTGGCAGTTAGAGATATTGACATGAGAGCATTGCTCAAAAATACGAACATTCAGAGAACACAGCAAACGCACTGAAACATGGTGTGGAAAAACCAAGCCCTCGTCAACTCATAGGGTCGACAAGCTCACAATTCCAGCGGTCAGCCAAACACGACACCCATTGCAGCATTGATTAAATTGCAGCACTGATTAAATTTGGCTTCATTTTGAAGAAATTCGGCAACGTTGTTTGTTAAATGAAAAAAAAAAAAATGCGAATTCTGTTAACGCTTTTGTTGCAGGCAGCCTGGACTTATAAATGTTTGTTAATTAGCTTGTATATCAGCCAACAGCATGTTGCGCGGCTTTACAACATACCGCAATTGGTATCTTTATTAGTTGAGTTTGAGTTCCCTTTTGGTCCGATCCGGATTTTACAGTTCAAAATGATCGACATAACAGTTTGTTCTCATTGCTCATATGTAAGTAGGTTGCTATCAGGATATCTCACCGTCTCGTTTATTTAAATGTTTCCATATAAATATGTGCACTTGCCAACGTTATAATTTGAGTAGAACACTTACCAAGTAACGTCCATACGAAGTCCGGTCCATTCTGCATGAACATTGCCACAATGGCTCCTTTCTTTAAATTCCATGTTCCATGTTTGTGCCACGCGAGCAATCTTGTTTGCCTCTTCGTCCACGCGACCATAAGTGAATGTCTCATCTTTATAAATCAGAAAAGGTCTATCCGGATTTTTCTCAGCGTGCGCTTCAAATATATCAATTAAATATATTTTTGACCTTACACGTTCTTGGAATAGCTCAGCATATTGGTTAATGGCATCAATATCCTTGCAATCCAGAGCCAGCCAAGGAAAGAACAGTCTGTATGCAGCGTAGGAGGTTCCCAAGGCTGTTAGCGTGCCGATAGCTACTTTGTCAGACATCGCATCTGGCGAGCACCTTCACTGATCAAACTGCAAAACACATTGTTGAGATACAATACAAGCGTCTAATCCGTCATTCAATATTCAGACCGCACTGCAGTGGCCTAATGGTTAGAGTGTCGGCCTCGTAAGCGGTAGGCACTGGGTTCAATCCCAGTACGGGTCATACCAAAGACTTGCAAAATGGAACTTGTTGCTTTCTCGCTTACACTCAGCATTAAGAGTATAGAACAAGGACTGGTTCGCTCGGTGTCAGTATAAGGCCACTGAGTGGGTCAGATTTTTCGAATTTTATATTTGTGTTTTCGTCGCAAAAACAGCATGATTAGTAAATAATAATCTGATGCGAAATAAAATAGTTTTGCCAACTTTCCATCGCCAAAAAGCAGTAATTTTGAAGAAATATGACGAAAACATCAATTTGCAATTTGAATTAAGCCATGAACCTCTGCTCGGGGAGTTATGCAAATATCTCAAAATGACCCCAATATGATAAACTACAAAGTCACGGAGTGCCAGCTCTCAAGTGTTGTCGTTCCGGAGATAGGGCAGAATGCCCCCACCACCCAGGCCTGGTAGGGTTAAGTTCTTTTACAATATCTACGGTAATTTCGTAATATCAATTAAATTTTTAAACGATCAATTACTCAGGCTCAGTCGAATACTCCCGTACACTGTATAATTTTTCAATATAACTCTTTAAGCATGTAGCAATTATGAAAATACCAGTAAACACGAGCTACATGTAATATATAGGTGTGAGATCCAGTATTCAACGGACAGTAGCTGTTCACAAAGTGTGTCATAATCTGATAACATCTCAGAAAAGCCATTTCACGCATCTGTCAGTCCATTACATCAGAGAAGTAGTGACGGCGTGTCAAACTTCGTCGATCTCAGCTATTTGAGAAGAGCACCGAAACAAAACTTAAGACCGCTACACAATGGAAATCAAACATTTATGAAGTCATACTATGTTAGGTTATGTTATACTTACTATTTTACCGACTTGCAACCAAGATGTAATTTGACATGGACGCAGTTCGCGTTGGAATGCGAGTGTTAAGTAATGTCAATATGTATAACACAGGTAACCGTAAAAGCTCAACCAGAACACAACGACGCGACTATGCTATTCCAACCGAAACATATAAGATAAGTGACATTATGAATCTAATATATATGCGTACATCCAGGTCAGTAACATTCGTTGTATTTGGTTATTCAGATACACGAATCTATGCAGAGGCGTCTATGTAGTCCACATGCCAAATTGTATTGATATTGTACATGTGATAGGATTATCAATGATAACTTATATCAGCGTTATCATTGTTGGCAAATAGTCGTTTATCCCATATACGCCAACTAAAGCGAACTTGCTGGGAAAGTTCACATTAATATACGCATGTAAAATTATTGTGCATTTCAGTTGAGGAAAGGCTACATTTGCACTGTTCCAGTCCGGAAAAGAAATTTTAACTTGGCACAAACTTATAGGTGTGAGCCACTGTTTTCTGGGTCAGCAGCCTTTATATAGTTTCTGTATAATTTTGAAGTGAATGTAGAAAGTCCAGCATTCAGCTAAACGTCGGCATGTACTACATTTTTTTTCAAATTTCTGTTGTACCTCAGACATCATTGTATTTAAAATAATAATAGTAATAAAAATAATAATAATAATATAATAGCCTGCCTGTTTTAATAGTCAGTTTCATTGCTACTGAATGTCGCAGCTGACGACTGTTTTCTACATTCCGCGTATTCTGTTGATGATTTTGTGGTTCTGGTGTAGCTGTTGTATTGCACATTCTTTGCAGGTCATGTTATATTCAGAAGGTACATGTATCCTTCTGAAAGTAGTACAGTTAACCCTACCTGGCCTGGGGAAGGGGCAAAATGCCCCCCCCCCCATACCAACTTTCTGTGCTCACCCCGGAACGACAAAAAATGGAGAGCTGAAACTCCGTGAATTTATAGTTTATCATATTGGGGTCATTTTGAACCTATTTGCATAACACCCCGAGCAGAGGATCACGTGCAAATTCAAGATGGCGATCACGTGGGGTACCAGAAAAGTGATTTTTTTTCCGTCATATTTCTTCAAAATTTCTGCTTTTCCGCGATGCAAAGTGGACAAAAGTATTTTGTTTCACATCACATTAATATTTACAATCATGCAGAGAAATTATATAAATAAAAAATCTGATCGAAAAATCGCCCAAAAATGCCGTTTTTGAAAATGACGTGACTGTGACGTCATCGAAGCGACCATCTTAATTTTTTTTACATTTTCTGGTAGAGCTTGACCCAGGGGTATGGTGTGGTAAGTTTCAGGTCCCTAGCTCCAGGGGTAAGAAAAATAATTAGGGAGACCATTTCGCCCCCCCCCCCAGGCCAGGATACGTCCCAGGCCAGATAGGGTAGGGTTAATATAATCCATCCACCCTAACACCAATCTAGGTAACCAAAGATGGCATATCGGGGGAAAGATCTCTTAATAAGCCAATGACGACAAATCTGCCTTTCCAATTTGATATTGATGGACATTTTGTTTATTGATATTTACAACTCTCCACGATACGGTCTTTTGATATTTCCATCCGCCTGACAAAGACAGACTATTCGGAGGGAGCAATCATTTAAACTTTTCGGAAAAGAACGTTTACCACGAACACATGCCTGGGAATTATACCTTATTTGGATATTCTTTCTTAAATTGTCTACTTTGTTGATGCACGTGCCCTTGCATGGGTATAATTAAAAGGAGCGTCATTTTAAAGCTGTTTCTCTTAGGTAGCCACCCGATTGGCTAACAGATGTTGTTTAAAATTCACACGAGATTTATATAGACCTGATGTGAGATGTGTTATTCCGTTTTAACAATAGTTAAATTTGAACACATGGAAATAAATCCCTGTGAAGTAAACCATCCGTGAACTCACCCTGGAAGATCTTTGAAACATTGATGTTTGTCTCTGATATAATTCCGTATTCCCAGGACAAACCTGGCAGTTTTCAGAATAAACTTATAGCATGATTCAGATGCGACAAGACTGATGGATCTAAACAAGGGTGGGAAACGACCGCCCTCTGTGAAATCCCGAGCGTCCAGTAACACACTACGCAAAACCAGCCAACTTCTAGTGAAAGAAAGGATACGCCGTCTTTGGAAAGTTAAATCCATCACCTTAATACAAAGCAGAATCCGTGATACAGCTGCTCCCCCCACCCCCCGTGATGTAGTATACGCCAGTCCCAGACCGCACTCAACAATAAGATCTGCCAGAATATCGTCAACTTATATCACAAGAGCTAAAGCATCAAACGAATGACAAAACCAGCACAACTATCACAAATAGCGTACGAGAAGAAAACGGTGGTTACCCTTAGCAAATAACCTAGACAGATGGCCACATCCCTCTCCTATCTAAAGGCCTAGGTTACGTCTGCCCACGACGAGTCAGTTAAATATGGCGGCGTTCCCTCCTCCTTTGTCATAATTAGATTGTCTCTTGAGAGAAGGAGTCTGTTTTACGTCATCAATATCATTCTACCCGTCCTGCTCCTGTCCATACTTAATGCACTAGTGTTCACCATTCCACCGGAAGCTGGAGAGAAGATGTCACTCTCCATCACAGTTTTGCTGGCATACGCCGTGTTTCTGTCCGTCGTCAGCGAAGACATGGCAGACACGTCTCTAAGTGTTTCCCTCCTAGGTGAGTATGAGAAGGCATGGGGTGAATCCCTCTCATCGTCCATACAAATATTGCACATATACAAAATATTCCAAGCACGTACATATATAGCGTTCTACTTTCACCGTGTATATAAACAACACAACTTCCAGCAACGATTCGATTGACCACCGCATCACGCAAGACCGCGCCATCAGCATAATAAATATCAGAAATATCGGCAAACATAACAGCAACACCAATGTCCAGGCACACACTTGGCCAGATCATCTGCTATTCAGTATGTATGCAATTCCATCAATAGAGACACACGAACTTCCACCGCAGACATACAAGGCCACCACATGCATACTAGCACCATCAAACGCATACGAAAATCACGACAATCGCACAGATGCAACACTACAACGATTACACAACACCACCCACACACAACAAAACCATCACCCAAAGAAGTATCCAGTCACCTTCCACAAAATAATTCTCACTTCAATAAACAAGAGACCTTCAATATTCGACGATTGACTCCAAATCGAGACAATCATGTTTTCAAACAAAAGAACGTAAGAATATCCCGTACGTACAAGCAGAACTCAAGTGAGCTATATGCTTCTGTTATTGATATATCGGTGAACAGCTTACTTACTTATACTTACTTAAATACTTACCAATAGAATACTTGAATACTTACCAATAGAATACTTGAATACTTACCAATAGTATACTTGAATACTTACCAATAGAATACTTGAATACTTACGAATAGAATACTTCAATACTTACCAATAGAATACTTGAATACTTACCAATAGGCTAAGACATCCAATAAGGTCATGTTGTGGATTAGTAGAACAGAATACCGTTGGTTTGGAAGATAATTCGATCCCGATCACTGTGTGATTTTTTTATTTTTCATTTCAGCTGTTTATATCATCCTGGTGCTGGCCTTGGGAACGGCATCCATCGTCATATCGGCCATAGTGTTACATCTCGAATATAAAGTTCCTAACACCAGAGATCTGCTACCCTGCTTTAAACGGGTCAACAAGACTATGCCTAAACCAGCGCCACCTTCGGTTAATTGCGAAAAGTCAGAACAAACCCCTTCGAAGGTGGAAAATGGTAACTGGAACAAAAACTCTTCGTTCAAGATGCTGCATGACAACAAAACGACTCCCTCGGTAAAAGAAGATACATATTATAAGGACTTGGTCAACAAAATTGACATTGTTTCTTTCTGGCTTATTCTCGGTTTAACCCTCTCGGGGTTCCTGATTATTGTAATCTTATTAACAACGGGCTGATTTTCTCGTGCGGTTGTCTGCTTTCCAAAATATAAAATGAATTATTCAAGGAGATGTGCTACATTCACGCCTCCGTTCCTGTCCCATTGAAACGAGCAATGGGGAACATCGGGGGCAATGATATCAGTAAATGAACTCCTTTAATTGGAATATGTATGTTGTATGCGTCATTGTCGAATATATTATGTTTTGTGTGAAAAGTGCTATATTACACGGAGATGATGAAAATATGACGTGGCTCAGTCTACTGAAATTGCAATTCGTTGACTTAAAGTATTGCATTTTTTGTTTGAGGAGCCAAATCAAAGTGCAGAATCTGCATAGCATGCTGAATATGGTGATGAGTAAGGGAGCGTTCCCATTTAACGTTCGTGTTTTCATGGTTTAAACCATTTCGTTTTAACCATGCCACGAACGATGGGTGTATCGTTGGTTCGTTTTTTCAAAAAAACCATTGAAAAAACGAACGACGAAAAAACCATTGCGTTCGTTCGATGGTTTTCTATAGAGTTTCCAAGGCTGTGACTTGCTGCAGAAAAAAACGATTAAAAGTAGTTCCGCCTGAGTGACGTCACACTAAGACACGCCCACACACTGCTCGAATGATGGTAGCTCAAACGTGTAGGCTGTTAAGCAGGCCTACCGGTATATACCCGGCACCGTATTAAACTGACCACGGTGTGTGAGCATTCTGACGAGAATTTATAAATATGATCTATCATGAACTATTCAATGTTGGATTTTTTCTTTTTCTTCTGCTTCTTTTTGCGTCCTTGTCCACGAAATAAGTCAATGTTTGCATTTACTACCCGTTGTGAAAAACTACGAGCACCATCTGATAATATTATCGCAGAAGTATAGCTAGCGGTATCTCTACATTTGTACAATGAATTTATTAACACCACTGCCCATAATAATTATATCGGCCACGAATATGTCTAGCTTTAACTTTACTCTATTATTTTCTAATCCAGAATCGCAGAAAGCCCCTATCGATTGCGTTTTCATGGTAAAAGGATTAGAAAATAACTAAAAATACTCTTCATTGTAGAGTGATTTTATTCACCGGAAATCGCTCTGAACGCTTCCCCGGGGATCTAGACCCCAGGAGCTTCCGGGACCAAGGCGTCCCCTCGACACTCCCCTGAAGTGCTATGATAGCAGTTCCCCCCTCCTTGCCTCGTGAGGCCGTACCACTATTCAATTTGCTTTCGACGCCCAGCCAACACTCACATCTCACATTTTTTCAGGAATAAGACACCAAAAATTTTCAAAGTGAGTACCGTATTTATTTATACCCGGCCGGTTGTTTAGGCCTAAATAAATCTCCGCTTACTGCAGGTCCACAGGGGCTTGTAGCTGGTCGGTTATTAATTATGATATTAATATTTATATATACTCTCCTCCTAATCTGTATATAGAGTAGAAGGAGAGGATATATAAATATTAATATCATAATTAATTACAACACATATAAGGGAAGTGAAACCGACTAGATATACAAGCCCCTGTGTGCAGGTCCGGAAATAGGGGTGATTCTACTATTCCACGGAAAGTATATCTTGAATATGACGGAAAAGGTACTTCACCGATGATAACTTGTTGTTGTTGTTGTTGTTGTGGATTTGAAGGTATGAATGTGAGCGAAAAATTGTTTACATCGAAAAACTTATAAACGGGAAAGGGGTCGCACTAAATACAGACTGGTACAGATCGCATGTTGATTTATGCTTTCCCAGCTGATTGCATCGAGTAAAAACTCTTGGTCAGGTCTCATTAAACTTAGTAGTTTGTTTATTATTATCTGTTTGCCAGAAAAGTGGGACAGGCGGATTTTATTTTTATTATTTCTGTTTTTAGTTGGGAACAATTAGTCAATGTTAATTCAACTGGCAAAATACACAAATATATTACTGTTCTCCAATTCATTTCCGAAGCATGTGGAATCTTCCCAATATTTATCAATGCTTATCAACGAACTATTAAGTTTAATGGGCCTAATGTACAAAATATCATCGATTACATATTGCATGTATTGTACAGGGGCTTTACCATGTCGGGTAATAAACTCGTTTGGATGAACTGGGATGAGATTACTGGTTGGGCGACCTAACCTCCCCCTCCCCCCCCACACTCCTCCGTCAACCAACACTGACCCTGATGACCATAAAACCCCGCCCTCACCACATCGGACTTCCATAGACCACACATAACGGTTCCATAGAAAATAATTACTCACCTGACCCGCTTGCCATGCTGGGGGGTAAATCCCTTCCTTGTAAACAAACAGTCGGTCACGAAAATCGAACGACTACTTATCAGGATTAGCAGGAAAGTACAATGCGACGATAAACGATCATGTGGTAGGATACTGTGATAGATACGACTTGTGCGACGAAAAACAATTAATTGAGCAGGTATGTCCTTTTATTGCAATATACCCGTGTGTCTCTCTCCACGTGTTCCTTTCATCGTGCGTACAATTTCTACATTTTGTTTGTTTTGAAAGTTTCTTGACGCCATTACGTGTCTGGCAGCAAAGCATTCTTGTGATGTTCGCGGCCACACTTCACACCTGGACACACAACGGTGGTCTCCTCGATACCGTCTACAACTCAAATGTGTTTATTTAACCTTAGATCAACAGAAATTTCGATTCACGGTCTCCGTTACAGTCCGTATATTGCCGTTGTTTTTATTTATTGAATAGCAATTCAGTAAATGATAGAATTTTAGTTACGACAATTGTCAACACTGGGACGTTATTATCAAAATGGCTTCGGTATTATCATGGAGCCTACTATAGTAGGCTCCATGGTATTACATACGGTCCGGATTAGAGCTTACTACAGTTGAAGAACTTTTGGATATTATATCCCACAGCTTGCTATCAGATGATAAGTGTCACAAAGAATATATTAATTTACAGATAGATAAGATTTATTGCTCAGTTTTGTCCATAGGACTAAAATGCATATACATTAAGACATACATTAAAACAAATATAACATGAGTACATTAAGACAGAACAATTAAGACACTAAAACAATAGGACAGTAAAAGAAACATCATACAAGAAACATAAAAACAATGTGAAAACATCACAGACAATATCAAAGACAACAAAATACATTGAATACATCACTGATGATTTAGCGTTCTCGTGGGTGCCTTGGTTTATACTTGTGATGTCAGGTTAGGATATACATGGGTTAAGACTGCTGTGCAATAAAACATATATATAAATATTACATGTATTTATTTAAATCTGTTGATCTTTTTGTAATTATAAGCTGCTATTTCTATGTTAAAACAACACGTCTATGATTATCTATTGATACTATCTGTAGATATTCCATTATAATTGAACATTACACACAATTAATCCTTGTAAGAAATTTCTTATTTTAATTTACTTCGGATTCGGAAGTTATTTTTGGAAAATTGGTTCCGGTAACTGTGTATGCTTAGTTCCAACCGACCTTCTGGGGCCTTATAATTCACGCGCCATTCTGAACGTATTTACTTCAAGAATTCAAATAAGACCGCTGTTACATGCAACACATAAAATATATCACATTTGGTTAAAGTTACGGTAGCATTAAACAAACTTGACCCAAATCTGCACCCTTAAATATAGTTAAAAGTATTAATCACAATGAACACACATCAATAAAGATTCGGACATTTGAAAGCTAACACATTGCTGCTTTTAATTATTTGTCATATGTCAAAAAAAATCATTGTTCTTGCTAAAACTTATATTTACAAATTGTTAATCGAGAAAGAAATAAATTTTAAAAATGAAAAAAATGAAGATTTCTTTTTGGGATGGGGCGTTGAAGGAATTACGGAGCTTATGAATTACCATGGAAAGATTGATATTCAATAAATGATATCGCGGTGCTTGTGGAATTCGGGGCTGGCGTTTGTTTACTACACGTACATATAGCCATCAATATAATAGACTAGATATAATACAAATTCAGATAACAATGAATAATGCGGTCGAGGATAGCCTTCAGAACGAACCGAATAACCATGCAGGGTTTGACGCGATGGTGTCTACTCAAGTCGGAGAAAAAACGTGCATTAATTAATTCTGTCGTCTAATTATGTAGCTGAACTTCAACATCTGGTTACACGTAAAATTAATTTACTGCCTATCCAAACGTCAGAGAATTCTGCTTTGAATTAACGGATTCTTTTCTCCGTGCCCACGGAGATTGTGTTATCAGGCTGGATAATGCGAACATCACGTGATTGTATTATTGCGCCATCGTTTTCCAGCGAACGATGGCAAACAAAGAAGGAAAAAAACGCAATGGTTTTCTGTAAAACGAACGACTTCGTTCTCTGGTGAACGAACCAATGCGTTGAATGGTTTTTTCAATGGTTTTCCACGAAAATCAAAACGATGGGTGTAGAACGACTTGGTTTTTTTCCGGTAATTTAAACGAACGAAGCAAAAACCATAATTGGGAACGCTCCCTAAGTAGTAAGGTAGAACGTTCTTCACTGTCCATCGAAATTCCTGGTGATTGGTGTCTCTTTTCATATCCTTTTCTATTGGAACCAACGACGGACACCTGTCCCCAATGTGGCGAAAAGTGTCCTAGTTGGGTTAGAAGCTAGGGGTGGGACCCTCTTAGCCGGCGGACATTCTTAGCCTCCACACCGCCAATTTCACAAAGTCAAGAGAATACACGTTATTACCGGTTTATTTATTGATAAGAGATAACTGCGGACGAACTTGATTCAAGGGCAGTGGAAAATAATATGACCTTGGGATGACAAGCGACCGTTCGCTCTGAAATATGTGTATCTAATACCAGTAGGGGCCGTGTGGTCGTGTCATTCAGTATGTCCACATGACCAGCTAGAATAAAAGCCTGGATGGTATGCAAATAATCACAGGGATAATTTTTGCTTCTTGTGATGTTTTTAGAAATATGCAGGCAGTATAATTTTCTGTCGGGTCATACGACTTTTTGCCATTACCCCGACATCGTTTCCCACACCCTTCCGAGGCTGCGTTTAATTGAATGGATAGCTTTGAAATACAATTTTGTCATTAATCGCCACGGCAGTTGTTTCGTTGGTGGGAATGCATTGGTTGTATTTCCTACTACAATTTCCTATACCATGTATTTGTGATTTTCTTCTTTGATGTAGGCCATTCGCCGGTCACCCTTAACAATTCCAACATCGTACAATGATGAATTTCATTCATTCTACTTGATTAATTCGACTAAATATTCGGTATCGTTTCCGCGGTATATCGGACAGGGCATGTGAAAGATAAACTGAACCTCGGTCCTTTGTTTACCTTGGCAATGCCCAAAGGCAACCGATTTGCTTTGTGTATAACGCCAATGAATTATAATTACTGCTGGAGGAAATTAATGGATCTATTGTTGGAATACAGGACTGAGGTTTAATATAAAAACAGTTGTGATGAATAAACAGTTGTTATGAATAAACTGTTGTGATGAGCAAATATTTGCCATGCGTATTAAAACAGTATCTACATTTAATATTAAAAGGTATTTATATTCTTGGCATCATTGGAGGTGGGCAAATGATTTATCCGAATAGTTAAGGGTAAAATGGACATTGGATCTACAGCCGTTGGCCATCATAAATTCATGTCAATATTTGCAAGACTGTTTAGATTGAGGTAGCATTATTTAAACTAGGAGGAAAATAACTCTGAATATGGAATTCATTGTGATAAATATTCTATATTTTGGTTGTGATTATGCCATCGCCAGGAATACATATCGTCACCCTGAACTGCTACCATCAACTTTTCAGAACTATTTCAACAGACAAATCGGATATTCATACCTATGGAACAAGGGGACAACAGCTTAACCTGTATAGGCCATTTTATCACTCTAACTTGTCCTTTTATACTACAAAAACTACAGGACCTCGTGAGTGGAATAAGCTACCTTCTACAATTAAATCCATCACCTCAACATCATTGTTTAAATCCAAAATCAAAGAACATCTGGCTCAAAATTAACGCTGTTTAATCTTCGTTTATTGTCATTCAAGGCTAAAGGAAAATGTAGAAAAAACTAATATACATTTATATACTTGTAACCATTTTGTCGAGCACCTCAGCTTTTTTATCTGAACATCGCCCGCTTATCGCTTATTTGGGATAGAACAAGCCCTCTGGGGTTTTATTCCCGCCAACACAAATTGTATTGACTCTTGATGTGTTACACACTGTTATTATTGGTGAATAAAAAATCATTCATTAATTCACATATGAAAATTTAGTGTATACAGTCAGCTATATACACATGTTTCAGCAGAAGAGCGGTAAATGTACAAGCCGGCAGTCGAGTTCAACAAACAATGATAAAAAAAATGGCGGAAGTTCAGTGAGTACCAATCATTGCTTGATCATTGTGTGTACCATTGTTTGATCATTGTTTGTTGAGCTCTACTGCTGGCTGTGCTGGCAGGGCCGTCTGCATAGGATTTATGAATTAATAAATAAATGAAGGCTCAACCTATAGCGATTTACATCTAGTTTTAAACAGATAGAATTCCATACGTGAGAGTCGAGAGTGAGTTCCAGATCTAACAACTTTTTTCGTTCATCCAAATCAAGTCGAAAATATACTGTCAAAATGCACCAGAAAGCACAATTTTAGATCTTGATTTAAAAAAATATACCGGGCACAGTAGGGGAAAGACACTGAGTTCCGCTTGAGGTATCTTTATATATATAGCCCTCTACAAATTTCTTCGAAGTCAAAATATTCCGTCAAATGCTCCAGACACACTATTTACTCAAGTTAAGTATAAAATATCCCAGAATGAACCATATAGCAAGAAAGTACACGTTCCACGTCAAAAACCTTTCTAATTTTTTTACTTCAGTCTAGAAAACAATTCTCTAAAGTCGGAGGCCATATAGCAAGAGCGTACACGTTCCACGTCAAAAACCTTTCTAATTTTTTACTTGTCTAAAAACTGCAATTCTCGAAAGTCGGAAATATGCTGACAAAATTGCGGCGGACCAGGCGGTTTCACGCCTAGATGTTCTCCGCACATGAAATCACATAAAACAACCAGAAATACGAGCGAGAAATCAGTGATGATTTGCGATTTTATTCTTCGAAATTTGGTCTGCCACTGTCATGCCACTGGGTTATCAGAAATAGTTTACCAGAATCGGGCTGGTATGTGGCCTATATCCAACACCGAATATATAATCTCACTTGTATGCAGACTTGAAATCCGGCATTCATTTTAACCAATTTCACAATTTTGTTGAGAGAAAAGTTAAAATCTCTTTCATTTTTACCGCATTTAAACCCTGAGAATAACTTAAAGTCAATGTCACAAAACTTCAGTTTTTGGGTCTAAGATTATAATCATGACTTGTCTTGCGACGAACACTGATCGACCTTTATACCTGACTGGGCCAGAAATAATTTGTGATATATCTAAAAAAAATCTATAATATTTAACAATACAAAAATATTAAAATGACTTTTCTAGATTTTAATAGGAAATATATGTGGGTCAGTTTGATTGCCAGCCTTTCAAATTCGCTGTGATGGCGTCGGAAGGAATGATTTTATTTCTGTCTGTCGTATCGCGAAGAAATAATGGGGAATGAATGCATAATTGTTTTGTGTATGAGATGAATAGCCAGGAGTGGTGGATTATTTGTAACTCAAAATAATAAGTAAATATAGTTCTCTCCAGAACTGCTAAGCCGGTTTATCATATATAACGTCTATGTAGCTTTTAATGGTTTGTGACCTAAAGGTCATTCTTCCATCAGTCGGCGACAACTATCGTATGCCATTTGCTAACGTTGTCAAAGGTATCGTGTGAATTGAAAAGTGTAATGACGTTTACCTAAGAAGATTTCCTCTAGCTGTTACGTTTGTGATACGCACCCCCCACCCTTTAAAACAATAAAGTCACATTCACATCGTTATTGGACGCCTGGGGGCTCTTTTTGGTAGGTAACCGGCAACCTAAGTTATCACCCAAGACTGAAGTAGTCCGTACATGATTAATACGATTTCACCAGTTTGTGTCAGTTCCACTTCTTAGACCTGTGCGAAAGATCCATACACTACTGGCCACTGAAGAAATTAATGTGGAAATGGTATTGTCAGAGTATCACTCCTAATTACAGATTAATAAAATATAAATACACAAGTAGGTAGGTAGTCAATAATCAGTGTAAACTATCAAGGGACCAGCACTCTTTATTCCACTATCTGACCAACAAGAACAAGACGACAGAGATAGACAACATCTGTGCTATACTCCACGCAAATATGTTGAATGCACAAGCGTTCGGCTATCATGTCGGAGCCTTTATCAACTGAACTGTTGACTTGTCAGTAACATTGCCAGTATATATACAGAATTGTCAATAGTTCTTCCAATCCATAACTCGGATAATCCAGTTCGGCTGAGTCATCCTAGCTGGCCATTTTGCTGGCTTGTCTGGACTAGCATAGTATATTTGTATGTGTTAAACAGGTAAAGTGAAGTCCTATGTTTCGGTTTTTGTTCTGTCTATTCAATTGACAGTTCGCGAGTTGTGGACTTTGAATCTGTTGTCGCCTGGTGTTCGCTTAAGGTGTGCAACTCTCTTTGGGGGCTATTTCTAAAACTTTACTGTCTGTGTGTTGAAAGGCTCCATTTGGGGCCATTTATGAATCTGTACTACTCTTTTTAAAAAGTCTGTCGAATCAGGGCGGACCGTCCTTCATGGATTAGTGCAGGTGTCTGTTTGGATTGGGACGATCCGAAATGAAAAGACCAAAGATTTTCTTTTCCCAAACAGTATTTTAAATATTCAAAATCAGCGTGGTCGTTTCTAGGAGACTGAACCCAGGAAACTACCAGTCATAATAAAATGCTCTGTTGAGATTCCAAACATTGACATTTTTTAGAAATATGATGAAGTTCTTAACATTTATGAGGAGTACTATTCTTTTGATAGAACTTTGAAAACTGGGGCTGGGAGGGTGTGGATATCTTGCATCAAAACCACTCTACAATTCTGCTTGGAGGTTCTAAGCTTCTTGTTTGGTATAAAGGTCAGATTAAGATCTGTTACGCCTGTGGTCGGGACCTTTCAATCAGGCATGTTGGAAATCTAGACAGGCGCCTACGGATTCTGGTGAAAGGGATAGTCCGATTGACAGAGGTGGCCAGACTGCTCCACAGGAAAATCCTTGTATTCAATCAAAGCCAGTGGAGGGGTCTTTTGTTGTGGAAAACTCTCCTGTTATTGAGAAAGCTCCCGTTGTTGATAACTCTCTGGTCGGGATAAACGCACAGTCAGCTGAGCAGTGGATATATCATTTGGTCAGTTGTAGGTCCTGACGGCACCACACCCATGTGAAAATCTAGATCTGGTCAGGGGAAGAAGACAAACTCGAGGAGCCAAAACAGATCTTCATGTCTTTGTGAAGAGAAAGGTATTGATAATTCCAACGATATTTCTTGTCCACCTAACAAGAAGAATAAGAGGGAAGAAAGTCCAGATGATGTGCTAGATGATCAGGAGTCTGAATGCAATGAGTCTGCTGAGATTATATATGCAAACTCAGACTCGGGATTCTTAGTCTACAGTAGAGAACGACAGTGTTGTCAACGAAAATCAAATGCTCAACAAGGATACTACTATACTCGATGTAGACGACAGTCTGCATTCTGATGGTAACTTGAACCTCACCTCAGATGCTGATATGATTGCCGAGCTCACTAAAGATGCTGCTAGTAATGAGCTACCAATATAAGATGATAAAGAGGTGAAGGTGAAGAAAATAGTTCTATTTCCGAAAAAGATACACATACGAATTTCACTCAAGTTGCTGATGTGATTGTTGATGAAGATGAAGATGAAAAGGGGTGAAGAGGAAGATACTAGTTCCATTCCCAACACATATACACCTGCCAAATCCACCGCAGACAATAGCGTGGAGAAAACTTGTGGCAATGGGCGACCGGATTGAATGGACTTCAGTCGTTAGTTCAAGATTATGAACCCTCAGCTCTCTGAAAGAGACTTTTTCCAAAGTAGAAGATAAAAATACATTTGAATTACGGCGATATACACGTTATCATTCCCAGGTTTTAGAAGAGCATGGATGGGCTACAGGCGGCTCTTCAATACTTGTTAATATTGGTGTTTTACATACATAATCCTCTTCATTCAACCTTATCTGGGCTGGGCTTTTCGGGGCCTGTCCAGGCCTGGCATTTTGCACCCCCCCCAACCTTCAAAATATTTTTGTAACCCTTGAGCTGGGGGCTGAATCTTACTACACTATACTCTTGGGTCAGGCTATACTAGAAAATGTAAAGAAAATCCAACACGGCCGTTTTCGTGAAGTCACAGTGACGTCATCTTCAAAACAGGCATCTCTTTGGTCGATTTTTCGGTCAGATTTTCTATTTATGTGTTTTCTTTGCAAAAACTGCATGATAAATTAGTAAATGATAGTCTAATTGGAAATAACATAGATTTTGCCCAATTTTCCTTAAAGAAAAGCAGGAATTTAGAAGGAAAAAGACGAAAACATCAGTTTTCAGGTACACTACATGGTCGAGGATGATCCTGCGTCATCAAGATATAGAAAAAAGAATTGGCTAAATTTGAGACTCTTTGTTTGCAAAAATCACAGATATAATTGTTTACAGATCAGATGTCCCAGATCCTATTCAACTATTCTCAGATCTGCTGATTGAAATTGTTTACGAATCAAAACCATTACTTTCACATATGTGAACGAAATCATCGAGTTCCTTGACCCGCTGTTAGACAGTGGGAGTCAACCACATATGCTTATCCACGTATTCAAGCTCTAATGGGAAAATGTTTATTTATAATATAATTAGAATGAATTACCCCCTACCTCACCATTCAGGCCGGAGTGTCAATAATTAGACTCCCATGGTACTGAGAATGTATGAATGTCGATTGTCTGACCTTTTATTAAATGGGACAATAGAATATGACCGTGATCGGATGTAAATGCGATTTATTTAAAAGCATCGAGCAAAACGTGAAAATATCACTATTGGGACCTAGACAGCCGGACAATTGGCGATGATTAGCAGATCGGACCTGTGCCAGAGATCGACACATGTAACATTAGTGGTATTTTGAAGTAAATGGCGTAAAAGAGACTGAGTGCACCAGATATAACGCATCCAGTAATCAACCATTTGTTGGAAATGAGATACAGTTTGTTAGCGGGTGATTAATTCCGCTTTACCGTCCAGGCTAATCTCTTCGGTGTCAAATTCATGTCTTCCAGATTTATCATTGAATACGCGAGTAGGTGTATATGTGCATGTTCGATACGCATGTGGGGATTTGAGTTATAAAATATTGATCAAATTTGACTGAACTAATCTGTCAAATCATCAACGGACGATTGGTGTAGCATGACATGCTACTTTTCCCCTCAAAGCTATTTGCCAACAGAAAATTGCAGTCGATTTGCACAGATAACGTTTAGCGTATAAACGAAATCGTTGAATGACGTTATTTAAATGCAGGTGTTCATATCTGGCAACCTATTAATAGATATCATCGCTCATCCGAAAAAGGTATCCAAGAAGGACAATTGGTGCTGTTCAAAGCCTACATCAATTATTGACCAGACACCGTTTGTTGTCAGTTTACATCTCGCACGGAATAACACTACATGCACTCGCGAACACGCGACTTGTAAGAGTCAATCCGGATTTCAAACGTTTCTATCGTGTGCAATTTAGCATTGTCTTTTCGGGTATAGAGTTGTGATTGCATAAGATGACAGCGGCGATGATTACGTATTGATTTGACAAAAAGAGTGTATACGTACATAGATATACCGCTGTTTTAACTGCAGTCGAATGATATAAAGACCAAACTGTCTCTAATGGAAGAAGAACGAGGTTCCGAATTCAACATCCACATCTATATATTTATTTGGCTATCAGGTAAGTCCAAATTTGTTCCAAAGTATCTCTCATTAATCTTTCAAGTATTCAGATAATTTCATATCGCTCTGATGACAATAAATTTAATTATTTTTCATTTTCAACTCGACATACAATTTGATATAATTCAACAAAAAATATCTTCAGATAGAATTTTCGATAGGCTATCTGTGAAGAGAAAAAATATATGAACTGAAATTTGATTGTTTTTTCCAAATTTAATATCAGCGTTTGTAATTTCAAAATTTATGTTCTCAATCGTTTTGTATAAAACGTCTATGTAGATCTGTGATTCAGTGACTCAGTATCATTTAACGAGAAAAGTCCCTTCCGACAAGTGTGTGGTCTTTTCTGATGAGTACATTTCGAAACTCATCAGATCTCGAGCCTGAAGGCAAGGACATGTTTAGGAACGTTGTCTTATATTCCTATATCGCTCCAGCCAGAGAGAGTTAACGAAATCTGCAACATTTATTTTCCTACAGCATGTATTATATCACCCATATATGGCAATACCTATATATTGATAGATATATAGATGTGTACAGAAAATCTTCTTTGCAAAACTGGCATTTCTCCCACCGTGATCAAAGAACTATATCTTTGAAAGACCATATACTCCTACCTAATATATGTAGATATTAAGTTTATTTCCAACTTTTAACACGTTATTATTTCATTCTGGATTTTATGAAATGGAAGTTAAGAGGTGTCCAAATCCGCTGTGGGAAAATAACGACCGGAGCTACCGCACTGATACCGCTTTGATCTATTGTACCGTTAATCTGAAACAGCGAACGATTGTTGTCATCGCTTCAGTAAGATTTAGTAAATGTTGCCTGTTGACATTCCCTGTCGTAGCCCGACTAAGCTACTATCTATATGCAGTACGTGAAGATGGCGTTAGGCGTCAGGCCATATAACGCAGTTCTTTACCCTACCCGGCCTGGGTGGTCATTATGGCCCCCTACCAAACTTTCTGCGCTATCTCCGAAACGACGAAAAACGGAGTGCTGAAACTCCGGGACTTTATAGTTTATCATATTGGGGTCGTTTTGAGCCCATTTGCATAACCCCCTGAGCAGAGGATCATGGGCAAATTCAAGATGGCGGCCACATGGGGTACCAGAAAAGTGATGTTTTTGTCATATTTCTTCAAAATGTCTGCTTTTGTGCTATGAAAAGTGGGCAAAAATTATTTTATTTCTCATCACATTAATATTTACTAATATATCATGCTGTTTTTGCGGAGAAATTGCATAAATAAAAAAAATCGGAAAATCTTACCGAAAAATCGACCGAAAATGCCGTTTTTGAAGCGGCCATCTTGGATTTGCTTACGTTTTCTGATAGAGCTTGACCCAAGGGTATAGTGTGGTAAGTTTCAGTTTCCTAGCTCCAGGAATAAGAGAAATAATTAGGGGGGCCATTTCGGCCCCCCCCCCTCCCCCAGGCCTGGACAGGTCCCAAAAAGCCCAGGCCAGATAGGGTTAATCATTTAACATATGCTATTAAATGCGTTATCAAAATAACCTGCAGCAGCTTTTACATATTTCTGCATAAAGATGTCTCGCGCTTCCTGGTATATTATATAAGAACAGTTCGAGCGCTTTTTGTCAGTTGGGTCGAAGTAAAAACAGGTCAAATTCGAAGGCATTGTCACTCCTATTCCAGTTTCCTATGTCCGTGAAAAATGACCAATAGAGATAACTGGTCAACATCTTTTCCTGTTGAACTGACCTCAGCATTGCGGTGTTGGAATGAGTCGACACCATTTCCGAACACCATTTTCTGGTTGTGGACATGGAGCACTCTGTCAAAAGAAATCTTTTGGCTTTAATAAGCCTTCAGAAAAATTGCTTACCCGAATAGACATTCAATTAATGTCTGTACGTTTGACGACGATTGAATGTGGAATGAAGAAGTAGACTCTTGCATTGACATAGTGTCTTTAGTTGCAGTGTTAATGTGAGTCCATGGATTTTGTGTGGGTAAAAGAAGAAACCTGCCTCCCACAACCAATTGTAAATAGTGCTTTCCGAAGTCTATTATAGGGTCTTCTGTCTTGTTGACTTTGTGGTGAACTGCAGTTGTTTCTATTACGTGCACAGAAACAAATATTTTAATCATTACAAGATGAGGAGGAATTCAACATATCCAGAGGACGCTTGTATATTGTCTACTTCATAGTCGCCATATGATTGTGTTTATTCAGCGTGAATGCATCTTACCTGTGATGTTTCGTGGTGGTGTTATGCTCTGTCGTGTAAATGAAGTAAATACAAGTAATTATAGCTAATAATAGGTTGTCAGGTTTGTTGCATGACCATGCCGTTTACTGTATATAACTACATGTGGTATTCCATAGTTTTGCCACTAACAATTAGCGAGACGATATTTAACCCTACCTGGCCTGGGTGGGGAGGCATTATGCCCCCCCCCCCCCATAACACTTTCTGCGCTATCTCCGGAATGACAAAACATGGAGAGCTGAAACTACGTGACTTTATAGTTTATCATATTAGGGTCATTTGAGCCTATTTGCATAACCCCCGAGCACAGGATCTTGAGTAAATTTAAGATGGCGGCCACGTGGAGTACCAGAAAAGTGATGTTTTTGTAATATTTCTTCAAAATGTCTGCTTTTCTGCGATGAAAAGTGGGCAACAACTATTTTATTTCACATCACATTAATATTTACTAATTTATCATGCGGTTTTTGCGAAGAAATTACATAATAAAATATTCGGAAAATCTGACGTCATCGAAGCGGCCATCTTGCATTTTTTACATTTGCTGGTAGAGCTTGACCCAAGGGTATAGTCTGATAAGTTTCAGCCCCCTAGCTCAAGGGGTAAGAAAACTAATTACGGGGTGTCATTTCGCCCCCCCCCCTTTCAGGCCTGGACAGGTCAGATAGGGTTAGGCCAGATAGGGTTAGCAAAACTGTTCATACGAGAACACTTTTAGAAGAATGTCTGTTTCTTCTTGTATGCACGGAGGTTAGTGGGGATCTTGTTGATTCACTGATAAGCTTGGCATAATGCATAAGCAAAGTCACTCCGAATAAATTTAGTGAGGATACAATCCCAGTTTTCATGTACTTTTAACCAAGATGAATAGTTTCTCTTCTATCTTTCTCAGAATTCCACCATAGTAATCATTGACGAGTCTCAAGCTCACGAGGAATTACTCGCATGCTTAACTTGCAAACATAAAAAAAGATTCTGCGATCTCTGAACAAATCATATTGTGACGAGAATCTTAATACTGGAATAAGTAACACAGAATGGAATGGATTCCGTTCATTGCGTTTTATTTCTGCATATATGTAGTGGGACGCATGTTTACAATGCGTGTAGGACGTAATGTGTAAATACAGTGCTGATATTGTGATAATCCTCCACATTGCTGGGGGCATATTCTCCTCATTTCTGTTTGACTCCTTGAATACCTCTGGAAGTTACGAGAACATATCGTTAAATTTTCTAGGCTTATATTGGGAAGTTTAACATAACATTCCACGAAAATAGCACTTTTTCTACCCCTCGCTTTCTTTGTAGGATGAGTCATTTATGTTCAATTGTTTCATCTTTGCATTGGTTTTCTCCGCCAGAGCCTTGTTCTCGTAATTTTCTTCCGTATTGTTATGGTGACGTTATCTAGAATAATATGAGAGAAATATTGTGGACCTTGTTTGTCAATTTCCCCCAGTGAGGCTTAATATACTTTCAAATACTGATAGGTGGAAGTTTAATCCAGTGTGCAAAACCTATATCGCGATAAATATCGCTCTTGATAGTATATCATCTTACCGAGCTGAGGAAATTATACATTTCATTATATAATTACCCTTAGCAGATTGACTTCATTCGTGTATTTCACCCGATGTCAGCGGTCTGAAACCTTTGGCTCAAAAAGAAACTTTTGCGTTGTTAAGAAGACAAAATGTCTGCTTCATTCAATGCACAAGGTGCCTATATCGAATTATTAAATTTTTGCTTTAATTTCCAGGTTCAAACTGTGATATGTCCATGTACATCTACAATATCTTCGCGTGCCTCGATTGTTTACACGAAAGTACAGTCCATGATCAGTCCAAATGTACATGTTATGTGACTTGTGTCCTTTGTGTGCTGTACCGGGAAACTAGGTGATGGCGATACAGATTAGCCGTGCAAAATCCAACTGACGTTATACCATGTAGGCATATCACAGAGATAATTAATAGCATGTACTCTCTGGGTACGTTTAATACCATGTAAAATGGAAATTTTGTTCGTTCGCAATTTTGCTCCGCTTTCTATCGGGCACATATTGATAATTGTACTTGCTTAATTTCTTTCACTCAGGCTTTCATGTTGAAAATGTTATATATGTATAGTCAATGTGCTCTTCAAATATTCACCCTCCCCAAATTTCAAAAAGCTATTTTTCACACATTGGCCAGGGCGCGTAGAAGGGGGCAGGGGTGGATTCAGACCAAGCCATATGCGATCCTCTCATGTTGGACTGTCGATTACTCTCGATGTGTACAGGCGAGATAGAAATCTCATGCGATTGAAGACCACCATTCCTAAATCTTGAGTTTTAAGAAAACAATATATATATACAGTAAATAAATGCAGCGAAACTGCCTTTGTGTGCGGCAAATATAATATTGTTAAACAATCATGACGAAGTCAACTGGTTTGATTTCTGGCTAACTAGTTTCACCGTGTCTCGACGGTTTATCAAAGCTTTATTCGATCAAATAAATTACGGCTACTTATACATACACACATGTAATATTGACTTGGATACTGTAGTCTAAGCGACAGTATATCTAACGTTAAACAAGTTCATACATGGCAATATAACAATCGACGGATTTCAATACATCATTCACAGTATATCCCGTATTATTACAGACAATAAACAATCTGAACAATCGAGAGAATTAAACAAGAGTATTAACAGTGAGTTAAGTTTGCAAACTATCGGATTAACATAGCGACGATCAATTACAATTATTCTCTCTGTTAAGCTCAGAACAGAACTTATGTATGAAGTTTGTTTCTGTCACTTCACGTCTAGTCCGGTCATCAACCGGCACTTTGAAAAAAGGAAATATTTTAAATTTAATTTCCAAATGCCGGGCGCATTGAGCTACATGTTTTGTAACAGGCAAACGTTGAAGGTGAGGCGTATTAATTTGTTGTCGGTGTACACGACATCTATTACATATATACATATATATAGTTTATAATACACATTTCTAATTTACTTTATAATATATGGTGATTAGTGAATAATATTAGCTCTCTATTGACTTTTTTTTAAAATAATATTACCTTTACAGCCACTGACAATGACACTGCAGACAATGATACTGCATGACACTACATTATAGCAGACAATGTCCATGATACTGTACAATATTATTCGCATCAAGTATGC
Source organism: Hanleya hanleyi (assembly GCA_036873755.1). Taxonomy (NCBI): domain Eukaryota; kingdom Metazoa; phylum Mollusca; class Polyplacophora; order Lepidopleurida; family Hanleyidae; genus Hanleya; species Hanleya hanleyi. The sequence continues at coordinate 50,874 of JAVTVY010005825.1, forward strand.
AGACATCACACAGAGGAAATATATTTAATCATGAAGCCTTTGAACATGATTCAGTCACCGTAGAATATATACAGATTGGCATATTAGTCCTTATGTGGAAGACAAGAATGAAGCGCAGCCTATGGAATGATCCATTACATATTCTGGATAGCAGACATCCGAATGAGGATATCACAAGCCTGTTGTTAGTAGAATGACAATAACCAGAAACGCCGAGACTGTTAACCCCAGAATAAGCCAAAATGATGCAATATCAATTTTGTTCACCAAGTCCTCATAATATCGATGATCTTGTTGCGAGGAAACCGTTCTGAGGGAAATATCTCTTCTTGTTGAAAGAGTTTTCCTTCCAACTGCCAGTCTCGCCGCTGATTTTACTCATTCTGTTTTCATGCCCATGTGAACTCTCAGGAAAGCATATGTGTAAGAACGGTAGTAGTTTAAAACCAAAACTATGCATCTTATGGTAATACAACAGACAATGACAATTCGTTGGTACTGTACAACGTTTTTCGACTCAAATATGCAGACATCACACACAGGAAATACATTTAATCATAAAGCTTTTAAACATGATTCAGTCACCCGCGAAGATATACAGATTGGCATATCAGCAAACATAGTTGAGCAATCACTAGCAGTTATACACAATGCCAGTGTGAAATTAACGACAGCAAATATTGTGTGTACCAGAAATATATTGAGAACTTTATTTTCTATTTTTTATAAATAAACATTTTTGGCTTGAAACTCATGTCACTAGTACTATGCAAATATTATAGTATTCAATCAAAATGTTATCAACAACAGCCACTAGAACTATCCGTCTGAAACATTTTCTGTTTTGGGTGATCGATCTCTGAGTTTAATTTGACGTCGGCAAGGTTGAATGTTTCAAAATGTGCAAAGGAGTGAGAGGCTATAATGTTCTATTGTAAAGCCCAGCTTAACGCTATGACCTTGCTATTGTGGACAGTACTGATAAATGACCTTTTTAACATCATATTGTGACAACATGGCATTGCTTTAAATTGCAGTTTTACATGTATGAGATTCTTAAAAATCTATAACTGAAATAGAATGCTCTCCAAACTTCGGGGTACTGGATTGGTCCAAATCAACATTGGCCGACGTCAAAATATAGCCCAGAGATCGACCACCCAAACAGGATATGTTTCAAGCAGACAGTTCTACTGGATGTTGTTTAATAATATTTGGGATGAATGCTGTAATAGTAGTGCAGTACTAGTGGTATACTAAGTACTAAGAACACAACAATTTTTATTTCTAGAAAAGTCAGATAAAACTTTCTCAACAGATTTCCTAGGACACACAATAGTCTGTACAATTTCAAGGTGACTGTGTTGGCGCAAGCTTTCAAGACTGCACTGTCTCCAACTTCACGTGTGACTTCTGTATAATTATGTCGTTTGAATGATATGCGAAGTGTGAACGCAAAAACATCACAGTAAGGTTTGTTATTGTTCTCATTTTTGCACTTGCTAGTGTTGCAATGTGGTAGAAACTAAGGCAAGTATAAAGTGCAGCCTATGGAATGATCCATTATATATTCTGGATGGCAGACACCCCGATGAGGATATCACACATCTGTTGTTAGTAGGATGATAATAACCAGAAACGCCGAGACTGTTAACCCCAGAATAAGCCAGAATGAAACTATATCAATTTTGTTCACCAAGTCCTCATAATATCGATGATCTTGTTCCGAGGGAGCCGTTTGGGGGAAATATCTCTTCTTGTTGAAAGAGTTTTCCTTCCAGCTGTCATTCTTTACGTTTGGATGAGTTTCATCTGAAATTCCGCAACCAGGTAGCGCTTGCTTAGGCATCGTCTTAGCGACACGTTTGAAGCAAGGGAGAAGATCTCTGGTGTTGGGGACTTTGTAGTGGAGATGTAGCACGATCGCGGATATGACGATAGATGCCGTTCCCAAGGCCAACACCAAAATAATATAAACAGCTGAAATGACAAGTAGAAAATCACACATTGATAGAGATCACATTGTGTACGATTACAAGCGTCTAGTCCGTCATTCATAATCCAGCCGTCGTCCATTAGAGAATATCCGCGTCCATAATCCAAAGACCTATTCCATTTCCATATAACAGTATTAGCACCAAATTCAAAAAGACAAAAGTATTCATAAACATAGGCTTGTTTCCTGCAAGAAAGAAGCGGTCAACAGTTTTCAATGATGCCGGCAAGACATCATGATGTTCCAAAATATCAAATCCGTATCGCTGATCAGTATTCTTAATCGATAATATTCGTTACAGAGTCGTCATCTAAAAATGATGTACCTCAGTCACGCTTTGATTGTGACAGACGCCAAAGTGCAGTCTTCAGTACTGAAGAAGGTAAACCAAAGGCAGAAGTATTATGAAGTTTTCTCAGTTTAGAGTTACACTACTTGTGATTCGAGAAAATGTTCAACCTTTGACAGCGATCCTGGCTAATCAGTTTATGTGTCTATTCCTCTGGCAATCCCTCTATTTTCAAAGGATTTTTTTATTTTTTTGAGCCCATATCCGAAATCAACCTGCATTGGAACTCTCAGCAGCAGTCCAACACCGACACTATGATTAATATATGAAAAATATTAAGGAACGACAGTAGCGCACATATCTTCTGAAAAGGGGGCGATCTATACCTCGAGCGATATTACAATATCCAAGAGCTCCGATTTGATATTTCTGGAACATCATGATATCTCGTCTACATCATTGATGACCGCTTCTCTCTTGCAGAAAACTAGACTATATTTATGTATACTATGATATTTTTTTTTACTTTGGTGCTAATGCTGTTATACGAGATATGTCTTTCTATCTTGGACGCGGAAATTATTTTATGGGCGCCGGCTGAATATTGAATGACCTGCTAGAGGTTTGTAGTATCAGCCCATCTGACATAAAGTGATGAACTATGATGAACCGTTATATGGAAGAAACTGCCCATATCACGAGTAGTGGACTAGCAGGCTTGTAGACAAGCATACTATTGAGTTTTTGCCAACAAGCGACGTTCGGCGCAGAAACTGAACTCACTGAAGAATAATCGCCTGCATTTCGCCTGTTCCCGAATTTGAAAAAAAATCAGTCTGACCCAATAACTTTTTTGGCGAAGACTGCTTCCACAAGTAAAATGTTGTGCATATTTTCGCTTAAGCTCCTGAAGTTCACACAGTCAGATATAACAGTCACCGGGCAAAGAAGGTTCGTGTCAAACGTCGTCATTCACATCATACTATTTGTAGCAAAGATCAGCACCAAACACTATTAGACCCATACTCGTAATGCATATGCCAGTTCTTTGGTGTGTATTGTCTATCTTGTTTAGATGATTGATGGATTGTTTACTTACATTGTTAGGTAAAGTTTTATTTGATCGTATCTAAAAAGCGAAAATATTGCTGAACACGACTTTGAAACCAATTCTCTGCCAGAAAATTGTGTAGTATGTAGAAGGTCTTTGATGTGATTTGCCTACCTTGTTTCGCATGTTGATGGATAGTTGACTTACATTGTTGACTTACTTAGGCCGAGTTTTATCTGATCGTAGCTATATTGGTTAACTCGACGTTAAATCTCTCTCTCTTTCTCTTAGAAAAACTGACACTCTCTCCTTTATTACTAAATATGTACAACGTTGTATCCAAATTTCAAAACTCTGCGTGAAATATAGCATAAGAGTTATTAGAATGAACGTCCCCTACTTTATTTCGGAGATAAATTCATGGCGACAGAAGATTAAGGAAAGCCATCATATTCCATTCATTCTTCGTTAGAAAGCCATTTTATAATGTTAAATTCTCCCTTTCCCATGTAAACCATAAAATGGGTAGAAAGTGACGTCTATAGTATATATGCAATATCCGTCTACGTGCTGAGAGAGAAAGATCTTTCCCGTGCCTTCCCATACTCACCTAGGAGAGAAACACTTAGAGACGTGTCTGGCATATCTTCGTTCACGATGGACAGAAACACGGCGTATGCGAGCAACACTGTGATGGATAGTGACATCTTTTCCCCAGCTTCCGGTGGAATGGTGAACACTAGTGCATTAAGTATGGACAGGAGCAGGACGGGTAGAATGGTGTTGATGACGTAAAAGAGACCCCTCCTTTCAAGCGACAATCTAATGATGACAAAGGAGTAGGGAACGTCGCCATATGTTACTGTCTCGTCGTAGGCAGAAATTTCTAAAATGTCAAATTCTCCATTTTCCGTGTAAGCCGCCAAATTTATGGAAGGTTCAGCCAATAGTTTGACTAAATACTCTGAATACATCCACGATGTTATATTGATGAAACATGTCTGCTTATCGAAGGGGTAGAACGTTACATCTATAGTACACCGAGTCTCGTGTACGTCTCCCGGTGCCCATGTCAACAGACCTCGGTATTCCACGCTCACGAGAAAGTTCTTCCCTCCTATCTTAGTGAAACCATTCGCCCTGGAAAGGAAGGTTATAATATTCGGATTGCATCTAGCATCTAGAGACTACACCTGCATCTAGAGACTACATCTAGCATCTAGAGACCTTGAAGTTCTTGGGAGGATGTTGAGCTGCGTGCCTTATCCGGCGTAATGTATTACATAACACGAGGGATGTACATTGACTTTAACATTGCACTGTCACGTGTTAGCATTTCGTTTAAAAGTATGTCTACAGTGATTGATTTTTTGTCATTTATATGTTTTAATGTGTTTACGACAACGTTTTAAAATCAAATATGCATATATACGACCTATTAGCGCATAAAAAGTATCCCTCTCAACATCGCCTTAGGTCTCGTTGTGGAAAGGTTCAACTGAAAGTTGTCACCACGAAATGTGTGTGTCTACAAAAATCTGCATGTACTCGCATGTATGTTAAACAGCACTTGGAAATATGGATAGCAAGCGTCAGAGCCGACATTCAATATTCATCCGTGGTCAGTAAAAGAATTTCCGAGTCGATAATCGAAAGACCTATTTCGTATGACAGTCATCACGAATTCCAGATGTGTATCAACTAAAAATAATACAAACAGAAGATGGTTACCCACAAGAGAGAAGCGTTCAACGCATTTCAATGATGTCAGCAAGACATGATGATTTTCTATACATATAATCCTAACTACTGACTTATTCTTTATCCAAATGAATTGCAAGTCGTTTCCAGACTATATATCTCTGTCACGCTTTGATTGTGTTTGTTCATTTGAACACCATAAAGATATAAAACACATGATTTTCAAACGGTACTTAGCCCCGGGTTAAGCGAAATTAGACACAGGTTACAATCATAGCCTCAGAGATTTTGCACGCTATTATCGTATTTTGCCGTCACTGTACAATACTCATGATAAAATTTCAGAAAATGTTTGACAAGTTTCTTCCTTAATATTCTGTGGCATTGATCAAATCGTCACAGTCTGCACATGATCTAGCAAATGCTACCAGGCGAGATCTGCATACGCCGTATGCAGTATATCAGTATCTCAGAAAAATGTATCACCCATGTTACGCGTTTCGTATTTTATATCGAAATGTTTCCAGTCTGTGCGAGTGTGTGTTTGTACTGTGGTGTATTTATTTTGTCCTATAGTATCGTAATGTAAGAAAAATAGCACCCCGTTTAGAAAAACATTGTCGATGCAATAACATGAGCAAGCTTCCACACAGAATTACCCGTTATCAAGAAGAAGATCAGGCATCCAAATCTGGTCCGGGTTTACCACGATGGATGTCAGGTCACCGTAGTCCTCTGGATTCCATCTCAATAACTCGTCCAACCAGCTCTACAATAGAAATCCATATAAGAATTTGGCAGTTAAGCGAGGGAAACTACAAAATGTCTTAGACATACTTAGACATATGTTGACAGGGTAGCAAGCGTCAGATCTGACATTCAGGATTCAGTCGTCCGTAAAAGAATTTCCGCTTCAATAATTGAAAGACCTATTTCGTATGTAAGTTAGCACTAATTTCAAATGTATATGAAATAAAAATAATAAAACATAAGAGAGAAGCGGTCAACAGTTTTCAAAGCATGGTGTTGTTCTATACATCAAATCTGAATCACTGACCATTATTTTTTTTCCAAATGAATTTCAAGTCGGTGTCCGATACCACATCATCTTTCTGTGACTTTAAATCCCTGATGTATGGGCATCATAACTCAGGGGAATATGGAATACCATCATATGATAGACTCTCGGTCGATATCGTCTTACAATTCATCCAGAACAACTTGGTACCCAATGAGTCCATATATCCTGAAAGCCTTCACCACAGACCATGTTTTCAGGATCAAATGTGTATATGTATAAATTGGCAGAGAAGGAACCATGATGGTTGATCCAGTTGATTACGCTTTGGTTTCCAAACAAAATTTCTCTAAAGCAGTTACCTGATTGTCAAATCGATCAAGTTAACTTGGAAGGAACCAGTGACTGGATATTCCTAGGAGGTTACGATGACAATACAAGAAGCCACTCTGACTATATTTCCGTTCTGATGATCCCGCAGAATAGGCTCTAACTCTGGGAGTCAACGTGACTTGTACGTTTACACCTTAACTCGACAGCAATACACCATAAGAAATAATGTATCGAAAACGAACCACCTCATAATTAGCTACATGTATGTACAAAATTGACAAGAATCACTGAAATCTCGTAACACCGTCAAGTCAAAAACATTCAGTCCAAAATTGACATTTTGTAGATACATGTAGTTCATTGTAAATTCAAAGTGGTGGTGTGACTTCTGTCCCATTCAATGGATTATCCTTAAAAAATCATAATTACTTTTCTCATGGGAAAACAATTCCAAAGAACAGTACATGAGCCACAGATGTTCTGTCATCTGCGTATTAACTGGTAAAATTAACGCATACCATTAAATGGGAATTGTAGACAAGATTTGGCATACTGATGTACATAACGGACACCTGTTCGTAATATTAAACGTTTCTGAACCATGTAGGTCATAGCCCATACATGTACCTACACAATGATATCCGAATTGCAACATTTGATCAATAGATTTCAGTATACATGTACGTCTGATATGGTGACACCATCCTCCCTAAATTTTATGTTCTTACAAAATTAGTTAAATCGGTGAACAATCGTGGGAAGAAGAAGTTGATGGCAGATGATGAAATTATTTCGTGTAAAACTGGTACAGGGTCTGTAGAGAATCTACTTCTATTAGTGTTTTATACTGGTGTCTTTCCCATCGTACACAGCTGGCATACATTAATTTTTATTCTAAAAACTCACGGCAATGACCTACTGACCTACATAAAAGACGGACTTTGGCTAGATTCCAAAAGTACACAAATATCAGCCAAGCTTTTCTTTGTGACTATTTTTTACCAACTCCATTATGTATATTGCTCGTGCTACACATTCCTTGAATATAACATGGACAGCTTAGTGATTAGTCATGGATATATAATATCTTAAATACTGCCATTGAATGATAAACAGTTACTAGTGGTTCGACGAGCATGCAACAATAACCAGTTTCACAAATCTAAAGCGTGTTGCTCGAAGTTTTCAGTCAAGGTGTTCCAAGAAGAATGCAGGGAATTTGGGCGAATACTTTCACACGGTAAACAGCTGGACTGTAAGATGTAAGATGATCTTAAAGTGACGTGTTTATCAAGGCCATGCATTTTCTTATTCGAACTTACTATAGTCAAGTACCCGGCTGTCTTTAGCACCTGTTTCTTCTGATCCTGTAATTAATAATGATAATAATTATTAATACTATGTGGAATGGTAAGGTTAACCCTACCTGGCCTGGGGGGCCAAAATGGCCACGCTATCAAACTTTCTGCGCTATCTCCGGAACGACAAAAAATGGAGAGCTGAAACTCCGTGACTTTATAGTTTATCATATTGGAGTCATCTTGAGCCTATTTGCATAACCCCCCGAGAAGACGATCATGGAAAAATTCAAGATGGCGGCCACGTGGGGTACCAGGAAAGTGATTTTTCGTCATATTTCTTCAAATTTCTGCTCGTTTCTTTCAAAAACTGGACAAAAACTATTTTATTTCACACCACACTAATATTTACTAATTTATTATGCAGTTTTTGCGGAGAAATTGCATAAATAAAATGTTCTGATCAAAAAATGCCTTTTTTGAACATGACGGCACCGTGACGTCATCGAAGCGGACATCTTGGATTTTTTGGTAGAGCTTGACCCAAGGGTATGATGTGGTAAGTTTCAGCCCCCTAGCTGAAGGGGTAAGAAAAGTAATTAGGCGGAGGAGGCATTTCGCCTCCCCCCCAAAGGCCAGGATACATCCCAAAAAAGCTCAAGCCCGATAGGGTTAATATTCCATTTTCCCACAACAGCTATAGCCAGACATTACGGATATATAAGTATGTTATAACAGCGCTAATATTGCCGATAAAACTTACAGGATATGGGATCCAGCAATACTCAAGTTTTGAGATGGTGAAAACAGTCGAACTCCCCATATATGAACAGACAAATGGGTGTCTCGAGTGAAATATGCTTGGACCAGATTGCATAGGAAGTGATTGCAAAAACTTTTCCGTTGTTCATTATTATGTTGGACAGTTTATAAATGAAAAGAAAGGCACAGTGGTCCAAATCCGGTATATTTTTTGCCACAGAATTCAAACCTGTAATACAGGAGCAGATATTTGAATGTGTCAGACTGGCATTCTGGCCCTACCAAAAATTCTGTGTATGGACTGAATTTATCTCCCTATGTGGAAGAGTTACAATTTCTTTGAAACTGCGCTGTCATCCCAAAACATGCTTATTGAAATGTCTATCATACACTTGTAGGAGATACTTTTTATCGAGCAGCTACGCTGGAAGATCTTTTTAGTCGAGTAAAAGAATATTGCATTTTAGATTATTTGAGAGTGATTGGTTTGTTGTACAAATTCTAATGTTTGTACCAGTTTTCACGCAATAGTTTACTGAGTTGCATTGAATCCTTATAATTTTGTTTGATCTTCGATGTATAGCTGAAATATTGCTGAATGCGACGTTAAACCTTAATTCTCTCTCTCTCCAATTGAGTGAAGAGTATGACTAAAGCCGTTGACCCAGAAACAGAGTAGGCAGACATTGAATACAAAAAACAATAACCAGAAGACATGTTCGCACTAAGCTGTAGAAGCTAGAGAATTCTACTACATCAACATAGAGTTAGGTTCTTCTAAGAGAGAAGTGATCAGCGCATTCTAGCAAGGACGTTCCTCTCGTTGAATGCATATGATAATTATCATTTGAGGGTTCAGATTCCATGGTTCCGGAGGATAAATAGCAAAGAAATTATTTATCATTCCGCATTCTCACATTTGACTGTTGCTTATAATATACTTGTGGTCAAGACTCTATCTAATCAATTGGAATTATTATAGATTCAATGAATTCGATTTTGTTCGTACGAAGTAGGCTACAGATCGCAAATTGTCCGGTAATGAGTGAGTGAGTGAGTCAGTCAGTCAGCCCATCCGAATCCTTTCGTCGGCAAAATAAGGAGAACCGTTGACATTAGAACCTTGATTTTTGGCATGAGCGTGCATTAGGGCATTGTTACCAGTTCTGAGCTGACCGAATTCTGATGAAAATTTTATTTATAATTATTTTATTATTATTTGTTGATGGCTCAGCGAGTGCACTGTCATGCCCATCGGGAACCCTTGGCTGTATGTTTCACTGTATATATAACAGAGTACAAAACCTGGTGGGATATGCCATCCGTAATTGTTTTGAGAGCTAGAGGTCACAGCAGTGCAGTTAATACTGCCATGGTGTAATAATTAAATTGTTCTTAGAGGTCAGAGCAGGGGTGACAAAAATAAACAGATCTGTCTGGGAGTTACAAAAATATCACAACAGATGGTACCGGTATTACATTAAACCATCGACAGTGCAGATTCTATGAGTTCACATGTTGACGTCTTTATTAATTTATTACCGTTTCAGGGGACATTTGAACAGCTGCTGTTAACTTGAGACACACAATTTTGCTATATACACACATGTTTTGGGAAACGAAATTAAACAGATATGTAATCAGTATTAAGAGGCTGTATTTAAGATGCTAAGTACAATCCTCAAATTCTACATTCATTCGATTGCCGATACCCAAAATGTGTTGTCTAATATATCTAGATAACAACGTGATGCAGAGACGATATTTATTCGTCTTTGTACCGGTCATGCTCAGGAGAATGACATAGAATCATTATTATCTTGTGCTGAGAAGATGTTGGTCTTGAGTTGAATTACCGTAAACTAAATAAATGCTACCTTTCTACTCTTGGACTATATATAAGAATTTGTTGTATTGTTGGGAAAATAATGCGATTCAAAAAGTTGTTTTGGTCCTGGACAAGGGCACTGCAAACCATTAAAGAGATGTAAATGTATTTTCACACGTAAAGCCTGAAATCTTCTGAACTTTTTATTATTCAATCTGTTTCCTTTAGTTAAAAAATTGTAAAATTAATTCGGCGATCGTTATTTATTTTTGGAATGAAGGCGCATTAGGAGACTGTTACCAACAAGTTCTGAGCTGACCTACTTTTGATGAAAATTTCTGGTGATTTTTGATGAAAATCACTGGTGATTCTGACTTGGGCAGTGCCCATCTTAATATAGGCAGGATTTCAACTGGGGGTGGGGATTTCCAAGAGTTCAGTTGGCGTCGGAGTCCTAATGCCTACCCTACTTCGTAGGTCCTGTGACGTTAGTCACACTGCTCATGTTTTGTAATTAAATAATCGCACTTACCAAATCTTGTATACTTTGTAGGTTGAAAGTTATATTAATAACACTGATGGTTGACTGGTTGTACACAGGGCGAAGGTCTCGGCTGTAGTTTGAAAACAGTTTCCTTCTCAACTCTGATTCATCTACAAGTGAGGTAGCGCCAGTATAGACGACCACTATCAATAAAAAAACACATATATTAGAAGTTTGTGAAAAAGGAGAAATATGATACCGGTTATCGGGATAAGCGAAATGTGACGGCGTACATTTATCTGTCAAGAAATCATTTGATACAAACCTGTATTCTACAGGAAGTGTATGTCTCTCAGCCACGCTTTTATTGCGGATACAAATGCACAAAGCATGTACATTACGCAAGAGTTATGTCGCATCATCGAACGTCAAACAGCGTCAGTCCACCCACGTCGTCAGTTCTTCCCAATGTGAATGTATTTGATTAAAAATTGTGGAAAATTTAGACGTGATCTAATTATCGAATCTAGTGTAATACCAAATGTACAGACAAAATTTCTTCCATCGATTTCTTGTGGCTTTTGCGTTCCGTTCCGATTCGTTAGGTTCATTTATGGTTCAACGGTCATCGTCCTACGTTCCGTTCCATTCATCGGTCATCGATTTCAGTTCCGTTTGCGTTCATCGTTCAACGGTCATCGTTCATCGGTCTTCGTTCATCAGTCCTCGTTCTCCGGTTTTTGTTCGACGCACTGTGGCATTACGTTTCGTAAATTGTGTCTAATTCAGCTTAACCCGGGGCTAGGGGCCGTATGAACCTCATGATGCTCATATGAATAGTCACAATCAAAGCGTGACTGAGATACATCATTCTTTAGATGACGACTTTACAACGAATATCACATGGATAAAGATTACTGATCAGCGATATGGATTTGATATTTTTGGTACATCATGATCATTGAAAACTGTTGAATTTCAGGTAACAAGATCATGTGATGTTTTATGCCAAACGACCTATAGGTGACGCCATGCCAACATTGAGTGGAGGGGTTGATGGTATAGCCCTGATTTATAAGATACGGCATAACTGTTTTGTGGCATTGACTAAAACTGCCACATTTTACACAGGATCTAGCAACTGCTACTAGGAGACATATGTATACGCCCTATGCAGGTCCCACTGGAATGTTACTGTCGAGAAAGGGATAGTTTACAATGTTGAAATTGTAATCATCGCCTTTCGTGTTTTGTCTCTATTGGAAGATTTCTTTGCGCTCTGTGGTATAGCCCTGTATGATAAGTTTCTACAATAATATTTATCCTACTAAGGGAGATATGTATACAGCGTGTACGTGCACAGGTCCCAGAGGGCAATGCCTTCCAGAAAGGGATCGTTTACGATGGTGAAATTGTGATCACGCCTTTAGTCTTTTGTTTCTATTGGAAGATTTCTTGATTGGAGCGGTATGCAAGAGGAGGGAAAAATTGACGACGTCTGGCGACTAAAAAGCAACCATATGACTCTACAGGAAAATATCCCTCGGCACCTAACATTCAGACCCCAGAATACAGTGGATTCTTGGACATAGCCTTAGTATATCAGTCGCGCTTTTGTTGCGTTTGTTCATGTAGAGACAATGAAGTTCCCACACGACTCCTAGCACCGGCTAGATTTAGTTTTGAATTATGTTAGTTCGAGTTTTTATTCATTTTATCTTTCATTGTTACACTTTGTTAGTATCTTTAGATACCGGTACAGTTTTATGTTGCTCGTCGCTATATAGGTGAAATATTGCTGAACGCGACACCTATATCATACCAGTATTTTCGTGACATTTTAGCCAGTGTAGATTCAAACGAATGGCACTCTATAATTACGAATTAGTACATGAGGAAATGTACATGTCCCATGAGAGCCTGGCCATAGAACATTATTATCTTGGGTAATGTTGGATGTATGTGGTAGGGCAAAATGTGTAATCAGCAAATCGGGCAGATGTGTACAGGGAACTACATTGAAATGTTGCCCATTATAAACATATACATGTACTATATTTACTACTGTGGTCCAGATACAGCAGTTGATTATTTATTGATGAGTGACACTGATGCAGGACAATATCCTCCATTTTACTGTGTCAGGTACAGGTCATGAATCATTTGGCACCAGTATAGTTTAGCAAATTCAAAGAACTCATTGGGTATAATGGAAAACTACACTACGATCACCATGGTTTTACGTTTACTGAATCTCCCATGAGAATAATTTTTGGATCTTCAGAGAACTCATTAAACGCTTATCTAAACATTTACTTAAAAGTTTTTTTTATGTAGGGATGCTGAAGGATTGATTAATGAATGTCAGATATGAACGAGTGAGTGAGTGAGTAGGATTTAACGTCGTTTTCAGATATGGGTAACAGTTTACAACTGAATATTAGCTTCTGTTTAATTCAAACTGTCCTTAAAAATAAGTTATCGGCATTATGGCTATGTTAAAGTCAGATTTACTGAAAATTATCGCTGGTAAATAGGCCAATGGTAAATGTCGCGGTGCCTCGCATCCCATCAAGCAGGAAATTACTGAACACAAGCGCCTAGTCCGCCATTCAATATTCAGCCGTTGTAATTTCCGCGTCCATAATCCAAAGACCTAATTTATAAGCGCCTAGTACGTTATTCAATATTCAACCCATGTTCGATAAAGAATATCCGCGTCCATAATACAAAAACCTGTTCCTTATTCCATATAACAGAATTAACATCAAATTTAAAAAAAAAAGTATACATAGACACAGGATAGTTTCCCGCAAGAGAGAAGCAGTTAACAACTTTCAGTGATGCCGGTAAGACATCAGGATATTCCAAAAATATCAAATCCGTATCGCTGTTTAGTCTTCTTAATTCAAATGAGTTTCGTTGTAAATTCGTCATTTAGATGATTATCTATCTCAGTCACGCTTTGATTGAACTTTTGGGGCCCTCGGTGGCCGAGTGGTCTAAGGCGCTTCGCTGGCGACCGCTAGCCTCTGACCACTGAACCGGCACGGGTTCGAGTCCAGCGGGTCCATGTGTGAAAGTCTGTCAGTTACTTGCCGAAGGGCGATGGTTCTCTCCGGATACTCCGGCTTTCTCCACCAACCAAACTGACTGTCACCATGTGAGTGAAACAAACTTGAGTGTTACATTAAGCCAAATTCCCTCCCTCCCTCCCTTGATTGAACTTAAAACACATGGGCTTAGACGGCTCCTACCCCCGGGTTAAGTGGAATTTGAGACAATGATAAGATTGATGCTATTCCAGTTCAGCAATTTCCTAGGTATATGTCGAACAAAGAAACCTTGAAATGTCAAAGGTCAAGGCCACTGTGGATAACAAAAAATCAGGAAACCATTACAACACATATAAGGGAAGTGGGAAGAGGTGCCGACATACTGACAGAGCCACATGACTTCACAGTAGAGTCTTCCGGTTAACATATTCTAAAGCACATAACAGGAATCTAACGATTCGTGATATGTGTTGTACCTCAGGTACGCTTTTATTGTACCTGTTCATGTGGCAATTTGGATGATATGACCACACGGCCTCTAGCACCGGCATAAGCTTTTATGTCGGAATGCATCAGAGGGACGCGATGTGTTGGGTACCGAGATTTAGGTCAAAAGTCCAGAGATCAAGGTCACTGCCCACCAGCAACTCACTGTAACAGATAAACTCATCGATTTCGCTATAATCTATAGAACCAATTGGGCTCTTGTTCTCCTTGTAGCCATTCAGTCTGTCTTGACTGGGTCAGTTTTATATCGTCTGGGTGAGACAGGGCCACAAAAGCCAGTTTTAGAATGAGTCATCTGTCTTTCCTGGTGTGATGAGTTAAGGGTTGACATAGCTGACACAAGAAGCTTACAAACTGAAAGGTAGCTTTGATCAAATACACCATCTATGATAATGGATTATACCTGGAAGTTGCTTCTGAATAGAATAACTCTATACTATTACGCCCAAGTAGGCCAAAACGTACAAGTGACTAATTACAACACATATAAGGGAAGTGGGAAGAGGTACCGACATACTGACATAATACCGGTCAAGCCGGTGCTGGAGGCCGTGTGGTCATGTCAATCAGTATGTCCACATCTGCAATAAAGCGTGGCTGGGATACAAATCATCACAGGGTTCACTTTTGGTTCTTGTGATTTTTTTTAGAAATATGCAGCCAGTATATTTGTCTGTGGGGTCATATGACTTCTTGTCAGTACGCCGGCATCATTTCCACCACATTTTTATGTTGCGTTTAACAAAGTACACATCTTTATATAGAGTTTAATACTGCTCGTCAATATATATAGCTGAAATATTGCTGAACGCGACTTTAAAATTAATTCTCTCGCTTAACATACACCATACTTTACTACAAACTATAAATGCACATGCACAAACAGGTATCTGTTTGTACTGATATCAGACAGTAAGATTCACCACAAGGGATACAAGCTAGCTTCAGTAAGAATTAGTTCCAGTAGAACACCCCTGCCATTTAGACGCCTCATACGCGGCAGGCCCCAGGTTTGACCCAAGGCCGGGTTATGCCATATACTTTGAAACTGGTATTTGTATTTGTAATACACCCGAGCAGAGGCTCATGAGTAAATTCAAGATGGCTTCCACGTGGGGTGCCAGAAAAGTGATGTTTTCGTCATATTTTTCTACAAAATTTCTGATTTTTCGCGTGGAAGGGTGGGCAAAAACTATTGTATTTCACATAAGATTAATATTTACTCATTTATCATGCATGAAAATTTCTAAACATCTGACCAAAAATGCCGTTTATTAAAATGAAGCAGCCATGTTGGATTTTTTACAATTTCTAGTAGAGCTTGATCCAAGGGTATAGTGTGGTAAGTTTCAGCTCCCAAGCTCAAGAGTTAAAAAATATTAGAAGGGGGAGGGGAAATGGCCCCTCCTTAGGCCGGGACAGGTCCCAAAAAGCCCAGGCCAGATGGGATTAACATAGTAACACCGAACTGCACAAGATCTCATCGAGTTTAGCTTTGGGTTTGCGAGCTCAGATGTAAGAAACGGCTCAAAGTAAGACTAAACAAACTATTTGCGGAAAGTAAATTCCTATTCAGAACAGTGTTTATGACCCGACGCCATTTTTTATCTTATTTTTCCATTCCGTCGTTACTATTCAGTGAATTACAACCGAAGGCCTAAATATGCTTCTTTGGTTATACCACACTGTATCTGAAACTAAAAAGTTATAACGGGACCATATGAAAGGATTACCAGCTTACCTGAGAGCCAAATGCATAAATAACAGTCGATGTACAATAGCAAATGGGGTAGTCTGGCCATCGGACACACTGTTTGGTCATGAAATACACTGTGACTTCAGTTACAAACTGATATGACTAGATCTACACACCCGTCTTCTTCTGAAGTAGCAGTTCTGTCGGAATCATGAAAATGATTCACAGAAAATACGAATCGGTTAACATCCAATTAAAGTCTTCTACGCTTGTCTTCACAGGTATAACGAGTGAATGTCAGTGCGAGATGTTGACGGAATATGGAGTCCAATTAGTAATTGATGTAGTTTTTGAGCATCATATCTCCTCTTGAATCTGTGCTTTCGTACATAAGCAATATCAAGGATGAATGAGTAATACACAACCACACACATTAGATAACAGTATTCAGAGATCCTCTATACAGGCTCCTCTTACTTGAGCACATAGACTGCAACCTTGGTTAAATGCGTCAGTGACTAGGATCCGCACAATACTCACCGCGATGCAATCCTTCAAAGTGATATAGCAGTCCGATCGTTGATTGGCAGTGTTCGTTAATAATGAATTATCATAAACATAGTATCGATATCAACATATGAGGCTGTTCCAGACGATTCGGAAAATAAATATATTTTTGGTTATATTTAAGAGGTAGGATATATCATCAAAATTCAATATAAAGGAAAACATTATGAGATCACCAGGCTAATTGTTGTATAATCCGAAATTTAATATGGTCTGCTTATACGATTTGACCCTACTATATGGGATAGATAGCAATTACCCGAAAAAGTCTCAGTATTCTTATGAAAGAAAAACATATTTGCTAAGAAGATAAAACGTCAGGTTCTATAAATTGGCTCAATAGCTGTGTTAAATTGAAAATCCTTCAGAAAATCAATAGCTTAATTATTGATATAGGGTTGTTAGAATGTTTGTGCTTTCATGTTTTTCCCCGCGTTGCTTCAATATGTCGCACAATTGCATTCGAACATGACCAGAGGCGGTTCAATTTCCATTACCTTGACGATGTAATGTCATGGTATTGTATTCTAGTATTAGAGAGGATGCTTCTAGAATATATGACGCAAGCTTGTTTACGTGGGTTAATCACTTCGATATTTCTAGAAGATTATTATAAATTGTATCTAGGCCAGATGATGATGTAATGCATATTCGAGGCTTCTTGGTTTGGTTGAATGTACTGGAATGCCGCATAAAGTATAAATAGCGTAACACTCATTTATTCGAGGGAATTCAAACCGGATTTTTATGTGGGTGTTATAATGTGTTACCTTTACTCCTGTGTATTAAAGTTTACGCTATTGAACTGTCGGATATTGGACACTTACTGGGATTGGGAACAACTGAGCAGTGTTGGATAACCATTATACAGAAGTGTGATTTGACTTCGTCAACACGGACAGTAAAGTATACACTGGTATAGCATTGAACAGTAAGACTATTTCACACATTTATTTGTTGTATTAACCTTACTTAATTTGTATATGATTTTAATATTGAGAGCAAATATTTGATTGTTAATCTTTGACTTCACACATTTTTCTGTTACGTTTTTCTGTTATTGTAAAATTGACGTAACAGTAATTATTTATAAACATGTTTAGAATTCGTGAATAAGTAAGCATTTCCATGTCAATAACCGAAAGACCTATTTCGTAGGTCAGTTATTACCAATTCCAAATGTGCATGATATAAAAATACTAAAAATTACGAGATGGTTTCCCACAGAGGAGAAGCCCTCAACAAGTTTCAATGATACCAGCAAGACATGATGGGTTTTTTTTCAACTGATAATCACTAGCCATCATTTTTTATCCAGAGTATATATCACAGTCACGTTTTAATCGTGACTACTCATTTGAACGCAATGGAGATGTTAAACATGATATTCAAACGGCCCTTAGTCCAGGGTTAAGAGAAATTTGACACAAGTTGTGAAAGGTAGCGCCGGCGACCTTGCACACTACGATCGTATTTTTCCGTCAATGTACGACATATTGAATGTCGGATCTGACGCTTGCTATTGTACCTGTGCTTATATGAGAAAGCTGTTTCAATATTTATGGGGTACCGAAGTTGACAACCACCTTCAGGAGTTGAGGCCAGCTATAGGCTATATTCATCTTAGGGGACTCTTCTAATTATACGGTAACGTTTTTACCTGCGGCACGCAGGTCTACGGGAGGCTCGTGTTGTTGTTGTTGTTCTTTTTGTTGTTGTTCTTCTTCTTCTTGTGACTTTTTGAAATACGCATGCGTTAAGAGAGTGTGATCTCTGCCACATTTTTCTTCTCAACCTTCGATCTCACATGACAACCCTGTCTTCAGGCACGTTTGAATTCATTTGCAACTATATTCGTAGGCATGAATTATTGCTTCGTTGATTTGCGTTCAGATTTCAATTCTCCTACGTCAGTCGCTTAAAAGCTGTAGATCGACACATCATCTTTGGCTTCAGATATTACCATTTTCACCGAACATGATGTACATGTATATACACTTTGAGATCCTTGAATTGCTTATATACCAAGGAAGATGAGTCGCAACCTCGTCAGTGGTTCAGCTAATTTGCATACAGTCATAGGCGACTGTCTTAGTAAGTAGAAAAATAAGTTCACTACTTCTAGTAATCATTTTATCTACCCAATCTAGATAATTCACAAATTGGTGAAGAAGTAGACAAGTAACGCATTGCCATTATCATTAACATCGGATAATACTTGGTATCAAATTATAGACCATGCATCATAAAAACGCAACAATTACGTTTCAGAATTAAGGGAACAACTCACCAACTTTCGCCGAATAAAGATGTTTAACTTATAGAAATGACAATTTGGTATGATTTTTAACTTTACCCCCAAGCAATTCGCATATATGAAAACATGTTTTGAAAGGAAGAATAATTTAGCCCTCTGTGGGAATCGAAACAATGACCCTCCAATCCCTGGGGTTGCACTTACTGTCTTAGCTTAGTTGTGCAGTTATATTGTGGACTTTCAGTTACACGCATGAAATTTGGCGCATAGCTATTTTGAATGATCCTCTTTCGAAACACTCTATCCTCATTCTCGCGAGCCAGGGCCTTGCTTCGCTGATATTGATGTTCCCGTCCTCTTTGGCACTCAGACGCCTTTTAGATTAGCAAAAATCGCTCCCGTAAATTCAATACTTATGTGTATCAGCAGACAATGGGCAGAAACATATTGCATTTGACATCATTCTCTCAAGTCAGAGCCCATTCTGCTAGAATTTATTGGTTCTACACTTCACAATTTACGTTACTTTGTCAATCAATTTTACGAATGAATGACGTCATATATTAGTAGATACTGACAAGTGATCTGCTTGACCTCGTTGTCAAATATCGAATATCAGGACTGTGACAGGCCTCAATTTGAATAGTAAAAAGTGTCATTATACCTCTTGTACAGTTCGATAAATTCTTCAACCCCATTCCATAGTTTCACAGATCAAGGTGACAGACCTGATAATAAATTCATTGAAAATTAACTTTAAAGGAAATATAAATTTTCCATTTTGCTCGGCAAAGTAAGCGAGAAGGGAGACTAAAGAGTGTATATTTTTGCGCTATGACTAAATCCTTGAAATTTATTAATAATTGAAAGCCTTTTTGATTTGCATAAATCAACGGGTGAACCGAATGTTTTGAAACTTGGCATACACGATACTTGTACCAAGACATTGCCAAAGCGATCATTGTGAGTTCGTCTGCCAATTCAGTATAGTCGACACGGACCAGTCAAAATCGTTGGATTTTGAACGGGGAAAGTGAATATATATGACATCAGACCTATTACGCAATTCCTACAATTGTGGGTTAGTAGTTGGAAATTACTTCCCTTGGCATGAAGACACTGGCAGATGGCGCTTTTTTCTACAATTACCACTACCTCCGCTGATATGCCTTTCACTGTATTATTGCCACTGCCGCAGGTTTTGACTACAATGTAGTCATTTCTCACTTTTCTTTTCCGTGAATCTATTTTGTGGAAGAGTATAGTGACAACTGCTCTGCAGGGAATTGAGCCGAGCTAATTTTATTTTCTTTTTTTTAAGAGCACAATTGTTCTCAAAATAATGCGCCATGCATCTACTTTTGCGAACAATCTTTCCAAATGTAGATACCCCGCACAATGTATCAAATTCAAAACAAGTTCAAACAAAGTGATTACATCACATTATATCAATAAAGTTTACTAATTATAGAAAATTAAATATTTAATATTTACCGGTGTAGCTCCGTTACTTGCGCTTGTCAGGAAGAAGCTAGCGGAAATACGGTCGGTCGGAAGTAGAGGTGGTGATATTATAATTCACACCAATCTTGAAACATCAACGAATAAACAGGTTAATTTCTCTGAAAGCAAAAAAAAAAAAAAAAAAAGCGAAACAACGGATGTTGACACGGATTGATGATATACTCACGTTCTATTAGTTATTGCTGATTTACTGTGTCCAGCAATACAGCAAAATAATGAAAGTAATTACAGCTCAAATCAGAGCGAAATCACGCTTTGTATGTTATATTTGTATGTTATATTTGTGTGTTATATTTGTATGTTATATTTGTATGTTATATTTGTATGTTATATATTTGTATGTTATATTTGTATGTTATATTTGTATGTTATATTTGTGTGTTATATTTGTATGTTATATTTGTATGTTATATTTGTATGTTATATTTGTTTTAATATCAACGACAACACCTGTTATTTATGGGATCGAGACAACTCAACCATTCCGATCGGGCGTTTATGATTTACATTCTCCGGTTTCGAATGAATTGTGGTCTTCAAAGGCTCTATGTTTTTCTGACTGCTGGGAAAACTCTTATGAATAATGGTACCATAATTTTCAGGTCCAGATGCTATCGAATAATTATTATCAATGCAGGATATCTCCCATTCTGATATACTTTCTGAATTTATTTCAATGCGTATTTCCTGGACGTATTTCGTATAAGCTAATTCAAATGACAAGAGTAGTTTTTTCTCTCTATGCATAACAATGATAACATGCGGAGAAATTGCGCTGTCATAGCAAGTATCCTACTGCAGATCTCTATGGAATAGGAAAACAGGAAAATTTCAATCTTATCAGCGTTGTACCACATATATAATGGCTCAGAACAATCTTGCTACCAGAGATATTTATTATATAATACAAGCATAAGCCTTCCGAATGGTTCATACCTTCATTTGTAAGCATCCCGATTGCATTCTCGAAACAAGTTGAATGATTTCGAGAGGACTGAGATGGACTGGTGCTTCGATAGAAAACCGGGACAAAACCGCGACAATAACAGAAAGAGATAAACCGGAACTCCTCGACACGAGATATTTATCGGTATTACTCGGTTATCGCGAAACCGCCTCGATCGATTGGACGTGTTCCCTTAGCAATCGGAAACGTTTTGATGATTAGACTTTGTAGAATCGATCATTCACGACTGACCAATGAATATTTATTAAGAAATGAACCAGCTCAGATGTGCATTCCATGGCATGAAATACTCAGTGTTCTATATTTCGATCAAATGTATAGCATTTTCGGTCGTATAGATTCGTTTTATCGAGTTTGAAATATCGTTCTAGTCGCGTGAGGGAGGTTTGGATTTTAAAGTAGTCGAGAGCAATCGGTTTGTTTGAGGAAGTTTAATGAATGTACCAGTTCTTTGGTGTGTTTGTCTGTAATTTTTAGATTGTTATTGAATTGTTGACTTGCCCTGTTTACGTACTTTGCAAAAGTTACATTTGATCGTCGCTATATTGCTGAAATCGTGCATTAGAATAGCTTTTTAACCACGTTGTTATGTTCGAACATTCAGGGCCAGTGATGAGTTCAAGAAATGTATTCAATTAACACGTGTTGGTTGGCCCAAATCTGACAAGTAAGCAATATTAATTTCACGTCAATTGGCCGAATGCAGAAGAATATATAAGACAATAAATAGTCCAGTCACACACAGTTGAAATTCACCAGGAACTCTGAAAGAAGAAATATGTTCTCCTTTTACAATGTGTCGGTACATGGACATTGTTTGTGTACGTAGTTTGTCCCTTAGATATATGTGATGAGGCATAAACGTCCAACTGTGGTTGCCTTCCACGGAAAAACAACGCGTCCGGAAAGATTCTTTGATATTATTCGGACTAAATTGTCAGATATTTGAATGGAATGGTTTCGATGTGACAACCGATTAAGTGCATAAACGTCATTTTATTTATTGCCTTATCAGTGACCGTCGAGTTTGCATTGAACATGCCCTTTAAAAAAAGTTCGCAAATATAAAATGGACATTTCATCGTCCAGGTTATGCCGGAAACAAGTACAGATTCGATCATGAGAAAATTGTAGCATCTTGTCGACGTTATAAATTGCTTACAACTTCATTCCTGCAGGTGATATTCATGCCAGTCCATCGCGTATACATGTAGTGGAACTGAGCTTCAAATTTGTATAATCTCATATGTAGTCTCATGGTCACAATAAAATGTCAACATGTTCACCCTTTCTGGCCTGGGCACCGCAGTCGGGAACAGCAGAAAGTGCACTCTTTATATTTTCGCTATACCTAAGGCTAAAGTGCTGAATCTTACCACACTATATTGTTGAGACTACCAGAAAATGTCAAATATTCAAGATGGTCGCCATGGTGACGTCACAGTGACATCATTTTAAAAAATGCATTTTTGATGATTTTTCGGTCAGGTTTTTCTTATTTTTTTATTTGTGTCTCCATCCCTAAAAACTACATCATAGCCAAAATCTCATGTCATATAAAAAATTAATCTAATTTCTTTGGTCTTTCTTTGTTCATCCAGCGCTTGTTTAATATTATATATTTGCTGGGAAATGATGCGGGCGTACTGACAAAAGTCATATGACCCCACAGGTAAATAATGTACGGGCTGAATATTTCTAAAAACTTTTAAACTTCCACTAGAACCAAAACTTATTCCTGTTATGATTGGTTTTTTGTAACTGTTCAGGTGGAAATATTGAATGACATGACCACGCGGCCCCTGGCCCTTGCTTGAGCGGTATTAGATACAAATATTTAAGAAAGAGGATGAGACAGCCCTGTCAAGCCATTTGATGTAAATGATGAACTGTGTAACAATTAGATACAAGAAACGGCCCAATCGGGGAAAATATTAGTAGAATGCAAGCTATTATTCTGAGCACCATTCTGCAAGCTCCGATACCGACCAAACGATTCATTCTCCACCATGTTAACCACAACCACAAATACAATCACAATGATTTCTACAGGGGGCAAGCCTTGGGAAAGAAAAGTCTGTCAGCAGAATTTCACCATATACAGGTAACAACTAAACGCAACATATCAAGTCATCTGATGGAAAATGATGATCTATGTGACCGTTAGACAGAAGAAACGGCCGGAACGAGGGAGTATTAACCCTATCTGGCCGGGGCATTTTGGGACCTGTCCTGGCCTGGGGGTGGGGGGTGGGGGGCGAAATGGCCCCACCTAATTAGTTTGCTTACTCCTTGAGCTAGGGGCCTGAAACATACCACAGTATACCCTTGGGTCAAGCTCTACCAGGAAATGTAAAAAAGTCCAAGATGGCCGCTTCGATGACGTCACAGTGACGACGTTTTCAAAAACAACATTTATGGGTCGATTTTTCAGTCAGATCTTCCGATTTTTTTATTTGTGCAATTTCTCCGCAAAAACTGCATGCTAAATTAGTAAATATTAATGGGATGTGAAATAAAATAGTTTTTGCCCACTTTTCATCGCGGAAAAGCAGGAATTTTGAAGAACTATGACAAAAACATAACTTTTCTGGTACCTAGGTGGTCGCCATCTTGAATTTACCCATGATCCTCAAATAGGCTCAAAATGACCCCAATATGATAAACTATAAAGTCACGGAGTTTCAGCACTCCATTTTTCGTCGTTCCGGAGATAGCGCATAAAGGTTGGTAGGGGGGGTCATTTTGCCTCCCCTCCCCCCCCCATCCCAGGCCAGGTAGGGTTAATGAAAGGCAAATTCTTATTCGGGACACATATTGACTTGTGTAATGATGAGAACCGGAAGCGAGAGAAAATATCCTTCTCTCAGAGTATCCTCCGTCATAGATATCATGAATTTCATCCGTGTCACTGACTCATATATGTTTTCACATATATTCTCCCTCATCCATCCATTTCTTATTAAAGGAATAATAAACCTTCGAAAATGGATGCTGCAGTTGAAAGAACCATTTCAACAGTGACTAATAGTATTTTTAGTCTTTTTGTCGATTTTTTTTTCAGCCGAACAAAGAACCGTTAATGTGTAATATGAATTTGACATCGATATAACAATAAATGTGAATGCCTGAAATGAACCAACATTGCTAATTCACTGAGGTCTTCTTTCCTATTGAAGCAGCGTAACAAAAAGGCTTTGGAGTTATCTGCAATAATCGAGAGAATTGGGAACGAGATGATCGTACCAGACCACCATACTAACATATACATTAAATGCGTTTATTCGGTTAAAATAAATCACAGAAATAAATAAAGAAAATACGTGTGGATACTGATGCAACATTCATTTGCAGGATACTTTCAAAAAAGGTTTACTATTTCTTTAAGGTGATGTAAAATGCAAATGTTTAGCGCTTTCTGTGAGAGGTGAAAACTTTTAAGCAGGGAACAACATTTAAACGCATTTCTCCATCGCAAGACTGGCCCTCTTCTCGAATTTGGTTAAATATAATAACATGAAATGCTCACTAATGAGCTATCTCACATGACACACTTATTAATTTATTGAGATGTCACTGCATGCACCTTTTAATCTTTTTTGAAAATAGTGTTTGTTTCTACTATAGGAGGGTAATTGCTAAATAATTCGTCCCGCAAATCCAGGCTTTCTGTCAATAATTACTCTGGTAAGTTAATGGCTATGGGAATGTATGAATGTGGATTGTCAGTCCGCTTAAAAGCAACGAGCAAAAAGTCGAAACATTTATATTTGAAGAATCGATTTTCTCATATGAATCTATGTAAACTAGTTTTCAGAAAGCTGGCGATGATAAACATTCTGGACGCCAGCCAGAGATCGACAAACACCATTAACTGTATTTACAGAATTTCAACGCACGTAACAGTAATCGATCATTTATTAGAAATGAGATACACTTTACAAACGGGTGACCAAATTCGCTTAGATAGTCTTAATTCATTCCGGAAGATCTGCGTCATTACAAAATTAAACAGTTCTGATATCGATTAATGAATTAAGGACTCAAAGCGCTAGTTTGCTTTTAGTTATAAAACATGTCTTCTTAGCAATGGGTGGTGATTAGTTCCAGATATTCTATAATATAAATCGAACCGTCCGTGCGACTATATAGTAGTTCGAAAGAACGTATATGCCACGCGTACTTCCGTACCATTCGTTATAAATCGAGACATGCGTCCGTGTCATTGGGTATTGATATGGTCTTAGAAATAGTGCCCTGTGACAGTAGGAGGATGACAAAGGTGTAGGAGGGATGTTGGTGTGAGGGAGACACAATCACCCAACGGATCATGTGCTAGCTTCTTTGAAGAACCGGTCGCGTGTATATTGGCATGTTTACTTGATGTGTGAGGATTTGAGATATACGACAAATAGATGCCGAGATTACGGACAAGATTATTCATAAGAACAAGCATTTTCAAACTGAAATTGATCACATCTGACCAAACTGTCAATCAGTTCCAATACTGGCTGATGATATAATATGATTTGTCATGTTACCACATCCCTCAATGTTATATCTCAGCCAATATTTGCAGTCGATAATTGCAACAAAACCGAGCGTACCTGTCTTTTGTAACAGATGAACACCTTTCATACCTGGCTACCCATTAGTGGAGGGCATCACTCATCCGAAAAGTGGATATTGAAGATAACGACGATTGATGCTGATCAAAGCCTACATCAATTATTGACCAGACACCGAATATTATCAAGTTTCATCTCACACGGAATATCACTGCCTGCACTCACGAACACGCAGTTTGTAAGAGTCAAGTCGGATTTCAAACGATTCGCACTGTGTTTTCAAGTAGGAGATACCCTTTCTGGCCGCATTCGGATAACATCTTGACCATACTTCGTCCAATGGAAAGACAACCATATTTACAATTCCACAGTTATATTTTTATTTGTCTCTCAGGTAAGTCAACATTTGTTTCATTCTATCTGCCATTATTCTGTCAAATCGGTATGATGCCTCCATGAAATGTCTTCCATAGTAATATATACATATTGGTGGAATATATATATCAATGTCTATAGAATAACACTTTTGACTAATGTAGCTTAAATCGTCCTTTCAAAATTGGCATTTCTCCCAAAGTTTTCAACTGTCATTTCGAAATATTTGTACTTTTTGTTTTTCTAATTTTGTACTATTCAATTCAAATCTAATTACTAAAGAAGGTAATGAAAAAAAAAATACTCACAAGCTGTGGATTTGAAGTTAATCAATATGGCATACTTAAGAAAACATGCCAAATTTCAAATTATTTTTGGACAAATTAACAGTTTTCATGGCATTCCGAATATAGGCCATCTATTTTTCAGTTGAGAGCATTGCCATATTTAGACGGATATTTAGAAACTTGGATATTAATATTCTCAGTCCATTTCTTAGATATCTGTTCAATTTACTTAGATACTTATTCCATCTAGTCTTGGAGGATTTAATTCCTTGTTTCATCAGCGGAATAAGGCAAAAATGAATGAAATCAGTTTTCGTCCCCGATGGAACTCGGAACCCATTAACGATTTCACAACCGACCTATTTTTCGCTTCAGCAGTGAACGAAAGTATACGAAAAAAATAAGACAAACCATTTCCGGTAAACTTTGAGTATTGCATGACTGAGATAAGTATCCAAGAAAACGACTTGGAAATTCATTTCGATAAGAAATAATGGTCAGTGATTAGCATTTTATGTAAAGAACATCATCATGTCTTGCTGACATCATTGAAAACTGTTGACCGTTTCTTTCTTACAGGAAACCATCTTTTTGATTTATTTCATACACATTTGGAATCGGTGCTGTCATACGAAATATATCTTTCGATTATTGACACGGATATTCTTTTATGGACGACGGTTGAACATTGACGCCTGATATTTTCTCTTTGGTAGTTGTCGTCTACATGTATGTTGGCGCTAGTACACTTGGGGATGAAAGAAAATTGAGAAAAAAACTTTTCTCGGACTACAGCCCTGATCTCCGTCCTGTGTACAACCAGTCAACGATTACAGTTGTCAATGTGACCTTTAACCTGCAAAGTGTACAAAATCTGGTAAGTGGGATAATAATAATAATAACTTTTTTATTGCAGAAAAAAGTTGATATGTACAAAGAAATATTTGCAGTGAAAGTGTAGTGCAAAAGAGGACCAGTGTTCAATAGTTCATGCCATTTAGCAAGCAACACAGATTTAATCTGAATATCATATTGTTCCTTTTAACCCAATCTGACCTGGGCGATTTGGGGTGTACCGCAGCCTGGGGGTGGGCGGAAACTGCCCCACCCCTATGAATATTTTCACCATCTCTAAGGCTAGATGCCTGAAACTTACCACACAATATCAAGCTCTACTAGAAAATATAAAGAAAATCCGAGATGGCTGCCATGATGACATCATTGTGATGTCATTTTTAAAAAATGGCAATTTTTGATGATTTTTGGGTCAGAATTTTTCGAATTTTTTAATTATGTATTTTCTTCGCAAAAAATGAATGATAAACTAGTAAATAATAATCTGATATGAAACAAAATAGGTTTTACCCACTCTTCCATGCGGAAAAACAAACATTTTGAAGAAATTTGACGAAAATATCACTTTTCGGGTACCCACATGGTCGCCATTTTGAATTTACCCATGATCTTCTTCTCGGGAGGTCATGCAAATAGACCTAAAATGACCCCAATATGACATTCTACAAAGTCACGAAGTCTCAGCTCCCAATATTTTGCCGTTCCGGAGATAGAAGCAAAAAACAACAAGGGGTGAGCAGAAATTGCCCCCTCGGGCCAGGTAGGCTTAAATGAAGACACAGCCTTCCCCAACAGTTCCCCAAAAGATTGAATACTATGGACAGCAAACATTGCACTGGCAGTAAAAAAGATGAATGGTGTGTGAAAGTGGGAATGATGTTTCATAGAAGTTCCATGTCAGTAACTATATATTTGTTATAATATTACTGAAAGAGATGCAAAACATAATCATCCCTCTCTCTCTCTCTCTCTCTCTCGTTATTAGATATATGACATACATGCGTATTTCAACGTAAAGTTGCTAAGCCAATCATGAAATAGCACGGTAGTTCCATGCCTATTTACCAGATTTGTACCACTGATTGAAAACAGGCCTCCATGTTGTAGCACAAGCAGAAACGAAAATCAACAATCCAGCTTCCAGTGGGTTAAGCATCAATGCGCATGGTCACACTATATTTTTAGATTGATAGCGGGAAGTTCAACCTGTGTTATGATAGTAACATTGGAGATAAGCATCACAATTCAACAGCAGTTGAATATTATGAAATGGTATAGGCGTCTGTTCTTAAACTATGTGATAAATATTTATTTTCCAATTACAGGACCAGAAGAGACAGGTTCTAAAGACAGCGGGATACTTGACCATAGTAAGTACGAAGAAATAGAATCGTAAGACAAGACATTTGTTGTTGTTTCTGGAGTAGATTTGGCGAAATCATTGTAAGTCTGCCTTATGACTAACCACGTTGGTATCCTACTGTCTTGATTCCTCACTTTTATCCGAGTTAGCATTGTTTTAGAATAATAGGCATTTGAAGAAAATGTCATTTTAACTTCTCTGTACAGGCATTTTTCAAGAAATTCTATCTAATCCGCTATCTAAGTATAAGGTTAAATCATTGAGCATGACCGAACAAAATCACAGATTATGCCCCCTATAGTACGAGAACCCCTTAATTTTATCCATTATTTTTGAAAATTGGAGGTCTCTTGTCGAAATAAAATAGGACATTTTTATTGTCTGAATCATTTGGAAGCTCCTGTTGAAGTAGTGATAGTTTTGAGCAAAATGTCATTGAATTACTTATTAGACCTTAGCTGTCATAGACCACAGCGAACTCGCTGGTTCCTTTCTCAGCGTTTAACACAGGCAATCTATATCCAGGTTTTTCGGGGTACATACAATGGCTAATATATTGTATAAGTTAAACCTTACCCTGCTTTGATATGTATGCTATATTATTATTGAATAGTATACATATTTATTATTCAGGGTGAATATACATGCTTACTGTCAAATTGTTTACAAAATTATTATTCGAATATGAATTTCTATTGCAGACCTGGCTTGATGAGTTATTGAGATGGAATCCTAAGGACTACGGTGAACTGACATCCATCGTGGTTAACCCGGACCAGACTTGGATGCCTGATCTTATTCT
Organism: Hanleya hanleyi; assembly: GCA_036873755.1. NCBI lineage: Eukaryota > Metazoa > Mollusca > Polyplacophora > Lepidopleurida > Hanleyidae > Hanleya > Hanleya hanleyi. Next base: position 80,458 of record JAVTVY010005825.1, read on the forward strand.
TGATAACGGGTATGTCTCTCATAGATCTGGTTTTGGAGGAAACGATCTATTTCCAAGTAAACGGTAATATCCATCCTGTTTACTGATATGGGTAATAAGACACATTTATTTTTTCCTGTTTACGAGCATATTTGATTTTTTTTTTCTCATTTTTTTCAAAAAATATAACTGACTAAGAACGTTGAATTCTGTTTTTCAAATTTCTGTTGTATCTTGGACATCATTGCATTTAAAAATGAAAAAGTGTGGTGGAGTGCTTGCCTGTTTTAACCAGAGGGCTTTGAAGTCGGTTACACCCATTTCCCTGGCACAAATCTAACTGCATTGTGGAATTTCTATATTCATTTCAAAATTATACAGTCTGCAAACTATTTTTAAATCTCCTTTTTATTAGTGTAAACAATGTTATTTGGGGTTGTTGTAATGTTGGTTCCCTGCCTTCAGTATCAGTCAATCAGCCTTCTTTACCTTGCACATCTGATCGGTCTCAATACCCGCAACTTAACCTGTTTGGCTGACTCAGAAAACTGTGACATCTTCATGTTCAGGTGGATCGCGGGAGTTTCACTTCACATACTTGCTTATAGATAGGCGAACGTACGTTACGATGAGCACTGCCTGTGCTTGAGCTGTCCAGTGTCACAATAATAACACGCAGAATAGTCTATCGTATTATTGTTTTTGCGATGTTATTGAGAACTACTGACTGAATGTGTTGAAACCACGGCCAACCTGTAACCATCTGGGTCATCTACTCGCCGTAAGACTGAACCTGGGATCGTGTGCATCCATTTTCAGCCTACTTTCGTCAACTATATGAGGGAATTCCCCGAAATCAACACCAGGTGATGCCGTCAGCCAATCAGCTAAACTCTACCGACGTAACCCGTCATTTTCGAGTCATGTCCTACTTGATCAAAATTACAGATCTACAACACCTCTTGGATGATACGGAAGTTATTCGTATATGTATCATTTGTAAGCTCGGGCAATATATGTTTCAAAAGTAGTATGAAATGCCTGTAATTTATCAGATTTCTCGAGCGAGACTGTTCTCCGCCGAAAGAAGACCAAACACTATACGGTAAAGTATCGGATATCGCTCAGCAATAATGACGACACACGATTCGCGAGACATCTTATGGTTTGCAAAGTGCACGCAAACGATTCGAGGAATGTCATAGCATCGGGTTCTGCTTTTTATGTCCGAAGATATGATATACGTTTCGAATTAAAGTATCAAATTTTCTTGACCGAGTAATGATGGGGTTTGGGTGAGAGGCAATTGTTACTTATATTATATTCTAACATGCTCCATGTTATAGCCGTGCGCTGATTGGTTCAGACCTCAAAACATACTGGGATTATCACACGATAATCTTCATTTGTTTGTTGTGATCTGTTTCATTCACGTGCCGAACTGGTGACGTCTCATTCTTGTGACGGAGTGCTGCAAAGCTGAGCGACGATTGGTTCATTTACTGCGCAGTGGGCGGAGTTCACACAGCTGCAGCTCGTGAACGGACAGCACGCGTGAGCAAACCAGTCACGAAAATCTTGCATCAAAACGGGATAAATTTGCCATTCCGCTTATGAAATGAGGAAATGGTTATCATTGTGCATGTTAGAATGGAGTTATTGACCTTCTTAGAGAATATTATCGTGTAATAATTTTTCGATGTTTAGTTTTAGACCTCATCAAAAAACCTCGCGGCTACGCCGCTCGGTTTTTTGATTGACGGTCTAAAACTAAACACCGAAAAATTATTACACGATAATATTCACTAAGGCGGTCATTAACTCCTAATTAAACAGATTTGTTTTTTCATAATTTGGGCATTCATACAGTATTTTTCCTTCAATTTGTGGACGTCTAAGAAACTGTAGCGAACAGTGCTCCCTGATATGTTATATATAGACTTTCCTGACTAACTTCCGAAAACTGTCGAGATAATTTTAGTCACAAAGAACGTCCAAGCATCGGATTAAGGAAGATAATACGCAGATAATAACTAAACCGGACAAGTATATCAACGATCAAATCAAGAGCATTTTTATCAATCGTTTTTTCTTTACTATCGATTGTTCTTTCAGAACTCTCAAGCTCCAGAGTCTCCCATTTATCCTATTTTAATCTTGCAAAATATTTTCTGGGGTTCACTGCGCATTTCTGGATACTTGACAGCTCTGTTCCTCATGCTCTCGACTTTAACAAGATCGATTGTGACTCAGTCGCGAGAATTGTCATTCGCAATTTAATCCTGTATCCGTACAGGATATAAATCCGTGATGGATACCCTGGTCGGTATTTGATCAATGTAGTAGACTACAAGTGAAGCTTACAGAAGATATGGACTGAAAGCAGTACATACATGTGAAATATACAAGCATCTAGTCCGTCATGCAATATTCAGCCGTCGTCCATAATCCAAAGTTCTAATTCATAGGAAGCATTAGCACCAAATTAAAAGGATGAACCATAGTATACATACAACTAGGCTAATTTCCTGCAAGACAGAAGCGGTCAACAGTTTTCAATGATACCAGCAAGACATCGTGATGTTCCCAAAATTATCAAATCCGTATCGCTGATCAGTATTCTTAACATATATGTTATACGTTGTAAAGTCGTTATCTGGAGTATGATGTATCTCACTCACAGTTTGATTGTGACTGTTCATATTAACACTATGAGGATTTGAAATACATAGATTCATACGGCCCCTAGCAACGGGGATATGATTTCACTGACACGCATATAGAAATCGGCGTATATAAAGTTCGGATTACACGTGGCAAAAAAAAAAGCTGAAATACAGCTGGACGCGACGTTACATTTAAATCTCTCACTCGGTATATATGGAACTTATTGCTGAATACAGTACACGTAGACACTTAAATGTACTTCAAGATTCTCATGGTGCTCACATGAATACGCATAATTAAAGCGTGATTGAGAGACATCATGCTATATAAAACTACTTTTACAACGAAAATCCGATGGATTAAGAATACTAATCAGCGATACAGTTTTGATATTTAAACATCGTTATGTCTTGCTGGCCTCTTCTCTCCTCCAGGAAACAAGCCTAAGTGTATTATACTATCATTGTGTTTAGCTTTGGTGAAATGTTATACGAATTAGGTATTTGGATTATGGACGCGGAAATTCTTTAATGGACGACATATTGTCTTGTCCGGTTGGTCTGAAAGCAGTACTTGAATTGTTGGAATGCCATTTCACTTCCAGCGAAGAAGATATTGTCTGAATGCAGCACGACCACATTGGAGCATATATTGTCTGAAGTACACGCTTCAAGTGAAGGTCACAAAAAATGTGGTCTAAATGCGGTATACTTGATGTGGCTGTTACAGGAATATCTGTTCGGTCGCGTCTGTGAAGATTTGTATATGAATTGTTTGAGAGCGACTGGTATGTAAATGGACCTGCTTGTGTTTGTCTATTGTGGAGGATGCGTGCATGTTTGCTGAGTATTATTGGAGCCGGATTTTCATATGGTCAGGGTTCCCTGTTCTCATGGACTGTTGACGTCTTTGGATTAGTTAATATTGACGAACGCGACGTTAAATTTCTCTCTCAACGGCGGTGTGAACTTCTTTTTCAAAAAAATCATGAGTGAGCGTGGGGGAGGGGTAACAGGGAATACATGAATGAATGAATGAATGAATGAATGAATTTTTATTCAACAATAATAACAGTGTGTAACACATCAAGAGTCAATAAAATTTATGTTGGCGGGAATAAAACCCCAAAGGGCTTATTCTATCCCAAATAAGCGATAAGCGGGCGATGTTTAGATACAAAAAGCTGAATAGAGGTGGTCGAAAAAATGCTTAAAAGTATATAAATGTATATTAGTTTTTTTACATTTTCCTCTGGCCTTGAATGATATTAACAAAGATTGAACAGCGTTAATTTTGAGCCAGATGTTCTTTGATTTTGGATTTAAACAATGATGTTGAGGTGATGGATTTAATTGTAGAAGGTAGCTTGTTCCACTCACGAGATCCTGTAGTTTTTGTGGTATAAAAGGACAGGTTAGAGTGATAAAATGGCCTATACAGGTTAAGCTGCTGTCCCATTGTTCCATAGGTATGAATATCCGATTGTCTGGTGAAATAGTTCTGGAAAGTTGATGGCAGCAGTTCAGGGTGACGAATAAGTTTGTGGACCAACAAAAGACAAGCGAATAAATTTAGCTTAGATAACTGTAAAATTTTGAGATCAATGAAAAGAGGTAAAGTGTGGACTAGCCTCCTGGACAGGGTTATCACCCTCAGAGCGCGTTTTTGTAGTAGGATTAACTGATTTAGGTGTGTGGTATATGTATTTCCCCAAAGAATATTGCAATAGGACAAATATGGAAATATCATTGAATAGTATAGGATGTAAAGAGTTTTCTTATTTACAATGTTTTTTATATAATTGATGAGTCCGATGTTACGTGACACTTTATTGCTGATATAACCAATGTGGGATTTCCAATTTAAGTTATCGTTAAAGATGACCCCAAGGAACTTAAAACTTGGGACACGTTCGATTTTGGTACCGGCGATGAATAGTTGAGTGGTGTCTATTAGAATCCTTCGAGAATTAGGCCTAATAAGCATATATTTGGTTTTCTTAATATTTAGAGAAAAACGGTTACAGCAGAACCAATTGTGAAGTTTATCTAGTTCCCCAGACATAGTATTGATGACATCATTCAGGCTTTTAGCGGAGGACACAGGCTTTTAGCGGATGATGACAATCAGGTCTGCGTTTGTCACTGTGCACTGTCACATCATCAGCAGAATAGTTAGTGTGAGTGAGAAAGCATGAAGTAACTAAGAAAACTGGGTGAATTCGCTTACAGGCATATAGAAGTCGACGTATATAACGCTATTTTCTGGATAACAACTTCTTTTATTGCTCCGGCGCTGACGTTTCGTTGAAGATACTTTCAACTTTGTGAAGTCGAGATCTTTAGCTTTGAGGAAGTTGGAAGTAATTTCCAACGAAACGTCAGCACGAAAGCAGTAAAAGTGATTATCTTCAATAAAATAGCCTTGTGTTAAATTGGGAGATATATATATATATATGTGTCAGGATTTAGAAATAGTGCCGCACTACTATCAATACGATGTTTATATATTAAATTTAGTTTCCTGATAGCAACACGACTGAATCGCGATATCGTGTTTTGTTTGTGAAAATATGTTCGGTTCAAAATTATTCTCTGAATAAACAGATGAGCCTCTGAGCCTCTGTCACATCATGATGTCTTTCAGTTGAACGCTACTCTCTTTCAGGAAACCATCTTGTTTTCAAAGAAAATCATATGGATTAAGAGTATTGATTAGCGAAACGGACTTGATATTCTTGATGTCCTGCGGGCATCAATGAAAACTGTTGACCGCTTCTCTCTTGCAGGAGACTATTTTAAGTTTATGTATACTATGCTTGTTGTTGTGTTTTTTTTTCTGTTTGGTGCTAATCTTGTTATATAATCTTTGAATTATGGACGCGGAAATTATTTGGCTAAATATTGAATGATGGACTAGACGCTTGTATTTTTCTTTTTTTCCCCATGCGTATATGTAATTGATGATAAAAAGGTGTTTCGGTTATTGACTTATTAGGGCTGAGTCGACATCGGGCCTTACAGATTAGTCTTTTGTGTTAAATGCCATCATTTTCATCTGATGACAATACAGCTCATCAATCCCCATTGTACGGGTTGTCACAGCGACACAGCTCACAAATTACCAATATACGAGTTGTCAGAGCATTTCCATCATAGCCCTCTAGATTTGTATCTAATACCGCTTATGCCGGTGCTAGGGGCCGTATGGTCATGTCATCCAACTTGCCACATGAACAGGTACAATAATAATGTACCTGAGATACAACACATATCACGAATCGTTAGATTCTTGATATGTGCATTAGAATAGGTTAACCAGAAGACTATACTGTGAAGTCCTGTGGCTCTGTCAGTATGTCGGCACCTCTTCCCACTTCCCTTATATGTGTTGTAACTTAGAAACACTTCCTTCGGTAATCGCTATGATAAGACATACTTTTGTACATTTCTTCCAGGGCAAATGGTTTCTCAAGGATTGGTGGGGAGAAATTTCTCGTAGGCGTGGATTACCAAGGCGTGTTGGTTTGGGCACCAGGAGACGTACACGAAACTCGGTGTACCATAGACGTAACTTTCTACCCCTTTGATAAGCAGACATGTTTCATCAATATAACATCATGGATGTATCCAGAGCATTTAGTCAGACTGATATCTGACCCATCGATAAATTTGGCGGCTTACACGGAAAATGGAGAATTTGAAATTTTAGATACGTCTGCCTACGACGAGTCAGTTAGATATGGCGGCGTTCCCTACTCATTTGTCATCATTAGATTGTCTCTTGAAAGAAGGGGTCTGTTTTACGTCATCAATACCATTCTACCCGTCCTGCTCCTGTCCATACTTAATGCACTAGTGTTCACCATTCCACCGGAAGCTGGGGAGAAGATGTCACTCTCCATCACAGTGTTGCTCGCATACGCCGTGTTTCTGTCCATCGTAAGCGAAGACATGCCAGACACGTCTCTAAGTGTTTCCCTCCTTGGTGAGTATGAGAAGGCACGGGGTCGATCCCTCTCATCGTCCATACAAATATTGCACATATACAAAATATTCCAAGCACGTACATATACAGGGTTCTATTTTCACCGTGTATATAACAACACAACTTTCCGCAACGACTCGATTGACCACCGCATCGCGCAAGATCGCGAAATTAGCAGAATAAATGTCAGAAGTATCGACAAACACAACAGCAACACCAATGTACAGGCACACAGTTGGCCACCACAGTTTCACTTCATGCACACTGGCGCGTCAATGGGATCATCTACTATTCAGTATGTAGACAATTCCACCAATAGAGACACACGAACTTCCACCGCAGACATACAAGGCCACCACATGCACTCCAGCACCATCACACGCATGCGAAAATCACCACACTCACACAGATGCAACACTACAACGATTATACAACACCACACAAACACAACAACAACCATCACCCAAAGAAGTATCCAGTCACCTTCCACAAAATAATCCCCACTTCAATAATCAAGAGACCTTCAATTTTCGACTACTGACTCCAGATCGAGACAATCATATGTTCAAGAAGAACTCAAGAGAGCTATATGCTTCTGATATTGATATATCGGTGAACAGCTTCATTGAATACTTACTTGAATACTCACCAATAGAATGCTTGAATACTTGCCAATAGAATACTTGAATACTTATCAATAGAATACTTGAATACTTACCAATAGAATACTTGAATACTTACCAATAGAATACTTGAATACTTACCAATAGGCTTAGACATCCAATAAGGTCATGTTGTGGATTAGTAGAACAGAATACCGTTGGTTTCGAAGATAATTCGTTCCCGATCACTGTGTGATTTTTTTATTCATCATTCCAGCCGTTTATATCGTCCTGGTACTGGCCTTGGGAACGGCATCCATCGTCATATCGGCCATAGTGTTACACCTTGAGTATAAAGTCCCCAACACCAGAGATCTGCTACCCTGCTTTAAACGGGTCATCAAGACTATGCCTAAACCAGCGCCACCTTCGGTTAATTGCGAAAAGTCAGAACAAACCCCTTCGAAGGTGGAAAACGGTAACTGGAACAACAACGCGTCGTTCAAGATGCTGCATGACAACAAAACGACTCCCCGGGTAAAAGAAGACAGATATTATAAGGACTTGGTCAACAAAATTGACATTGTTTCTTTCTGGCTTATTCTCGGTTTAACCGTCTCGGGGTTCCTGATTATTGTAATCTTACTAACAACGGGCTGATTTTCTCGTGCGGTTGTCTGCATCGGGGGTATTGATGCCAGTAAATGAACTCCTTTAATTGGAATATGTATGCTGTAGGCGTCATAGCTGAATATATTATGTTTTGTATAAAAAGTGCTATATTACACGGAGATGATGATAATATGACGTGGCTTAAGTCTTCTGAAATTGCAGTTCATTGACTTACACTATTGCATTTTTTGTTTGAGGAGCCAAATCAAAGTGCAGAATCTGCATAGCCCAGCATGCTGAATATGGTGACGACAGAACATTCTTCACTGTCCATCGACAGTCGCTTGGTGACACTGGTTTCTGTTGCTCTTATGCTGCTCTCATAAGATCTGGTGTCATGTCATTCGACCAATGATGCAACTGAGGACCGATCACGATATCTGATGGTCATCTCATTGCGACCGCTGAGCAGGTCGACATCTCACAACAGTCGCGTCTCATTTCCCGGCAACCTCCAATCGATTCCGTTTGCAGTTCGTCGTAATCTTCCGCAGTTCGACGAATTTGTCCGACATCAGCCTCATTCTGTCATCCAAGATACAGTGGTGCCGGTGTGATGGATATGAATGTCCTGGTAATTAGTGTCCCTTTTCATATCCATTTCTATTGGAACTAAGGACGGACACTTGTCCCCAATGTGAAGAAAGGTGTTCTAGTTGAGTTAGAAGATAGGGGTCGGACACTCTTAGCCGGCGGACATTCTTAGCCTCCACATCGCCAATTTCACAAAGAGTCAAGAGAATACACGTTATTACCGGTTTATTTATTGAGAAGAGATAACTGCGAACGGACTTGATTCAAGGGCAATGAAAAATAATATGACCTCGGGATCACAAGCGACCGTTCGCTCTGAAATATGTGTATCTAATACCGCTAGGGGCCGTGTGGTCGTGTCATTCAATATGGCCACATGAACAGCTAGAATGAAAGCCTGGGTGGTATACAAATAATCACAGGGATAACTTTTGCTTCCTGTGATGTTTTTTAGAAATATGGAGGAAGTATAATTGTCTGTGGGGTCATACGACTCATTCAATGTTGCGTTTAATTGAATGGTTATCTTTGGAATACAATTTTGTCATTAATCGCCACGGCAGTTGTTTCGTCGATGGAAATGCATTGGTTGTATTTCCTACTACACTCTCCTACACCATGTATTTGTGATTTTCTTCTTTGATGTAGGCCATTCCCAGGTCACTCTTAACATTTCCAACATCGTACAATGGTGAATTCCTTTATTCATTCTACTTGATTAATACGACTAAATATTCGGTATCCTTTCCACGGTATATCGGGCAATGCATGTGAAAGATAAACTGAACCTCGATCCTTTGTTTACCTTGGCAATGGCGAAAGGCAACCGATTTGCTTTGTGTATAACGTCAATGAATTATAATTACTGCTGGAGGAAATTAATGGATCTATTGTTGGATTATAGGACTGACGTTTAATATAAAAACAGTTGTGATGAATAAACAGTTGTTATGAATAAACAGTTGTGATGAGTAAACATTTGTCATGGGTAAACAGTATCTACATTAATGTGTATGTATATTTTCGGCATCATTGGAGGTAGGCAAATGATGTATCCGAATAGTTACGGGTAACATGGACATTGGATCTACAGCCGTTGGCCATCATAAATTCATGTCAATATTTGCAAGACTGTTTAGATTGAGGTAGCATTATCTAGGATGAAAATAACTCTGAATATGGAATTCATTCTGATAAATATTCTATATTTTGGTTGTGATTATGCCATCGCCAGGAATACATATGAAAATTTAGCGTATACAGTCAGCTATACACACAGGTTTCAGCAGAAGGGCGGTAAATGTACAAGCCGGCAGTCGAGTTCAACAAACAATGATAAAAAATGGCGGAAGGTCAGTGAGTACCAATGTTTGATCCTTGTGTGTGCCATTGTTTGATCATTGTTTGTTGAGCTCTACTGCTGGCTGTACTGGGAGGGCCGTCTGCATAAGATTTATGAATTAATAAATAAGTGAAGGCTGAACCTATAGCGATTTGCATCTAGTTTTAAAAAGATGGACAGCTCCATGCAATTCAATACGTGAGAGTTTCAGATCTAGCAACTTTTTACGTTCATCCAAATTAAGTCGAAAACATACCGTCAAAATGCACCAGAAAGCACAATTTTAGATCTTGATTTAATAAAATATACTGGGCCCAGGAGGGGAAAGAAAATGAGTTCCGCTTGAGGTATCTTTATATATATATATATCCCTCTACAAAGTTCTTCGAAGTAAAAATATTTCGTCGAATGCACCAGAACACACTATTTACTCAAGTATAAAATATCCCAGGAGGAACCATATAGCAGGAAAGTACACGTTCCACGTCAAAACCTTTCTATTTTTTTAGTTCAGTCTAAAAAATGCAATTCTCGAAAGTTGGAAACATTCTGTCAAACCTGCGCCAGAACAGGCCATTTCACGTCTAGATTTTCTCCCCACAGAAAATCACATAACACAAACAGATATACGAGCGATAACTGAGTGATGATTTGCGAAAATTGGTCTGAACGTGTCTCCAGCCAACTGGAAATCCGGAGATACCCGGGGTCTACGCGACCCAGGACCCTCATAAAGTGCTTCGATGGTAACCCCCAATCGGAAAATGCTTCCGGCGTGCCTGCATAGATATTCAAATGCCAATAGCGAACAGAATCGTTCAAAAAAATACTGATTGTATCCATAAACTGGGAAACTATCACACAGACCAACAGTGAGAGCAGCCTGTCATACCTAATGCTGCAATTAAAAGCGTCTAGTCCGTCATTCATAATTCAGCGGTCGTCCATTAGAGAATATCCGCGTCCATAATCCAAAGACCTATTCCATATTCCATATAATAGTATTAGCACCAAATTCAAAAAGACAATCATAGTATACATAAACATAGGCTTGTTTCCTGCAAGAGACAAGCGGTCAACAGTTTTCAATGATGCCGGCAAGACATCATGATGTTCCAAAAATATCAAATCCGTATCGCTGATCAGTATTCTTAATCCATAATATTCGTTGTAAAGTCGTCATCTACAGAATGATGTATCTCAGTCACGCTTTGATTTTGACTGTTCATGTGAGTACCACGAGGATCTTGAAGTATATGGGTTCATACCGCCCCTAGCCCCGGGTTAAGCGGAATTCGACACAAGTTTACGAAACGTAGCGCCATAGATCTTGCACGCTACGTTCGTATTTTGCTATCAGCATGCGATATGTTTCGCCAGATTTGAGAAACTTTGAATGTCACTGGCTTATCAGAAGCCGTTTACCAGAATCGGGCTTGTATGTGGCCGTTATCCAACACCGAAAATAATCCCACTGTTATGAGGACTTCAAATCCAGCTTTCAATTAAAACCAATTTCACAATTTGGTCGAGAGAGAAGTTAAAATCCCTTATATTTATGCCGCATTGGAACGCTGAAGATAAGTTATTCAGCTTAAATCTCACAAACCTCCAGTTCTTGAGTCTAAGATTGTAATCAGGACTTGTCTTCCGTATAACATGATCAACATTTATACCTGATTAGGCTAGAAATGATTTGTGATATATTTTAAAATTGTCTATATTTAATTATCAAAATATTAAAATAAACTTTCCAAATATTAATAGGAAATATATCTGTGTCAGTGTGATTGCTCCCCTCCCAAATTCGCTGTGATTGCGTCGGGAAAAATGACCTTACTTCTGTCCGTCGTATCGCGAAAAAATAATGGCAATGAATGCTTAATTGTTTATATGCTTGATCGCAATAGCCAGGCGTGGTGGCAGAGAATAACAGGCTATATAGTATTCTGAAGAACTGCGCGGTCGATTTATCATATATTATCACCGTTCTATATTGCAGCAGCAACCAGTAGCCCCTTTGATAGATCCTGTATAACGGACCGGCCGGCACTTTCACAACTTATCAAGGAAAATTCAACTTCTTTATTAATATTACCAGGCCTGATATACGATATATAATCACATATTCTGAAATCCGTGTGTAAAAATACATTGATTCATGTACTTAAATTCAAGTAATTTAACAACAATTTCTGAGGAAGACGCAAAGAAGAAAATGATAAGTGTGTGCGCCTGATTCACTCGACTTCTTTCAGCGACTTGACCTTGGCAGCAACGATTGAAAAATCTCTCGCTCAAGAACAACTCTTTTTCGCACAGAAACATTAATCTTTATTTCTAGTATCCAGAACCGTATAGGTTTGTACACAGATGCACTAAAATAGCTTGCAGATAGAAGAAACGCCGTTTACGCGGTTTATGTCGAACTTCGCTGATTTCGTTTCATCGCGACAGTTTACTCCAATGAGTGATTCGCCAGATTTATGAATGGCGCATTACTATATACTACCATGACTACGGGTGCTTAGGAAAGATGTCAAGACGTTTTACAAACACCGTGAAGGGAGGGAAGTTTCACATGCTTTTGAAGAATATGTCACTGGTTTGACAAAGGCGATAACAAAAAGTTACCGTTCCCGTTGGAAGTAATATATATTCATGTAGCTTTTTAGTGGTTTGTGACCTAAAGTTCAGTCTCCCCCCAGTCAGCGCCAGCTATCATATACCGTTTGCTAACGTTGTCAAATGTATCTTGTGAATGAAAAGTGTAATGACGTTCACCTAGGAAAATCTCCGCTAGCTATTACATTTGTGAACTCCCCCCCCCCTCCCCCAAATTGAACTGCACAAAAAGCTGTGTTAATACCCAATTGTTATACTGCATTTTTTCTCAAAGATCTATAGTGATTTCAAAGACTATGTAAGCAAAGGAAAAAAAGTCACATTCACATCGTTATTGGATGCCTGGTGGTTCTTTTTGGTAGGTAACCGGCAACCTAAGTTACCATCCAAGACTGGAGTAGAATGGACTTAATAAACACGATTTCACCTTTTTGTGTCAGTTCCACTTAGCCCTGTGCGAAAGATCTATGGCCCCTTTTCTCTAGGCAAAGTTACTCTATATCCCACTTATGAAACTGTTGTGGAAGTGGTAGTATCAGAGTATTACTCTTAAGTATACATTCTATGTAGGTAGCCAAGAACCAGTATAAACGATGAAAGAGATCAGGGCCTCATTATTCCGCTATGTGACCCACAGGATCAAGACGAAGACTATGGAGATAGCCATAACTTCTACGCTATACTCCACGCAAATATGTTGAATGCACAAGCGTTCGACTATCATGTCGGAGCCTTTATCAACTGAACCGTTGAATTGTCAGTAACATTGCCAGCGGATATACAGAACTGTCATTAGTTCGATACATAACTCGCTGCATGCGATCAGGGTCGACTCTGTTCGGAGGTTGACGCCCTGTTTGATTTAGCTAGGAACCGACATATAACATATAGCGTTATATAATCAGCACAATGAATCAATTACTTCTTCAGTGCTCGAGGTCAAAATTGAAAAGTATTGCAAGCAAAGACCGAAACCAGTCAAACAAACTGCACACTACATATTAATTATGTGAGTAACCGTGTCAGACTGGTTACTAAGAACAAGAAAAAGACATGAAAGTAACATATTTTGACACGTGACTCAATTTATTTACATCAGATAAGATTGGAATAATCAACATGGCCACATACAAGATCTGTACTGCTAGTAGAATGGTACGATGTGGTGAGTTGTGCCAATGGCAGATAAACAGTAAAGGAAGAAGTTAATCTAAGAATAATATTACAATTGGCACAATAATTCTGATTCTGATAACACAACAGATAATGTAATTGCCAATCGTGGGGATGCAGTAACGTGGATATGGTTTGCCACAAAAATACATATACTTCAATTTCACCATTTCGTTGAATGTGTATTTGTTTTTACGTCGGTATTTTGAAAATACAACGGATGTAACAATGCTTTTTGTATTCAGTTTCAAATGATGGGCACCAGGTTATTCTTATTCTAGATATTCATGTTGTACAAACAACATGTGTGGTGGGATTTTCACTCAACTGCTCAAATTGACTTGTAATGGATACTTCCTGAAAAGAGGTTGTTAATTTTGCATGTAGGCATTTTTCTTGAAGCATGGGTTCCCGATTAGACAGAGTTAGACACGTCCACACGAATCGTCAACTTGGTCTTTGAGGTTTATCATCTGGAATTGTTCCAGATTTCTTGTGTAATACAGTCGGTGAACGTTTTTGGCATCTTTGCATGGTGAAATTTTGATTTGGTTCGTCAGATTTTCGCTGTTTTGGATATTTTTTATTTATTTTTTTTTCCTCGACCAGTTCGGCGGAGTCAACCCAGCTGGAGCTGCTATTTTGCCTGCTTAGCTGGACTAGAGCAGTTTATTTGTCTGTTATACAAGAACAGTGAAGTTAACCTATTTATTTTCAGTTTTTGTTATGTCTATTCAACCGACATTTCGCTGTTTTTTGTTCTGGTGTCGCCTGGCGTTCGCTCAAGGTATGAGGCTCCCTTTGGTGGCTATTTGTAAACTACCTGTATGTCGAGAGGCTCCCTTTGGGGGCTATATGTAAATTTTTCTCTTTGTGTGTTGAGAGACTCCTTTTGTCAGCTTTTTAAAAACAATTACTACCTGCGAGTTGAGAAGTCTGTTGCTATTCATTCATTTACATTATATCTGTTTACAATATTGTTTTATTTTTTTTATTATTATTATTTTTTTTTTGTATGGTTCCCTGGTGAGAGTTGTTGTGTTGTGAGGCTGCCTTTTTTCTATCTAGTGCTATTACAAGCAAAGTGTTTGAGAGGTGACTGAGCGTACAACTATTAGAACTGGATGCCACTAAACCGACTGATACTGATTGCGCTTTAAAACGTCTGTCAGATGAGGGCGGACTATCTTTTGTGGACTAGTGCAGGTGTTAAGGACTGTTTGGATCATGACGGTACGAAATGGAAAGACCAAATATGTTCTTCTCTCAAACGGTATTTTAGATATTCGAAATTAGTGTGATCGTTTCGAAGCGATCGAACCCAGGGAAGTACTTGTCAGAGTAAAATGCCATAAAATGGTGAAGCTCTTATCAGTTTTTGACAGAACTTTGAAAACTGGGGTTAGGAGGGTGTGGATGTTTGACACCAAAACCATTCTGCTCTCTACAATTCTGCTTGAAGGTTTTAGGCTTCCTGTTTTGTATAAGGTCAGGTTAAGACCTGCTACATCTCTGGAGAAGAAAATCACATGAAATGGGATTTTTCTTTTCAAGGTAAATGCCTGGACTGTGGTCGAGCGGGACAATTGAAACGGGCTTGTGAGAAATCTAGACAGGCGCGTATGGATTCTGATGAAACAGATGGTCCGACAGAAGATCCTTGTATTCAATCAAATCCAGATATGGTGAAGTTTCACTTTGTAGAAAACTCTCTTGTTGGAATAAACGTACAATCAGCCAAGCAGTCTGAAGGCGTGGGTGATAGTATTTGGTCAATCGTACGTGCTGATGGCATGACCCCCAAGGAAATTCTAGACTTAGTCAAGGAAAGAAAACGAAGACTATAGAGCAAAAAAATGCATTTAAGATTCCAAACAGATATTTTCAGCTCTCTGTGATGAGAAAGTTGTTGAGAATTCCAATGATATTCCTAGTCTACCTAAGAAGAAGAATAAAACGGAGGCAAGTCCGGATGCTTTGCTAGATGATCAGGAGTCCAGAGCCAATGAGTCTGCTGAGGTTGTGGATCCAAAAACTGTTCAGACTCGGTATTCTTTGTCTAAGGTGGAGAACTAGAGGGTTGTCAACGAAAATCAAATGCTAAGCAAGGATAATACTATAATCGATGTAGACGACAGTCGCGGTGATCATACACCTGTGTAGTCTGGTGTTAACTCGAATTTTACCCCCAAATTCTGATATGATTGCCGAGCTCAACAAAGATGATGCAAGTAATGAGCTACCAAGTAATGAGCTACCCAGACGATGAAAAGTTGAAGAAAATAGATCTATTTCCGAAAAAGAACACATATGAACTTCACACCAGATGCTGATGAGACTGCTGATCTCACTAGAGATGATGCTAATGAGCTATCAATGGAAGATGAAAAAAAGTGGGCGAAGAGGAAGAAACAGACACACCTACGAAACCGCCCCAGACAATAGCGTGGTTGCTAAACACATGGAGAAAACTTGTGATAATGAGCCACCAGGCATGACTTCCTTAAACCAGAGGTCGAAAGCGAAATATGGACAGAACGGAGAACAAGACATGTATGGCAATAAACATAATGAAAGTACTCAAGAGTACTATTGTCTGGAACAGTAATGGATGTGCAATATCGATTCGTTGCTTCAGAATAGTGTACATCTATTTCGATTTTCAGGAGTTTCCGAATTGTCACCGTAAGAGTTATTTGCCCTTGCCCCCTAGTGGGCACTCGGGTCAGGAAAGACAAAATATGTACTCAATAACATGAAAAGAGATAGGGTGCAATAACCCTATTCGCGGTTACAAGAATCGGGAGTGATCTAGAGTTCGCTGTGTGAAATGAGTTACCTATATCTCTTTATTCAGCATTACAAAGGCATGAAAACAAATACAGTTTGCCATACACTGTTTACCTCTGGACATCGCAGAGAATATTTGAGCTCCTTGATGAAAGCTACCATGAACAATCTGTGTGCTGCTAATTATATGGGCAGGAGGCCCAGGATTTGTGTCCACGTAATTTGCCATTGTTATGAGAGCCGGCAAATAATACCCACATACAAACAATTGCAATCCATAAATTGACAAAATAAGAACAGTTAGACCTGGAAGCTTCATCCTCATTATAAAACCTGTAGTTTACTTTATAGCCACAACTGTTCCTATCAATTATGCGTTCATTGATCTCTGTTTAAAAGTTCATTTTGATGCTCCTTTCCTGTTATATTCGGGAAGCTAATTCCTTCTTTTCCACGCTTGTCGCTTTTATTAAAGTTTCCGGCGCTGGAGAACAGCTGTGCAAGAGCCGTTTTCACATCGACCCTGACTTTCCCCATGTTACGGTAGACGCCATATTGCGTGTATTTGGGCCACTACGCATGCGCAGTTACACAATATGGCATCTACCGTAACATGGGGAAAGTCAGGGTCGATGTGAAAACGGTTCTTGTACAACTGATCTCCAGCGCCGGAAACTTTAATAAAAGCGACAAGCGTGGAAAAGAAGGAATTAACTTCCCGAAAATGAACTTTTATACGGTACGGGTTATAGCACACGGAGATCAATGAACGTCATGTGTGACTATCATCCGAAGGTATTATTGATAGGAACAGTTGTGGCTATAGTTTTCTGTGACCTTTGAAATCCAGTGATGTAAAAAAGCATACACAATCGGAAGCATGAGTGCTGCTAGCTTTACCTGATTGCCTCGTAATCGTACTATGCAATGGATACCAATTTGTTGTCTGTACTGGTCAATAGAAATCCCCATCGTTCTTAGAAATTTAATTTACACGTGACTTACAAGTTAAATTTAGAACTTTCGAGCGTGTTTTCAGCTCCAAATGTGCTCCACTCCAAAGTGTGCTCAACTCCAAGTGTACGCTGAACTCGATCATACAAACCAGACCTATAAAACTCGGGCCAAATTCAGATTGCTAAAATACTTTGAATCCAAGTTGGCCAACTTCGTGTTATAAGAATTCAATTAATTGCCAAATTATGCGACAAATATTTTTTCATTACCAGCACTGAAATGTAAGGTGTTGTTGCTGAGAAAGGAATTCTGACGAAACGTTTTCCTTCAGCTCAAGTTGCAAGCGAGTCCGATGATGGGCTGTAAACAACACAAACAATGATTCAGTTCAAGGACGTAAATACAGTATGGTCTGGTATTTACCTATGAATCAAACCAAGTTTTTTTCCCACGTCGATGGTCGTCCACTTCACACGTTTGCTTATCATCACGGGCAATGCCGACACTAATATCCCGCCAGAAGGAAACCACGAGGTGCGGTCGAAACCCTTGTTACCATGTGCATAGTTTACAAAATAAAATGTGACGCATTGCTCTGACAGCACGGCACAATGTGTTGAATATGGCGACTGGGAATGTCCGACTTCAAGAACCAAAAACATAGTCCACTAATTCACGAGCAGTGTGAACAAAACAAAGTAAAAGATACGACTGGCGATACCGTTAAAATACAGGCCTTCGCCTAATTCATCTAAATATACAAACGTTTTTGGTTGGTTTTATCCCTTCGCTTCGGAGTTAAAAAATGTGAACTTGCGGATTTTCTTTCCTTTGACCGCATCACTCATTGGCTGGCCTAATCACGCTCATAAGCTGGCCAGATGGCTCTGCGCAGTTATTGGGTCAGGGGTCAGCCGGATATAGTGCGTGTACCAGTGTTGGTAAGCAACCAAATTTGCTGTGCGGCAACAGAGTCTGGGAATAGGGCTTCGCCCTGTTCCAGACAAAAATATAAAGTTACGAGAAAATCAGAAAACGGACAAGAAATGCCAGAGAGAAGATATTTAATTTAACGTATATAATAAATAACTTGAAACTCTATTTCTTATTCTGTGCGGTCTTGTGTGTTATTCCTTTATATGGACTAAAAATGGCTCCGTCTTCAACCCACCTCCAATGGAATTGCAGAGGAGTTTGGCCATACTTAAATGAGCTTAAGTTGCTAGCTCAGGATTATGAACCCTCAGCTCTCTGAACGCTTTAACGAAGAAGGGTTACCGGTGTGAAGGTGAACGTTGTCTTGGTTAGTGGTTGTCCGTCGGACAGCCATTACTCAGACAGGTTGTCCATGGACAACATGTACTGTTGTGAGTTGTCTCGGGACAACTGATACTATCATAGGTTGTCCATGGACAACTACACCCGGGGATACGTTGTCCGACGATAGGAGTGGTTGTCCAGGTTTTATCGCGATTATAACTAAGTCGTATTAAGGGTTGTCCGTCACCTGGGAATAGTTGTCCAGTATCAGGCCTCAGCATGCAAATCGGTTCAATAAGGCAATGATAGTATGCGTAGCCGATAGATAGACTGTTTTAACCCTAACAGATCTGGGTGATTTGGAGGTTGTCCCCGCCTGAGGATGGAGGGTGGGGGGAATTTCGACGCCCCATCTATTTTCGTTATATCTTGGGTAGAGGGCTGAAACTATTTTATAGTTTATTTGAAAATATTTGAGTCAAACTCTATGATGAAATGCTAAACAAGTCAAGATGGTTGCCATCATGACGTCACAGTGACGTCATCTTTTCGGAAGTCATTTTTCGCTTCTTCTTTTTTTGGACTGATTTTTTTAATTTTCCGATATTTTATATCAAAAACTAATTCATATGATAGAGAATAATTAGTTTTGGCAAAATAAATTACTTTTATGCTCTTTTAGGAATACGAAAAAAATGAACGGAAATCACCGAAAGCACAATTTTATGGGAATATAGCTCTCTTCGTACTCACCCGTATAAATAGTTTTAATACCCCGTATGCTTAGGAGATGAAAGCACGTACAATATATATGAAACAGTTTCTTTGATTACGTCATTGTTCAGATTCACATTCAAATTCACAAATTCGCATCTGAATTTTTGGGCCGAATTTTCCGATCAGATTTTTCCAATTTGAGTTCATGCAATTTTCCCGCAAAAATTCTTGTGTCGTGATGCCATGCGGTGGGGTTAACCCTACAAGGCCGTTTTTTTGGGGGGGGGGGAGGACATCGGGTCCTTCGTACCAAACTTTTTATCCTCTATCCGGAACGATAAATACTTGAGAGCTGACACTCCGTAAATTTGTAGCTTATCATATTGGGGTCTTTTTGAGTCTATGTGCAGAGAATAATGGTTAAATTCAAAATGGAATCCATGTGGGTATGTTGGTTTTCTTAAAAACGTTTGCTTTACTGCATGGAAAAGTGGACTGAAACTATTTGATTTACTAATTTATCATGCAGTGTTTGCGAAGAAATGAAACACAAAAATGCCTTTTTTAATAATGACGTCACTGTGGCGTCATCACACAGTATTCATCCCCTAGCTAAAGGAGTACGAAAAATATTTATAATGAAAATTGGATAAAATAGATTTAAAACTACTTTCAGGGAAGATGACTTCACCGTGAGGCCATTAGAGTGACCATTGTTAATTGTATTACATCATCCTGTCAAGTTTCACCCCCTAACGGAAATGGTTAAACATATCGGTATTCAGGATAATTGGGGTATGGGGGGAGGGAATGGGGGGGGGGGGCAGTATACTAAACAAGTCATCGTTAATGATTTCGTTCTGAAACGCTAAATATTTCTTGCAGAAATTGTCGTTTCGCACAGGCTAGGAAGATATGATATAAGGAGGCGGGAGAGGGGGGGGGGGGTGGCTGGGGGAAGACGGCCTTCCTACCCGGCAGAGATTGACACCAAATGCTCAAGTGACTTGGTCATTACGGTTAATTAGCAGTTCTGATGTTTCAGTATGTAAAATTAATCTGAGAACAAGCAGATTCGGATTCAATACCCTCGGATTTACCTGAAACAAGCACATTGCAATACAAAATGCCGCAACTTCTGTACATACAGTGTCTTTCTCAAAATTAGAATTGTGTTAGTTTGCCTCCATCTTATTATGCAGGCCTACGTGGATTACTTTGATAGCGAAATATGTTGTTGTATATAAAGTGTACATCAGTTCAACAAAAACACTGTTGACTGTGATAGGAAGAAACTGACGAATAATACGTCAAATATATTTGGAAAATAGAACTAAGTAATAGGAACATTAAAATATATGTAACAAAACTTTTGCCTCAAAATATAATGTCCACCTGGCGTCATTAATCCACAAATGATCCGTGAAAAAATTAGCATGGAAAATATAATAATGTACCATAATAGAAAAAAATAATGTGACGCGGATGGGATTCGAACCCACAACTTACTGGAACCAGCTCATCCATATTACCGCGCCTCTTTCCCCTGCACTACTTGGGACAGCTGCCAAGCCACTGAAAATTTGTCACCTTTATACCGTTACCTAGTTTGTCTGATGATACGATGGACAGCTGGTCATGGGGGACAGCTAATATTGCCAATGTTGTAATAAGAGAGGCTGTCCCCCATGAATAGTTGTCCGGGTGCAAATATAATATATAATGCATTACAACATGTACAAGAGTAATATGTATCGAGTGGACAACTGATACCTGAAACTGGGTGTCCGTCAGGACAACCACTGCCAGGTACAGGTTGTCCGAATACTGCGGGACAACCATTATTGCTACACCGGCGGCTCTTCAATACTTGTTAAAATGGGTGTTTTACATAATCATCTTGATTTAAAGACAGATTTACAAGCTGTAGCCGTTCGTGTTACTTTGAAGTCCGTTTTTCACATTACACACGTGTATGCAACTTCTTCTGGTGGTCTCTTCAAAATCCGTTTTCCCAACTCCCGAAACCAAGTTTATTAGTGGATTATTTTAATTGTCGAACACCGCTTTGGGATGACAAAGAGAACCCTAAAGGAAAAGTTCTGACCAGTTCCTTTTGTATCTTCAATGACGATTCTATATCATACTTACTTCCAGGCAAAGAAACCTATTCAGCATTAGATATCTCAACTTGGTCTGCCCATATTTACTTGGTCTGCCCATATGATGATCTTTGCGGAAGTGATCACATTCCCAACGTATTAAAAGCCGTTTGTTCAGCTGATGATCCTCCTTCGACAAGATATAATTTTAGAAAACCTAATTGGCTCAAATTTGAAAATTTGTTTGCAAAAAATACAGATAGACTTGTTTGTAGATATCCCAGATCCTATTCAACTATTTGAATATTTTTCACAAATGTTAATGTGTATAATAATTTAATGTGTGTATATATGTTTTAATGTGTTGTGTTTGAGGGTTGGAAAAAATGTCGTTTATCAGTTTCATTAACAAAGATGTTCATGTTTTCGAACTGGAACTAGAACCAATGCCATTTATATCGACAGTCGAGCGATATAATATCAAGACAGAGGCTTGGCTCGTTAGGAACCGAAGAATAGAAACAAGATAGCAAAAATTGTGCGATAATGTCATCAATCCAACTGAATATTTATTAAAATGGAAAGGCGATACCAATAATAAACTCTTACAGCGTCCAGATGCTGTATAAGGAGAATTACATGCCAAGATTTAATCAGTGAATATGTTAGCCCATGTTGAGGCGTTTACCCCATCAGACGTCCTTTATGCTCACCCATTAACATCAGATAAGTTATTTATTTGAGCTGTTCGGTCATCACAGCTCCCGAGCTAGCTTATCTAATTTCGCTTAAGCCGGTTCTAGGGGCAATGTGGATACTTCATAGTCTCCAAACGTATTCTCGGATCTGAATGTAAGTGCCGAGGGATATTTTCATATTGCTGCTCTTCAGTCGCCAGACGTTGTCAATTTTTTCCCACCTCTCGCATATCTCTCCAATTTCTATTACAAACCGAAGGTAACAAAGGGTGGGGGACAAAATAAGAAACGCAAATTACTGACCCCGTGTACTCCGTGTAACCATATCTGAAAGCAAACATATGTGTGTTATTCTACCACACCTCATGTGCTTTACCAAATAGCATTACTGCATTTAAGGAAGGAAGCCCAGGTGGCAACAAATTCCAACAAACGTCACTTAATTAAATATAAGATTCTGTCCGCCATTTTGTTTGGTGCTTTTGACACTTTAACGGCTATTGCGGAAATGTCGACCACCCAGGAGACATTAGCTGTGACATACAGAATGGGCCTGTCTGGTTTGCTTGCTTGTAACAAAGACATGCCATGTCTTGAAACGATAGCCTCTGTTGGCTGGCTAACTAATGCAAAATCGAGTTGTCTACCGCTATTCGGTTCATACCTTCATTTTATTCATCTCGATTCGATAGCGAAGCTAGTAGTAGTGATTGTTGGAACGATTGAGATCTTGTACTTCGAGAAAAGACCGGAGGAAACCTGATATACTTAAACTGGACCCTTCGGGTAGGTGCGGCGGAGCCCGGGATGAGGTAACTATTAAAACAGAGGGCCAAGGACACTTGGCCCCGCCCCAATAAGTTTGCCTTAAGTGCCTTGAAATTAGTCGAAAATTAGTAGAGACGCATCTGAAATCTTAAATTTATTTGGGCGAGTATCCCTTTTTATCTTCGTGGGTCCAAATTTATCGTGGCTAGTTTTAATTACAGTTTCAAACAAAGTACCAACTTTTTGTTTGATCTATCTGCATTTAGTGATCTAGCACAGTCTTCGTGAATAATCACTTTCATATAATAATATTAATAATTGCAGCGTTTGGTACCCACAGCTTCAAACAATTAAGCTTTACAATGATGCAACAATTTACCCACCGATGAAGTTGACTTTGACTTAAAATGACCTGAAAATGGTTTCATCTGAACACCAATGCCTCTGTGAAAGTGTTAGAAGGCGGAAATTGTGAAAATTTTCACTCTAAATCCTTCCCAGAAAATGCACGAAATTGCGCAAAATGAAGGGTAAATTTGACACATTTCCCGGGTTGACCCCCGAAGCCTGTATCTACCCCGCCCCCCCCCCCCAACCCCCCAGATTCATGCCTACAAGTCCCCCCCCAATGTTGAACTACTTCCGCAGCGCCTGTCGAGACGAGATATGCATCGGTATTACTATTATGAATTTGTATATTATCGTACATTTCATGTGAATTTGATATTCAGTTCAAATTCGACGGTCACTAAGGGCAATATCTGGGTACCTAAACTTTAGTGTTCTCGAAACCATTACTTTCACATATGTGAACGAAATCATCGAGTTTCCTTACCCGCTGTTAGACTGTAGGAGTCAGCCATATGCTTACCCACGTATTCAAGCTCTAATGGGAAAATGTTCATTTATAATATAATTAGAATGAATTGCCCCCTACCTCACTATTCTGGCCGGAGTGTCAATAATTATACTCCCATGGTACTGAGAATGTATGAATGTCGATTGTCTGGCCTCTGATTAAATGGGATAATAGAATATGACCGTGGTCAGATGTAAATGCGATTTATTAAAAAGCATCGAGCATAACGTGAAAATATCAATATTGGGAGAATCGATATACTCACACATGAACCTAGATAAACCTAGACAGCGGGACAACTGGTGATGTTTAACAGGTCGGACCTGTGCCAGAGATCGACACATGTAACATTAGTGATATTTCGGAGTAAATAGCATAAAAGAGACTAAGTGCACCAAATATAACGCTTCCAGTAATCGATCATTTGTTGGAAATGAGATACAGTTTGTTAGCGGGTGATTAATTCCGCTTTACCGTCCTGGCTAGATTGCCGATATTCATTCATGGAAAATTTCATCATTAGAAATGTTATTTTAATAAACTATACTCTTCGGTGTCAAATTCATGTCTTCCAGATTTATCATTGAATAAGCGAGTACGTGTATATTTGCATGTTCGATGCGCATAGGAGTATTTTTCATAAGCTTACATGCAACCTTTTCCTGATATTATGGATAAAGACATACATTAGAAGAAACAGCTGTCAATTGAATGACTGGTATCTGGCGAATGTGATATTGATCAGATTTGACTGGGAACTATGAAATCATCAACGGACGTTTGATGTAGCATGACTTGCTACCTTTCCAATCAAAGCTATTTGTCAACAGAAAATTGCAGTCGATCTGCACAACTAGCGTTTAGCGTTTATATGTCTTTGTATAGACGACCTCGTTAAATGACGTTATTTAAATGCAGGTGTTCATACCTGGCTACCAATTAATAGATAGAATCGCTCATCCGCAAAAGCTATTCAAGAACGACGACTGATGCTGCTCGAAGCCTATATCAATTATTGACCAGACACCGTTTGTTGTCAATTTACATCTCGCACGAAATGTCACTAGCTGCACTCGTGAACACGCGGCTTGTAAAAGTCAATTCGGATTTCAAATGATTCGAATTTTCTGTTAACCATTGCCTTTTCAAGTATAGAGCTCTGATTGCAGCGGCGAAGGTTGTGTACGTACAGAGATATACCCGGTTTTGACCGGAGTCGGATAATATAAAGACCAAACTGTCTTCAATGGAAGAGCAACGAAGTTGCCAATTCTACATCCACATCTATGTATTTATTTGGCTCTCAGGTAAGTCGCCATTTGTTCCAAAGTATCTCCCATTATTCTCTCAAGTTGACTACCTTGAAAAGTGTTGTCTCTCAGTTCTAGTTAACTGATGGATTGTTGAAGTCTTCAGTATTCAGACGCAGTCAGTATGTCGGCACCTCTTCCCACTTCCCATATATGTGTTGTAATTTAGATAGTTTTATATCGCTCTGATGACATTAATTTTAATTCTTCCTCATTCTCAACTCGACATACAATATGACATAATTCAACAAAACATAGATAGAATTCGAAGAGGAGAAATATATGAACTGAAATTTTATTCCTTTTTCCAAATTTACTATCAGCATTTGTAATTTCAAAATGTATGTTCTCAGTCGTTTTTGTATGAAACAGCTACCGAGATTTCTGATTCAGTGTTTTAGTATAATTTATCATTTAACAAGAAAAGTCCTTTCCGTCAAGTGTGTGATCGGTCTTTCCTGATGAGTACATTTGAAACTACGTCAGATCTCGAGCCTTAAGGCAAGGACATTTTCAGGAACGTTGTCATATACTCCTATACTGCTCCAGCCAGAAAGAGTCAGCTGCAACTTTTCTCTTTCAACAGCATGGATTATATCACCCATATATGGCAATATATAGATATATTGGTGGAAAATATATATAAATGTGCACAGAAAAATAATTTTGGTTACTTTAGTTTAAATATTCTTTTCAAAATTGACATTTCTCCCAAAGTATCTCTCGGAAAGATCCTCTACTCCTACTTAACATATGTAGATAAGTTTATTTCTAATTTTTAACACGTTATTATTTCATTCTGGATTTTATGAAATGGAAGTGGATTTTATACTCATATTACGATATGTCTACGGGTAAACTCCCCTGTGTGAAGATAAAGACTATAGCTACCGCTTTGTTATCGCTTTGGCCTGTTGTAATGTGATAATCTGCGTTCGCTGTGGTAGAGTAAGTGTTGTCATCTTTTCTAAGCATTACCCACGGGTAAGTTCAGTAAGTGTTGTCTGCTAATATTCTCGATCGTATTGTCCGACTAAGCTGCTATGTATGTGCAGTACGTGAGATGGCGCGAGGCGCCGGGCCTTTTCGTCAGTTGGGTCGAAGTAGGGGAGATTGGGGTAGACTGGGTCATTTTGCACCTTTTTGCAAAAATCTCTGTTATTATTATTACTTATATTTAGTATGACATAGTCATACAAATAATTCTGAAATATCTGTTATGCTTTTCTCCAGAATTCGTTTTTAAAAACGTAAAAAAATGTGTCCCAGTTTGCCTCACTTTGGAGTACACTGGGACACCCACTGGGGTGCGATGGGACAATAATAGTATATTACGATGAAAGTAAATTTCACCATTTGATTACTATTGTCCCAGTGTGCCTCGGCAAAAGTGTCCCAGTCCGCCCCATGCAGGTGTATGATATTTTCCGTTTTATGAAAAAACTAATACATACATCTGAGATAATAAATCGATATAATTTAAATTGTACCTTTGTCCATCCTTTCTCAGTAGTAACAGAACAGCAACGATGTAGAGCTGAAAACTTGGTATAGCAAACTATCATCCTCAGTTCTTAAAATATACTTGGACTGCTCAAAAACATTTTTTTTGCTCGTAATATTTTACAAATGATAGTTGTTATTTAGAATCAATATAGGTGTTGTATGGGGTGGTAGCTTTCTGCTGATAAATATTGTAATGTGTTTCCTGTACTTAACAAAGGGGCTAGACGGCTTGTTCCACTGTGCCCCATGTCCCACTGTACCCCAATCTCCCCTACATGTAAAAAGAGGTCAAATTCGGATGAATAACTACTCCCATTCCAGTTTACTATGTCCGTGTATAAATGATCAACACCATTTGCTAATGAACCGACCATTATGTTCTCTTCAAAGCTCTGGGGATTGGTTGACACTCGCGTTACTGCAAGCCGGTTAGATCCTGCAAGCGATATATCCAAATGATAGGATTTAATTTTGGCATCAAGGGATATGCACAACTCGCATGCTTTACTCGCAAACATCCAAAAAAAGGTGCTGTTATCTCTGAACAAATCATAGTGTTCAAAATCTTAATATTGGAATAAGTGACCCAAAATAGAATGGATTTTTTTCGCTGTGTTTAAATACTACATATACATAGTGGAAGGCATGTTGACAACGCATTCATGCTGTAATGTGTAACTGCAGTGCTGATACTGTGATAATCCTCCACATTGCTGGTCCATGTGTGGAAGTTTGTCAGTTATTTGCCGACGGGCGGTGGTTCTCTCCGGGTACTCCGGCTTCCTCCACCAACCAAACTGACTGTCACCATATGAGTGAAACAACCTTGAGTGTGACATTAAGCTAAATCCCCCCTCCACCCCCTCCACATTGCTGAAGGTAATATTCTCTTTTTTTCGCTTGGCCTCCTTGAATGCCACCCGGAGTATATATTGGGAAGAACAAATTTAACGAAAATTGCAGATTCGCCCCCCTCCCCCTCGCGATCCCTTCCTTTGTGTGATGCGTCATTTATGTGGAAATTGACGTCAAGTTAATTGAAGTTTAAGACACAGGAACCGGGTTGTGGCGGGGGCCTCCCCCTTTCGGTGCCCCTCTGTGTACTGGCCTTCGCTGGCAGTCGTCATGTAAGACGAGGTACTGTAACTGACCTCGATCTGCACGGAGAGTTTAAATACGTTTTTTCTGCTTACTTGGTCAGTTGTTCGCCTGCTCTGTTTAGCGCTAAGGTCGTCTTTTTAACATAGGTTTATCATGCAGTTTTAATACCGGTACTTGTAGTGTACAATATATTCTCTCTGAATATGGCTGATTCGGAGCAACCTGAAGATATTTCTGTCGTTGAAATTAATGGACAGAATTCTGAACTTCAACAGCAAACTGATAAGTTTGTATTTGACGACAGAGCCAAGGTTTGAAAAGGAAAACTACGGACATATTGCGACACGAGGACTTGATAACAACAAAAACTCTGTGCCTTATCAACGACACGGAGATAAGAGAGTTTGGACTTCCCCTTGGCCAGAGAAAGCTATTACAGGTGGGCATCAAGGAGCTGAAAGGCGAGCAACAGCGACCGAGACTGAACAATGACGCTATTCAGATGAACTCGGCCAATCCTTCTACCAGATATCGGGGGACCCAGGTTGGGGTTGAGGCCCCCAACGAAAACAGTGAGACGATTACCCTACGCGAGTTACGGCGACAGGCGTCGGATTCGGGGCAAGCGGTAAGACACTTGATAATCTTCTTTCACAAGATATTCCTGAATATAATATCATCTCCGAAAATTCTGCCTCTAATGGACTGCAACAGTCTAATGTATTTGATCCCCGCAATATACTGACAATTAAAGCGGAGCGCGTGAAAGCGACACACATCACACAATTCTTGTCAGAAAAGGTCAACAAACGCCGAATCCAGCGTCGAAAGGAACTTGTAGTATCCACTCTTGGTGAAGAAGAAAAACTTGTAGTTCAAACAGACGAAACTCATCCGTATTTAGGCATAACTATGGATGAATGGGGGGGGGGCGGAAAATTGCAGACTTTTGAACCAATTATTGTTGTCCAACCAGCTTTCAAGGTCCGACGTAGAATTTTATCTAGCCTATACAACGCAAATATATGATTTTGCAGATCGATACGAATGGGATAGCATTCTGGCTTTTGATTTCCAATATAGGGAACTTCAGGCCGAGCACCAGTTCAGGTGGGGTACATTCGCACCTCACATGGAGTTACAGCTACTGGTTCCAAAACGGAAAAATTATGTACCCCCACGCCAGTTTAACAATTCCACGCAGTCGCAAGGGGCCCAACAGGAGTGCAGATTGTTTAAGGCCAAGGGGTCCTGTCCTTTTGGAGCGCAATGCAAGTCTAAACATGTTCGAAACTTTCACAGGCAGGGAAAGCCAGTGTCAGGTCAGGGCAACGCCCATGCATCTGTAAAGACAATCATTCAAAAAACTTTCAGAAAATAGCCTCGGTGACCAAAACTGTGGTAGTACAAGGCCAAATACAGCTCTTAATTATGACGCTTGGTGTCCACACTTACCGTGAGATTACCCAGAGAGAGAATTTCTCCTGGAAGGCATTAAAAATGGCTTCCATATCATAGATAATATTGAAGGATTAAAACCTGTTGAAACAAACAATTATGGATCTGCAACCAATCCAGCTATCCGTACTGCAGTAGAAAAACAAATCATTTCGGAGCTATACAATGGACATTACCAAATAGTTAAGGAAAAACCTGTCATAGTTTCAGCCATAGGGGCCATTCCAAAGAAGGACAGTGACAAGGTGAGACTAATTCACGACTGTAGTCAACCAACAGGCCAAGCCTTAAATGATTTTGCAGAGAATACCCAGTTTTCATATCAAACAATTAGAGATGCAGTAGATCGCATTGAACCGGGATCATATCTCGCAAAATTAGATTTATCTAATGCTTATAGGAGTGTACGTGTCCATGCGTCGAATTACTGTGCTACTGGACTTAAATGGAATTTCTCGGAAGACGAGTCTGTCACGTTCATGACAGACACTAGGCTACCGTTCGGCGCGCGCAAGTCTCCGGAAATTGTTAATAAGCTAACCCAGGCAGTACGACACATGATGGACAAACGTGGCTATTCCGTGGTGGCATATCTTGACGATTTTTTGGTGATTGGGAAAAATTATCAGGAATGCTTACAGGGCCTTAACGAGCTCCTTGCTCTACTTCGGTGTCTAGGATTTGCCATAAATTACAACAAAGTACAGGGGCCTGTGCAAAAGCTTATATTCCTTGGTGTTGAATTAGACTCCATGAATATGACTATGTGTCTTCCTAATGATAAATTAGTGGATTTAAAATCAAACCTGCTGAATATTTATGGTGGACAAAAAGCGACAAAAAGAGATTTACAATCCTTAGCCGGAAAACTTAACTGGGCCACGCAGTGTATATATGGGGGCCGGTTTCATCTTCGTAGATTATTGGACTCCATTAACAAATTGAAATTGCCATGGCATCGAACAAGAGTTACATATCAGATGAAAGCAGATATTAGGTGGTGGCTTCAATTTATGCATTTGTTTAACGGATGGATTCCAATGTGTGATTCAAGACCCGCGGCCTCGGTGTGTATTGGCACGTGTGACGAGGCCGCGGTTGGATTTTTCGTGGGAAGCTGGATATATACCAACTGGACCCAGTGCTGGTCAGACGTCAAATTGCTCCCAATTAATTACAAGGAAGTCTTAGCTTTAGAGCCCGCGGTATGCAGATAGGCTCCACTCTGGGCTAATCAGCGAATATATGTACATACAGACGCACAAGCTGCGACATACATAATAAATAAAGGATCTTCTCGTCACCCATTAGTTATGGTTTCGCTACGACGAATTTTCTGGTTTTCTGCTCTGTATAATTTCCATATTCATGCGGTTTATTATGTAGGATCGTACAATACTCTTGCAAATGCGATCAGCAGGCTGCATGAAACAGGAGGAAGACAACGCCTGGATATTGCCGTGAACAATTCTGTGTGGAAAACAATCTGATTTCTGTTTATTTTCTACTTTAAAAATTATTTTTGTTTTACGTGCTGTTTTCAGTGATTGTGCGTCAAGGACTGAAAAATGCATTAGCTAATGAAGTTAAGTCTCTGCAGTCGGCTACTTTTGCCACCTCCACTAAACAGGCATATTCTACACACCGCAGAGCCTACCTGCGTTTCTGAGACGTGATGGGCTGTAATCCAGTACCTGCCTCAACTAACTTGTTGTGTGGATATGCTGCCTTTTTAGCCAGATCTTTGAAGTACACTTCCGTAAAACAATATTTGAATATTATACGCTGGCTCCATCTAGAATGGGACCTACCAAATCCTCTGACGGATAATTTTCATCTTAACTGTGTGCTAAAAGGGATACGTAGAATCCGA
Source organism: Hanleya hanleyi (assembly GCA_036873755.1). NCBI lineage: Eukaryota > Metazoa > Mollusca > Polyplacophora > Lepidopleurida > Hanleyidae > Hanleya > Hanleya hanleyi. Next base: position 111,438 of record JAVTVY010005825.1, read on the forward strand.
GGGAACTCGCCCTGTAGAAAATTACCATTAACTCCGGATATTCCACTGTGCATTTTGTCGACATTAGATACGCGTGACGCCTTGGATTGTGGTTTTTGGGCAACTTGCTTAACTATGTTTTTTAGCCTTCTGCGTAGGGCCAATGTATTGATTGCCTCCCCTATATCTGCTAATACCAGGTCTCTCAAACGTTCGGATGTTGTTTTTCATAATTGGGGGATCATGTCAAAAGTTAGCTATACCAAAACTATACAATATAGTCAACGGCAACTTTTCATTCCTTTGCCACGGATGTCGAATCATGTACTTTGTCCAGTCCAAGCTATTTTTCACACCTTCTCATTTAGCCCAGAAGCTCCATCGTTGGGGCCAGCTTTCGTCACCCCAAATATGTGAAGTACTTCACCATTAACTGTCAACACCTTCCTAAAAATGTTGAACAGGTGTTTGTCAAAATCTGGAAGGGACCCACGGGGTTATGCGGGGCACAGTTTTCGACGGGGCGGCACTAGCTAGCTAGCTAGCTGGGCAAATCGTTGTGGCGTGGACATAGAAACAATACGACAAATAGGGGAATGGCAATCTAATGCTTATGTAAACTACATTGTCCCTCAGCCTTCGAAATTGCGTACATGTGTGACTTCAATGCAGTCAGGGTTACCAAAACTGTGATTTTATCCTATAATATAATCTACTTTCTACGATTGGATTTTGGGACCGTCACAAGTGTTGATTCTAACTTGTTCGGATTATGTATCGGGCGACGCCCTCAGCTGATCTACAGGTCATTAATATTCAATTGATCATATGTATATATATACTCATCGTATGCGGCTATAACTTTGCTCGGACATTAATTTATTGTGTGGGTAGCCTATATACATGAATCATATGCAATGCTATTTCTTAAAAGCGCAGTAATTTTTATGTCTGATTTTTAAATACATTACATGAGATTTAAGCCGCGCGCATTTATATGCAACACTTTGTATCATGGAACTGTAGTTATAGATTACTTTTAGAATAAAGTTCCCGTCTCTGGCCAATGTAATTGAGTGTTGTGTTCCTGTTCCTTAAGTTAAATGGTTTCATTATTGCATTGGTTTTCTCCACCAAAGCCTTGTTCTCGTAATTTTCTCGCGTATTGTTATGGTGACGTTATCTAGAATAATATGAGAGAAATATTGCGGACCTTGTTTGTCAATTTCCCCCAGTGAGGCTTAATATGTTTACAAATACTGATAGGCGGAAGTTTAATCTAGTGTGCAAAACCTATATTGCGATAAATATCGCTTCTTGATAGCATATCATCTTACTGGGCTGAGGAAATTATCCATTTCGTTACATAATTACCCTTAACAGATTGACTTCATTCGTGTATTTCACCCGATGTCAGCGGTCTGAAACCTTTGGCTCAAAAAGAAACTTTTGCGTTGTTAAGATGACAAATGTCTGCTTCATTCAATGCACAAAGTGCCTATATTGAATTATTAAATTTTTGCTGTAATTTCCAAGTTCAAGCTGTGATATATACATGTACATCTACAATATGTCCGCGTGCCTCGATTGTTTACTCGAAGGTACAGTCCATGATCAGCCCAAATGTACATCGGGCGTCCACGCATACATATTATATGACTTGTGTCCTTTGTGTGTTGTACAGATGCAGACTAGCCGTGCAAAATCTTATTGACGCTACCATGTTGGCATATCACAGAGATAATTATTAGCATGTACTCTCTGGGTACATTTAATACGATGTAAAATTGAAATTGTGTTCGTTCGCAATTTTGCTCCGCTTTCTATCGGGCACATACAGATCATTGTACTTGCTTAATTTCTTTCACACAGGCTTTCATGTTTATTTTGTTGAAAATGTTACATATGTATCGTCACCCTCCCCAAATTTCAAAAGGCTGTTTTTCGCAAATTGGCCAGGGCCCGTAGAAGGGGGAAGGGGTGGATTCCGACCAAGCCATACGCGATCGTTAGACGGCCGATTACTCTCGATGTGTACATGCGGGATAGAAATCTCAAGCGACCAGAGACTACCATTCCTAAATCTTGTGTTTTGAGAAAACAAGTCTTATATGGGATGGAAGATACAGCGACAGAGCTATACAATTCACACCGGATTAACTTTTCTTTTATCATTTCCTTTTGCTTTATACGGCTTATATATATAGCTACCGTAGTTCGATCTGCGTAGCTAAAGGGAAGGAAACTGTCGGTGAGGTGTGTATTGGTGTTCAAGCGGAAAAAGTTCATTAGTGCCGTATAAAATTCTAACAGGCGGTCAGTGGTATATGTCGTTTATATCTGGTTTCCATTCCAGTACCCGAAACGTCAAACCGCACACTCTGCAAGCGTTTACGTCTGTATCGACCTTTGCCCTCTGTACCACCAATGCATCCATGTACTAGTACCAGGGCTCAATCGCATAGGGTGGCGTATTAAACAACTATGATGGAATATTATATAGAGAGATTTTCAAAGTTATTTCAAGGGTGAACGTTTGTTATACATGCTACACAAATAAGAAAATTTGTGAGTAGCCAATTGTTGATTTGTGATGAGTTCTAATGTAGACGAATAAGTATTAAAAAGGACAAAGTATTCTTTTTCTTCCGAGATAATGTCCGTAGTTAGTTGCAAATATGGGGAGAACTTACCTTGCTTGGCGAATAGAATACCACATATCATAGCCGCCAACATGATGAACTATTATCAGCTATAATTCATCAGTAAATATAAATTGTACTTATGCCGAATAAACATAATCAGAGAGATTATGCACAAACGTTCTCTGATTATGTGAAACTGCACAGGTTAAAATGTCACTACATCTGCCTCTATGTGAACATTAATTTCAACAGAACGGGGAGACAAGGTTTCGTCTTCAATGTATTAATCTCACATGTTGCATTGACACTTCAGTTTATGGAACTACTGACAATACGCAGTCAATGTATAAGGTATATTCGGTCGGAGCCTTGTTAAATCTAAACGAGTGCTACTGATATACTGTCGAATATACTTAGCCAAAACGCCACAAAATGATGCTCGGGTAATTTCGATCGCATGGTCAAATATATATATTGGCCATTTGTACAGTGAAATAGGAAACTGAGTTGTGAGCACGTATCCCTTCGACTTTTGACTGTGACGGCTTCGAACATCGACCCACATCGACAAGTACTCAAACTTTTCTTATATAATACGCAAAGAACGGAGCGAGACATCTGTATATAGAAATATCTGCACATTTCGTAATAAGTTGCGGCAGATTATTTTGATAACGCATTTAAAGAGCATATGTTTACATACTTGGATTAACCCTATCTGGCGATTTGATGTGTAACGCAACTGGGGGGGAGGGGGAAGCCCCTTCCTCCATACATTTTCGCTATCCATAAGCCTAGAGTGCACAGACCCAGATAATGACGTCACTATGACGTCATTTTTTAAAAGGCAATTTTGAACGATTTTTCTATCAGATTTTCCGATTATTTTATTTATGCGTTGCCCACTTTTCCTAGCAGAAATGACGAAAACAGCCCTTTTCTCGGGTACCCCGCATGGTCACCATTTTAAATTTACCCATGACCCTCTGCTTAGGGGTTATGCAAATAGGTTCAAAATGACACCACTATGATAAACTACAAAGTCACGGAGTGTCAGCTCTCAAGTTTTCATCGTTCCGGATATATGAGCAAACAAGCAACGGAGGACATTTATGTTGATGGTCTGGCGATGTATAACAAACAGAATTACAAGCGTCTAGTCCGTCATTCATAGCAGCAGAATAAAGATCGAGAAAGCCAGCAGGCAACACTTACATAGCTCACATGCTATGTGAAGTAGGGACGGCGAAACCCCCATTCGACCACAGTGAAAGTGATAGTTCCGGTGTTAGAACGCCCTTATCGTAAAGCCACTTCCATTTCAGAAAACACAGAATGAAATAATAACGTATTTTTTTTACAATTCAATTAAAATCCAACGAATATTATGAAAATTCACAAACTGTAGATTTGAAGTCAAGTACTACGACATATTTAAGAAAACAGGCAAACAAAATTTCAGGTACCCAGGAAGATTATTTGGATAATTTCCATGTAAATCTGATGCAAATACCGAATTTTGAAAATTAAACATTTAATTTTCAGCTGATGGCATGGACATATTTAGATTGATATTTATAGAAATTTAGATACTTATATATTCATTCCATTGTTTGATGCTTATTCCATTTACTTAGATAATTATTCAATCTAGAATTGGAATTTTTAATTCATTGTTTCACCAGTGGAATGAGGCTGATTTATAAATTAAACTAAAAATGAAACAAATCAGTTTTCGACTCCAGGTAAACTCGCTTTAACGATTTCACAAAAGACATATTTTTCGCTTTAGCGGTGAACGAAGTATACGACAGAATAGCGATCATATGTTTAAGACAAACCATTTCCAGTAAACTTTGAGTATCACAATGTGCGTGACTCAGATACATATCCTTGAAAATGACTTCAAAATTCATTTGGATACACAATAACGGTCAGGGATTAGGGCTTTGTGTTAAGTACATCATCGTGTCTTGCTGACATTACTGAAAATTGTTGACCGTTTCTCTCTTGTGAGAAACCATCTATTTCTATGTCATACACATTTGAAATCGGTGTTATAACTGTCATAGAATTCGAGTCATTTTATTATCGACGCGGAAATTCTTTTATGGACAACATCTGAAATGTCGGATCTGACGCCTGCTATTTTCTTCTCGACAGTTGCCCTCTATGTTGGCGCCAGTACACTTGGGGATGAAACAAAATTGAGAAAAAAACTGTTCTCGGACTACAGCCCTGATCTCCGTCCAGTGTACAACCAGTCAACGATTACAGTTGTCAATGTGACCTTTAACCTGCAAAGTGTACAAAATCTGGTGAGTCTGAATGGTGTTTAATATAATATAAAATCTCCCTGATCAGTTGAGCCCATATTTAAATCTTATGTATCGTCCCATCTTTCAACCGTAGGAATTCTAAATTATAAGAAGACTGTTTACTTTCCACATACCCTGTTCTGAACCTCTGATAACTGCTCCGCTCTTATAAGAAACTGGATTGAGTTTGAGTATTTATTCTATAATTACATTGAATTATATCTTTCGGTGATTATATATTTACGGTATGTAGCCCCTTTTGTGAACGAGGGCAGTATTCCTGGTACTGGCTTCATCATCCCGTGTTTATATTAATACCAATTGTTTTATCACAATATTCTGTTCTTTCAATACTGTTATAATTTATCTAAATTCAATTCTCTCTCTCTATCTCTCTCTCTCTCTCTCTCTCTCGTTATCATATAATTGATATTCATCTGAATCCGAGTTTTCCTGTATAAATCTCAAACAATAGCCATATTTTGCGCAGTGAGGCGTGACTCGCTTGTGAGCGTCGCTCGTAATTTCTTGGTAGTTCATTTTCGCTTCTCCCATTTATTTCACATCAGCTTTTTATGTACTAACTTATCATACAGTTTTTGAGCAGAAAACACATGAATAAAAAAATCGTAAAATCTGACCCCAAAAACCGACCAAAAATACCTTTTTTAACAAGAGCCCAAGGTGCTTCAATATACGCCCGTATATCTGGAATTACATTGGTCCAAATTTCAAGGTTGTTTAATAGCCTTAATTCCAATTGGTAGCTAGCAATCCAGAGAAAGGTCTACAATTTTGTGCTTCCGAGAATGTAACATATATCACATCTTAGACTGAATGATAAACTAAAATGAGCTTAACCCTTGGTAACAAGTTGACCTTGAATCAAGAGTCAAGAGCTCACATATCCAATACTGAAATCGACAATAGTCAAACACAAAAAAATAGTAGTTTTCCTGCAAATGGATTCCTTTCAGGCGAGAGAATTTTTCATGAAGGAAGAAGAAAGTGATAAAGTAAACATTTGTTCTTGAGTTAAAAAACAGGTATGAAGTTCATAAAGGACCCCCTCTCCCCGTTAAATTAGTAAATGTATGGTTAATTTCACAACAGTTTAAATAAATGTAGCTGTTTCAAACATGGGAGACAACTTCACAGGACAAATGCCATATACATGTACATGTATGGGAGAGAACTCTGAATATTCCAACCTACATGTAACACATACACTGTAGAGTCAGCTAAACTTGATTCAGTTTTGGAGCACTGAAGATCAAATTTTGACAAATTGATCTCAAAATGTATGGGTCCTCTTTACCTTGAAACTACAGATATCGCATGGACAACAAATGTTAATGGATGAATGGACAGAACGCAACATCGCATTACACGACTTCGTCTTCGACAGGCATATGAAAATGTGACTTTTAATGATTTCTTGATTTTGGGGTCACAGTGATCTTGACCTTCGACCCACATTTTGGTATGAAACACATCATGTCCCTTTAATGTATCTACTTGCAGAAATAAGTCATTTTTAATGATTTCCTGATTTTTGGGTCACAGTGACCTTAACCGTGACCTGAAATTTGGTACGCGACACATCGTCTTCCCTCAATGTATCAATGGACACAAACAAATCATGATTTTTATGAATTTCATGATTTGGAGAGTCACAATGACCTTGACCTGAATTTTGGTACTTGAATGACAAACCGTCTCTCCGTAATTTCTCAATGGACACAAATAATCATGATTTTTAACAATTTCGGGGTCACCGGGACCTTGACTGTGACCTACATTTTGGTATGTGACACATCGTGTCTCACTAATGTATCTACTGACACAAAATTTGTTATTTTTAATAATTTCCTGATTTTGGGGTCACAGTGACCTTTGACCTTGACCTAATTTTTGGCATGTGACACTTCATTTCCCCTATTGAATCCACTCACAAACAATTAGTAATTTTTATTCATTTCCTGAGTTTTAGGTCGCACTGACCTTTGACTTTGATTCTGGGGTCACAGTGACCTTGCCTATTGACCTGGACCTAAATTTTGGTAGATGACAAAATGGTTCGCTGTAATTGTCAATGGACTCAAAAAATCATGATTTTTAACAATTTCACGATTTTGGGGTCACAGTGACCTTGATCTTTGACCTTAACCTACATTTTGGTAGGTGATACATCATGTCCCACTAATGTATCTACTGACACACAAAAAATAGTTTGAATAATTTCCTGATTTTGGGGTCAGTGACCTTTGACCTTGATCTATATTTTGGTATGCGACACTTCATTTCCCCCTATTGAATCCACTCACAAAAAATTAGAAATTTTTAATGATTTCCTGACTTTCCAGTGACACTGACCTTTGACATCTGACCTCGACCTACATTTGGTATGCAACACATCGGTCCCCCCTAGGGCATCCACACACCAAATATTAGAACTGTAGATAGAAAACTGTCAATGATCAATGATTTCCTGATTTTAGGCAACAGTGACCTCTGACCTCTGACCTCGACCTTAATTCTGGTACGCGACACATCGTCTCCACCTAGTGTATCCACTCATAAAAACTTGCAACTGTGGATAGAAAACGCTCACAGATATAGACCGGACACGAACACTTCAGTGATTTCCTGTTTTTGAGGCCAGTGACCTTTGACCTCTGACCTCGACCTTGATTTTGGTACGCGACACATCGTCTCCCCGTAGGGTATCCACTCACCAAAAATTAGAACTGTAGATAGAAAACTGTCCCAGATATAGACCGGACACGAGGGACGGACAGACGGACACATGGACAGACGGACGGAAACCGCCATCACATAATACGTCCGCCTTTTGACGGGCGTATAAAAATTACGTAACTGTGACTCTTTTTTTTACATTTTCTGGTAGAGCTTGAACTTTACGGATGAAGCTCGCAGCGAGTCGCGCCTCATTGCGCAAAGACAGGCTATTGTTTGTGATTAATATTTAAAAAAGCTGCACTGGATCTTCTCATACCAATGTTGTGATAGTAAACTGGGAGATAACGAGTATAATTCAACAACATTTCAATATTACATATTGGTATTTTAGGCGTTTGTTCTTTAAGCCTTGTTGTGACTATCTCTGTTAGATTGATGTTGGACTGTCGTCGTACCTTGTTGACGTATGTACGTAGAGTTTTCTTTGATCGTCTTTGAATACCTGAACTATTGCAACGCGATGTTTAATATCTCTCTCTCTCTTTCTCTCTCTCTTTTCAACACATGTGATAATTATTTTCCAATCAATTACAGGATCAGAAGAGACAGGTCCTAAAGACAGCCGGGTACTTGACCATAGTAAGTAGGAATAACTGGAAACGGATACATTATCGCATCCCCTGTGAAGTGTCAGTCGTAAACATAGTCATCTAGGGACGTTAGAGAATAGAAATGGAGAAAATAGACGTACTGTCTACCTTCTTGCGCTAGTTTATGGGTAAAAACGCATAATGCACCGAATATAAAGAACAGAGAATTACGCTTACCTTAACCCTATAAGGCCTGGGCGATTTGGGGTGTATCGCAGCCTGGGGAGGGGGGGGGCGGAAAGCCTCTACCACTAAGGCTAGAGCGCTGAAACTTACCACACAGTATCTTTGGTTCAAGCTCTACCGGGAAATTTAAAAATATCCAAGATGGCAGCCATGGTGACGTCACAGTGACGTCATCCTCTCGGAAGCCATTTTTCGGCCTTTTTGGGGTCGATTTTTCGAAATTTTCATTTTTCCGATTTTTCTCTCGAAGAAAATCAAATAAAATATAGAATAATTAGTTTTGCATAAATAAAATACTTTCAAGGCCTTTTAGGCAAGGAAAATGTGAAGAAATGGAGCGAAAAGATTGAAAAACAGGACTTTCGCGGATACCACATGGCCGCCATTTTAAATTTACCCATGATCCTCTGCCCAGGGGTATATGAAAATAGGCTCAAAATGACCCTAATAAGATAAGCTTAAAAGTCACCAAGTTTCAGTCTCATCGGTTTTGTCGTTTCGGAGCAGCAGAGAAAAGTTCACTAGGGGGTCACAGCTACAATAAAAGCGTGACTGGGATACAAATCGTCACAGGGATCACTTTTCGTTATTGTGATACTTCAGAAATTTGCAGTTAGTCTATTTTTCTGTGGAGACACATGACTTCTTGTCGGTATGCCAGCCTCGTTTTTCATCCCCCTTTTAATGTTGCGTTTAGTTGTTGCCTGTATACTATGCGATTGTTCTGGTGGACGTTTCGTTCCCGAGGCTTTCCCTCTGTAGAAATTATCGTGATTGTATTTTTGTCACTTGTTAACATGGAGGGGATTAAAGCGCTTGGTCGGCGTCGGACGTCACATGTATTGGATCTGAATACGAACTTGCATTCAAACAATACTTCCTCGTTTGGGTCGGTTTTTTTCTATCTGGCAGTCATTTAATTCATCATTTTCCAACAGATGACTTAATAGAGCTATTACATCATCGTTTTGAATATTTGTATCTAACACCACTCAAGTCGGTGCTGGGGTCCGCGTGGTCATGTAATTCAATATTTCCACATGGACAGCTACAATAAAAGCGTGGCTGGGATACAAAATCAAAAGGATCACGTTGGTTGCTGTCATCTTCAGGGATAAATTATAATATAATTATATTCCTACATTGTGAAACACTTTGGTTCTTGTGGTGTTTTATACATTTGTAGTCAGTATATTTGTCTGTTTGGGTTATATGACTTCTTGTCAGTACTCCGACATCTTTTTCCACCACCTTTTTTATGTTGCGTTTAATTTGTAATCCAACGTAGTGTTTCGTCTCCCTGAATTGACGAACAACCCAACAGTTTGTCAGACTATACGAGCTATGGTAACAGTAATACTTGAATGCATTTCTACTTATAAAAATAGAAGCGGGAACATGAATTTAAATCACAAATGGAGAGCAATTTCCCATAACGTACACATTTGATTCATATGACCTCCCAACGTCTTGGTTTTTGGACATAAATTTGACCAATTGTTTTCTAGCACTTCAACTAATTAGTGCTCCCTGTATAGCGGGAACACGAATGAGAACATGACGCATTAGTCTGGCGTCATAAGACGGGCAGAGAAAAAATTAATCCAGAGAATATCCAGAAACGGACAACATTCGTTGTTGTTGCTGTTGATCGTACTTTCAACAGCAAACGTCAGGTTTGACATTCAATATTCAGTCGTTCACCATGAAAGAATTTCAGCGTCAATAACCAAACAACCTATTTCGTCTGACATTTATCACCTGTTACAAATTTATATGAAATAGAATTATTAAAAACACATGCAAGATGGTTTCTAATTAGAGGGAAGCGGTCAACAGTTTCAATGATGTCAGAAAGACATGATGATGTTTTCTTACATAATATCCTAATCACTGATCATTATTATTTATCCGTCTAGTGTATACACACGAATTTGGACTACCGAGAGAAAAATACAAATCGCATCAGCCTATTTATACAGATGGTTCTAAAGATGGTGGGAGAGTAGCGTGCGTTAACATATTCAGTTCCAAATCTAAAATCTGTCGACTTCCAGGTAAAAGTGAGGTATTCAATGCCGAAGCCAAATTTCTATTGTCAGTTTTAGAAGGTATTGGGTCCACTAAAGAATCTCAGATTAGTGTCATGCCTTCAAGCGATTAAAGCGATATGACCGTAGATTTGATCAACATATTGATATTGTGTTTTGTTGGTTGCCTTGTCACGTTGGCATCAAACGAAATACTGAAGCTGATGAAATGGCCAAGGCAGCCCTAGATAATGAGGTTGATCCTGTTGGAATCCCGTATAGCGATTTCAGACATCTACCTGTGCTAATGTGAGAAAGCTGTTTCAATATTTATGTGATGCTGACGATAATAACAAACTTAAAGAGTTAAAAAAAACTGTAGATTATATACTCATCGGAGCAGCCGGAAACGTCTCGATCAACCCATGATCAGACGATGTAGAATCGGCTATACACGGTTATCTCACGAGCATTTACTAAAAAAGGACGAGCTCCAAGGTGTATTCCATGCCACGAAGATCTGGTATTGCTAATCTCTCAAAAGTTATTACACCCATAATAAATACAAAATTCTAGTCCGCCATTCAATATTAAGCCTTCCTCCATTAAAGAATTTTCGCGTTCATGTAACAGCATTATGAGGCGTCTCCAAAAATGGTTCTTTTTTTTTTCGTCGAGAAATCTGATCATTTCTCGATATTGCGAATTTCAAAGGTGAGAGCTAATCAAGAATTTGTATGACAAAGCCCGAATGATTCGCGAAGCCGGTTTTCTTTCGCATTATTGATAGGTTTTCATTCGAGAATTTCTCCCGAAAGAATCAGTAGAGAATCCTTCGAAAATTGTTTTCAGTGAAGAAAAAAGATTAAAAATCGATTGAAATTGGGGCTGCTTTTGACTTCGCCTTCATTAATAGTATCTGTGTTCAAGAAAACTGATCGTAGATATATTAATGTCGGATGCCATAAAGCATTCTTTAGCTTTACTACGTACGAGAGATATCTTTCATGGGATATTTCTTCGTTTATAGAGTTGCTTGAATTTCTCATTAATAATATCTATGTGAAATTTGGCAACACAATATATCAGCAGCATATAGGTATTCCAATGGGTACTAATTGTGCACCCCTGTTGGCTGACCTATATCTGTTCTCTTAAGCATATGACTATATGCAGGCGCTTTCAAAAACCGATCCATTCAAAGCCCGTTCCTTCTCATTCACCAAACGCTATATAGACGATCTTCTCTTGGATAATCGCTATATAAATGACGCAGTGAAGGATATATATCCACCTTCACTGGATTTGAAGGAAACTACAGATAACGCTACAGGCACATCATATTTAGACCTATATCTCTATAAAAATGAAGCGGGCCTTCTCTCTCGTCGACTCTATGACAAAAGAGATGATTACAATTTCGACATCGTAAACTATCTCTTTCTGGACAGTAATATTCTAGTGGGACCTGCATATCGCGTATACATATCACGCCTAGTAGCATTTGCTAGATCCTGTGTTAAATGTGTCGATTTTAATCAATGTCACAAAACATTGTTGCAGAATCTTATCAAACAGGGCTACACCACCAAACGCCTCCACTCAAAGTTTCTCAAATTTGGCGATACATATCGCATGCTGATCGCAAAATACGAGCGTAGCGTGCAAGATCTATGGCGTTACGTTTCGTAACTTATGTCTAATTCCGCTTAACCCGGGGCTAGGAGCGGTGTGAACCCATGTATTTCAAGATCCTCATGGTACTGATATGAACAGTCACATTCAAAGCGTGACTGAGATACATCATTCTTTAGATGACGACTTTACGACGAATATTATGGATTAAGAATACTGATCAGCGATACGGATTTGATACTTTTGAAACATCATAATGTCTTGCCGGCATCATTGAAAACTGTTGACCGCTTCTCTCTTGCAGGAAACAAGCCTACGAATTGAATTTGGTGCTAATACTGTTATATGGAATAGGTCTTTGGATTATGGACGCGAATATTCGCGAATGGACGACGGCTGAATTATGAATGACGGACCAGACGCTTGTAATTGCCTGACCCCCTGCCAATTGCGCTACATTGCTGGTATATACACGTAGACTAGGGAACCAGGCTACTACGTGAAAAGTTGTTCTTATTCTATGTGAAACTAAATATCCGATGCATGTGCTCGGTCCCACTGATAGACACATGATACAGGAGTTCACAGAATTGTATTCCCGACGTACATATGCGTTATTATAGATAGAGCCTGTGTTCAACCAAATTATACTGACGACGATATTCCCTGTTTGATTTTAAATAGTCAAGATCGGAGATGGGTGGTTTGGGCGGTCAGATGTTTAACCGGACTAATCGTCGCCGAACTACATCTGTTGTGCATAATGAAATAAATTTGCTTATGAAAATGTGATATCCAGTCTCTCTTTAAATCGCGATGGCATGGTCTAGCATTACATTGTTAAAGCGGCAGCTACAGTTCAATTTTACCTCAGCATAGACTTTACGTAGCCCCCTCACACAGCGGCGATTCAGCTTTTAAACTGTGAATGGCGTAATTTTATTTATTCGCCTCTCGGTGATTTTGCAATCTCTCTTCCCCGATAACAAATTTTCATATTCTTTTCACCAACCTAAATTGATTCTCGATTGGTTAAAAAGGACGAATACAAAACAATATCGAGAAAATCGACGGATAATTTTGAAAATGATTTCGTTTCTGTTTATATTTTTCTCTCGACCTTCTCTCGAAGAATTCCAGATAAGATCGGGATTTCTTCGAGAAAAACAAGGAGAATGTTCGATTGATGGAAACAAATTAATGGAGACGCTTCCTTAGCGCCAAATTAAAAAATAATCATAGTATACATACACATAGGCTCTCAATATGAAGCTGTCGTCTAAAACAATTTCCGCTTCAATCAACGAAAGACATTTTCGTACGACAGTTAGCAATAATTTCATATATGCGTAAAATGAAAATTGAAGTAATGACAAGAATCAGTGATGACAAGAAGACATAATAAGGGACAGGTCAAAATTTATCGGAGGGGGCGGTGCATTGAAAAAATATAGCTAAAAGAAGTGCAACCCCCCAAGTGACCCCCCGATGAAGCCTTCAAAAAAAAAACTCGAGACCCCCCCTTTGAATATTAGTTAGCTTGGAGCCTTCCAGTAATTCAAAGCATGAAAATGACAGGTACAGGTATTTGTACACTGGATATATCATAATCATGACAACAAAATTCCTCTTGAATCAATCCCACCATACTCAGAGTAACTGTGTGTATTGTGTTGGTTTCTAACTGTAATCAAAATGTGAGCATGAACCTTGCAAGCACAGAGAACCTCCCGGACTTGGAGGTAATTGAATAGGGCCCTGGTAGATGAAGAAACGTTTGATGGCAACAAGCAATTTGTGACAAATTGAACGCTTATGCATATGCGATACAATTTGGGTTCTTCAGTATATATGGTTGCAACAAGTTACCTAATTTGACCACTATTTTGACCTAGTGACCCCCACCCCAAAAAAGGGGGAAAAAGGTAATGAACAGACGTATGTACAGGATATAGGAGTCGAATAAGTGAGGCAACACGTCAAGGCTGACTTCATATAATGGTTTCATATATTGGTTTCACAAACTGCAGTCATCTCATATCCCTGGAAAAAGCTTTCCGGTGGTGTTCAAATATACTGACTAGATGGAGTACGGTATAACCACAACCAAATTGATAGCTAAATAATATATAGCCCTCAAGAGTATAAGGGCTATAGGTCGGCCCCAGTCACCTCCACCGAGGGTTTTAGATAATTTTATTACGAATGACTCACCTCTGAACCTGCCGTACATCTAATCTCTATCCCCTCCTGCGCACTATTTCAAAATCTTGCACACTATTGTGAAATAGTAACGAATATATCGCCGTCTGAATTTCCCAGACGACTTCCACTTTAAACGCGCCATGTTAACCGTATAGAGTGACGTCACCAACATGGCGCGCAGAGAGCTAGAAGTTTCCGACTGGAAAATTCAGACGGCGATATATTCGTTACTATTTCACAATAGTGTGCAAGATTTTGAAATAGTGCGCAGGAGGGGATAGAGTTTAGATGTACGGCAGGTTCAGAGGTGGGTGATTCGTAATAAAATTATCTAAAACCCTCGCTGGAGGTGACTGGGGCCGACGTATAGCCCTCATACTCTTGAGGGCTATATTATTTAGCTACCAAATTGACTGCAAAACAGCAAAAAAGGCGATACCGGTACACCTGGTAACAGAAGCCTGCTTATCGTTATCTATCGACCATTCTTACGAAGTGATTTGAACACATATCTCAAGCTATTCTTACAGATATCAAACAAATTACGCCATTACAGTTAACATTGTTTTGTTGTTGTTGTTGTACTAGAATTTGCTAAATTTGTATGTACAGACATTTACCTACAATTACGCCGCATATCTTACATTAAAGTACGTCAGACAACTCAACATTTCGAGGTTTTAAGGCAAAACATTCTTACAAAACGAAATAGACCAAAATATATGTTTACCATTTATGGTAGACCCCAAAACCTTCAAAGATTTCACACGAGAACTTCTCAGCTTTCGCACTTGTTTTCATTTTGGCCACAGCACTCGCCACAACACAATATCAAACAGTCCATGTAAAAAATAGAACAGGAACCGAAAACGGACTAGCAATAATACAATGTGGGCAACTGACATCCGCAACGCATTTCGGCCGTTGCAAGAGGACAACACCTCCAACAACGCTTGAGGCACCAAAATGAATCCCCCCATCAAGTTGACAAAAAAGGTAAGCACCCCCCTGATTGTACCAGTAAAAAAGTATGCACTCCCCTTCCGAATCACAAAAAAAACTTCTCCCCCCCCCCTGAATTGCACCAGATCCCCCTCCGATAAATTTTGAACAGTCCCTAATGTTTTTTACGTAAGACCCTTATTAGGTGTATTAATTATAAACCAGTATTATTCGTCCAAATGAATTTCCAGATCGTTTTGCAGAGTATGATATATCTGTCACCTTGTGATTGTGAGTGCTCAGCTGAACACCATGGAAACTCATTGTAATACATTGATTGAAAAGTTCAATAATCTGATACCAGTATTATGAGACATCGTATACATTACCTTGTCGTTATCGCCAGGCTTCATGTAGCAACAATCAACCAGTTTATTGCTCTGACTTCGTACAAAGTATGGAGCACATATACAATGTTAACTAACAATGCCATGGCGGCTAACCTGTCAATCTGTTCATTTAATTGTGAGGGCATTTAGGCCCACCTTAATAAAGGTACATAGCTTATATGTTGTTTTACGGTTTGCATTGAATAGTGCTTTAAAATGGTATATATTAGTGTATCTTCTGGGATCAGTTCTGCCCTTAAATGACCTAGACATTTACATTCAACTATAAAATGATATTCATCCCCCACCTTTCCACCATTACACATGGGACATAACCTCATTGTCCTGGGTATATTTTTATATCTACCGGGTTCGATAGGTAAATTATGATTAGACAATCTAAACCTACTCGATATCGTTCGAATACATTTTGTATTATCATGTATAGTAGATGACCATTCCTGTCTGTACTGATCACATTGTCTAAGCACAGAACGTGTAGACACCATCTCCGATATATATTGAGTTCTAGGATCGGGTCATTGAGCAAAGGTAACCCTCTTACCCGCATAAGGGAAAACATTATCTCGTAATTTGAGGAGGATCCAGACGAATTCAATTTTACTGTGCCCGTCTCTGCGCACCCACCAAGTTGGGGTATTTTAATGGAACTTAATAGATGCCTGAAATATTTTCAGAATTTTCTGGAACGAACGTACACAGTGCCATGGGGTTATTGATTAGAAGACGTGATAACTATTAGCTGTGATACGCCACGGCTAACTAAGGTACCTTTATTGAAATAGCATTTGTTGTATTCGGTGTGAATAAAAAATACACACCAATAGAATTTCGCAGTTAAAATACCGGAGCTGTTTAATTGATTACAATTCATTATATGAATTCTTATTGTAGAGCTGGACGGACGAGTTGTTGAGATGGAATCCAGACGATTACGGTGGTCTGACATATATAGTAGTAAACCCGGACCAGATTTGGATGCCTGATCTTATTCTTGATAACGGGTATGTCTCTGCTAGAAGTGTCTCTAACTTTCCTGCCAATAGCAATTATCACAGCTTGTGACCATCGGCGTCATCTACACGCGTGAGACCGACCTTGGGGCTCGTCAATCCATTTTGAATCTTACTTTCGGAATCTATTTCGGGAATCTCAGGAAATAAACATGACGTGGATGGCGTCATCAACAGTTACCTCGCGATTAAAATGATGCTGTACTTGTTCAAAATTACCCACAACCGTGCGAAATTTATTCATAATTGCATTGTTTACAAATGTCAAAAAGCCGATATTTTGAAAGTGGTATAAAAAGCATTAAATCCAACGGATTTATTTAGCGTGTACGAATGCAGACGAACAATATTAGGTCAAGTATCTGATATCCCTCTACAACAATGCAGATAGTCGACCACCAAGCTGTCTTATCGACAGTGTATGCTGATATAGAGTCAGTAAGACAGTACATGACGTGTTCATTTAATATATCCATATTTGAAACAAACACACTTCCGACATCAATTAAGATTATACTGAGAAAGTACTTGTAGACTATGGCGTACAATGATCAGTGAGCCGGAAGATTTTGGGGGTCATTTTCGTCAAGTGTTCAAAATTTACAATCTAAATTTATTAAGTCTCGTCTACCTTCTGGTACGTTTGTAACGTTTGTGAAAATATCGAAATTAAGCAGGCTTCTGTTTGTTAGTGTACCTCACCAGACCTGTTCCCCGATTCTTCCGACTTTTCGCGAAGATATCGAATTTAAGCAGGCTTCTGTTTGTTAGAGTACATCGCCAGATCATCAGCATAAATGTCCACATTAAGTGGGTAAGGGAATTGACTTAGAATTAGAGGCACACTACTTTCAATAATCCACCATCTGTCAACTACGCTTTTAGTATAATGATTTGTGCTTGAAATTTGCTCGCTTGAAAAACGATTGCAAACAAAAGAAAATCTTTTATTTTGAGAAGAAAAAAAATGAGTTTCGGCACTATTCGAATTATTTACAGAAAACGTGGCTCAAACTAGAAGGATGTTTACAAACCCATCCTTGAATAATTGTATAATGATTTATAGCATAATTTGTACATTTGTCCAGGGCGAATGGTTTCTCAAGGATCGGTGGAGAGAAATTTCTGGTGGGTGTGGATTACCAAGGCCTGTTGATATGGGCACCGGGAGACGTGCACGAAACTCGTTGTACTATAGACATAACTTTCTACCCCTTCGATAAGCAGACATGTTTCATCAATATAACATCGTGGATGTATTCAGACTATATAGTCAAATTGATAGCTGAACCGTCCGTTAATTTGGCGGCTTACACGGAAAATGGAGAATTTGACATTTTAGAAACGTCTGCCTACGACGAATCACAGATATATGATGGCGTACCATACGCCTTCGTCATCATTAGATTGTCTCTTGAAAGAAGGGGTTTGTTTTACGTCATCAATACCATTCTACCCGTCCTGCTACTGTCCATACTTAATGCACTAGTGTTCACCATTCCACCGGAAGCTGGGGAGAAGATGTCACTCTCCATCACAGTGTTGCTGGCATACGCCGTGTTTCTGTCCATCGTAAGCGAAAACATGCCAGACACGTCTCTAAGTGTATCCCTCCTTGGTAAGTATGGGAAGACACTGGGTAAATAAAGGTATAAATGCATGCACATATATTGCAAATATACAACATAATTTGGGCACACGCATATGCACGGTACCAGTTCCATCGTGTATGAAACGCCACCACCACTCTCAGCAACCCATTCAAGTCCAGCGAGACTCCCTACTACGGAAAGAGTCTCTCAGGTTAGTGGTAGCCATCCCCCAAATTTTGAGGGGTGAGTAGGTGCGTATGATTTATGTGTATGATCTTCCGACCAGTCACCATTAACTGTTTCTATCAAATGACTCGGTAAATGTAGGCTACAAAACTACCGGGCGTATATGAAATCTACTGAGTGATAACTGTGGGTAAAAACGCGAGAAACTGGCAACTATTTATTCGCAATCAACTGTGAAACGAAGCAATATGAGTTGTCGCCCTTGTTCAAACGTTCACCTGTCGTGCATAAATAAACGATTAATGAACGACAATACAGCTCCGATATATTTTAATTTCTGGGTTAAGACGAATAGATTGTTGGTCTCCATTGTTGTTATATGTAGTAAGGTTCATTAACTGATTGCAAAAATTTGTTCACTAATCCCTTCAACTAAAGAACACATTCGCTGTTAATTTTGTTAAAATCCCACTGATAAGACCACGCTTTTATCGTCACGTTGCTCAGATTGGTAATGCAACTGCACTGTTCAAGTGTTTCAGATTTTGAATTGAATGTTGACTGTTAATAAAGACTGAAAATGTTCCTTGGAGCGATGAGGCAAGAGGGAGTCTCGCAGTCAAAACAGCGGCATGGCTCCCACTTAAAGGAAAAGTTCGGGTTTGGTTGTCTTTGATACATATTATTACAACTCACCAAATTAAACCCAGAAGATATATTTTCTCATTTTAAAATTTTTTTTTGAAGGAGTAGGGGAGAGTGGGGGGACATGGGACACTATTTCCATGACGTCACATTATTTCACATTCTGTCCAAAATATTTATTTGTGCAAATCAATGCGTGCCATGCACAAAGCTGAGATGAATACCCTTCCAATGCCATAGTGTTTAAGACATCAAACCGAGTGTGTTATGATGTGGAGACGATTTCATTTCCGCATATTTTGGGGGTGACTTGGGACAGTGTCGGGAGACATGGGACAAGGAGTTGGGAGATATGGGACAACCGATGTAAAGTCTTAAATGCAATCAAACTAACTTTTGTTATTTGAAAAAAATAATGGCTTAACATGGAAATGTGAACTTGCTAATAAATTATCACTTTGCCGACCGAAAGTAATAAAATACATATCGCAATATTCTTCGAAAGTGCAGGGAGAGATGGGACACTCTATAGGGTGACACTGTGTCCCAACTCTCCCCAGGGGGCCCAACTTAGCAAAATCGCGATTTTTTTGTTCAACTGTCCATGCCCTCACCAATTTGGTCAGTGTCATGTGCGCCCTATATAAAAGACAATCCTGTGCCAAGATATCGGTATCATATACCTTATATTGCACCGTATAAACAAATGGGCGTGGCCTCCAAAATCTAGCTTTTCAAGTTAAAAAACATAAAAAGAAAGATTTACTCGCTTCAGTGATTCCGGGAAACACCAGAATGGTAAATGTGAGAGGCGGTATGAAAACCAAACAGCACATGTAAGCTCAGTCTCCATTGACTTCCACAAGGGTACTAACTAAGGGGTGTCCCAAGTCTCCCCTGTCCCGTGTGTCCCCACTCTCCCCTACTAATCATTTTAAAACCGCGAACTCGCAGAGATAGAGTGCCGCCATTGTATCGTATCCAGAAGGCGGATATGACGTAGGGGAAAGGCTTGGAACTCTTCTGTCTGTTCGGGTAATATACGTGAAGCACGGGGTCTTTAGTCGAAATTGAGTGAAATCATGTCGACGAGCGGCAGTTCCGACTCCAGCGGTGAAACGATGAGGAAGCTGTGTTTGGTCTTCAGGGCTACCAATTCGAGCCGAAACGCTCAGATACGGAGAAATGAGACAGGCTACGAAATGAAGGCAGAAGCCCGCGTGGAAAATTTAGTAGATCATGTACTCCATGTATGGTGTTGGTGCACACGCTGCTCTCATCGACCGCTTACGGGAGAGATTGAGTGTCTTCGCTGTTGGGCGAGCGAACAAAGCCGCGCTCTGGCAACTAGAAATGAACATGGTATGAACTATTTAGTATTTGAAGTAATTCTTGCCAATGTTTACACCGTCAAACTTGCACCTTTACACACGCAGCTTCGTGCTGTCAACATATGTTCTGCCTTCCGCTTACGTCACACTGTTTTACATAGTTTTACTCCTATTGGCTAAAATAAGTCACGTGACAATACAATGGCGCTTTCCTGGAGTTCGGTAAATTTGACGGTATCACAGCATTTGGTTAACTATTTCTGTGTTAAAATAAATTCCAAAAATTTAAAAAAAATACAGTTGAATACCATTTGACTAGCTCTTTCAGTTGAAATATAGCGACCTCACTGTCACGAAGGCATGACTCTCTGCTGAGAATACCAACAACGGTTCGGTTGATCACTCCATCATACAGAGCGCCTTCAGTCTAATGCAAACTAGCTTCACCGAGAGCAAGAACGCACCCAAGCACACGTTGGTCTATTGGCTTACATCTGTAACTTCTCCACGTACATGTTGAACGATCAGGGCAAGCACCTAAACTCACAGACATACAAAACAACACCATTCACATCACCGCAACCATGCACCACCACACGCATACGAAAATCACAGCCATCAACAGGTGCAACACATACACCACCACCCTAACCCAATGACAGGCGTCGGATCCGACATTCAGTTTTCAGCCCTCGTCCACAAAAGAAATTCTCACCCCATAATAGAAAGACTTTACGTTCGACAGTTAACGCGAAATCCAAACAGGCATCATTGAAAATCTCCGAAACTCGAACAGTTTTCAATGACGGTAGCAAGATATGGTGATATTGTATTTGTGAAATGCGTTTCACTGAAAAGTCTTCTCTAATTCAAATTAATCCCATGTCGATTACTAAAGTATATTATATCTTAGTCACGATTCGGCTGTGACTGTTCATTTGAGCACATGGAGTTCAAATGCCCCTAGCCCCGGTTTACGCGAAAGTTACGAAAGTTACGAAACGTAGTGCCTGAGACATTCTACGCTACGATCATATTTTGCCGTTAGCGTGCAACGTTCATCGCAAAATTTGAAAAACTTAGACGGAAAGCTTTGAGTAGCCAAGCTTCTGTGACGTTTATTTATTTCTACACAGGATCTACAAGGCAAGATGTGTATACACCATATGCAGGTCCTTCTGGAATATTGTTCTTCAGAAATGGATGGTTAGATATGTCAAAATTCTCTTAATGTGAGGTGCCGAGGGAAGCTTTCTTGTAATTATATGGTTGCTTTTTAGTCGCCAGACGTCAATTTTTTCCACCTCTCGCATATCGCTTCAATTCATAGCATCGTTTATACAGAGATTATCTAAAGCGAGGAGATCGTCTATATAACTTTTGGTTAAAGAGAACGGTTTGTTAAAACAGATATACGTCTACCAAATTGGCGTAAAACCTGTAACTGGATACTTAAAAGCTGTCGGATTAAGATGTTGCCAAATTTCGAATCAATATGAACGATTTGAGTAACTGACAAACAAAGCAACACCCCAACACATCTCTTATATACAGTATAGCAGGCTAATGCTGTTATATGAATTAGGTATTTGGTTTATGGGCGCGGGTATTCTACAATGGACGAGGGTTGAATATTGAATGACGGACGCGACACTTGTATTTAGGTCTTCCCACATTACTATATCGGTAACATCGACATTATCAATAGGCTAAGCCATCTAATAACGTCCTAATGAGAAATAGCACTAAAGAATGTGGTTAGTGTCATAGACCATCCGATCCCGATTAAAGGTTGATTTTCTACTTATTATTCCAGCCGTTTATATCATCTTGGTGCTGGCCTTGGGAACGGCATCTATCGTCATATCGGCAATAGTGTTACATCTCTACCACAAAGTCCCCAACACCAGAGATCTTCTACCCTGCTTTAAGCGTGTCACCAAGACTATGCCCAAGCCAGCGCTACCTTCGGTTAATTGCGAAAGGTCAGAAGAAACTCCAACGGCAGAAAATGGCAGCTGGAAAAGTAACCAGAAAACGACTCCTTGTGCACAAGATGATCGATATTATAAGGACTTGGTCAACAAAATTGATATCGTCTCCTTCTGGCTTATTCTTGGGTTAACAGTCTCGGGGTTTCTGATTATTGTCATTTTGCTAACAACAGGCGTCTGATATTGCCTGCTACCCAAAATATATTTGGAATTATTACCACATTAAAACTGCGAACACTTGAGCAAGAATATCTGGAAATGAGCGTATATTGGATCTTGTATCTTGCAGGCGTAGTGGTTGAATATATTGGTTTTATGATGCATGTTGCATTACACCGAGATAATGGTATGATGCGGCTTCAATCTGCAACATTTTGTTGTTGTTTTTGTTGTTGTTGTTGTTGTTGAATTTACATACCAGAATCTGCATAATTCTGTATGCCGAATATGGCGGAGAGTCGATAGTTAGATAGAACCTACTTACACTGTGCATCAAGAGTCGGTGAATACAGCTCACCTATGTCCGTCGGTGGTATTCATCTTCATTTCATCAAGCCGATTTCTACGTTCTCACTTCGAACTTCCCTCGATAAATCTGACCACCTTCAGTGTTCAAAGAACTTATAAATAGACACGAGACGTCATTGACCTAGAAACCATTTTAATTTCCAGATGTGTCATAGAAGAGCGTTACTGATTGGATGATCGATATATTAAGCCAACACAAGCGCCATATTAGGAGAAATGACGCCGCTACTTGAAGATGTCACTCCACATACGATCGGCGTGTAGGTTCTGTTTGGTTTGTCTCTCGTTTGTAGTTGAAATTTACCCCTCTGATTTTGAACACTGAAGGTGGTCAGATGAATCAAGGCACGTTCGAAGTGGGAACGTAGAAATTGGCTTAATGGAAATGAAGATAGTGGTATTGGGGTGCAGCTCTCCTACTAGGGCCGTTTTGCGACTTTGGCCACATTGTGTCTACGGACACATCAGTACCACTGAGCTAGCCAGTCGTTAACTGATCGACCGTAGTCTCACATCGATCGCTTCTAATCCGCAATGTCACAGAATTCACCGGCACCCTTAAATCGAATCCACCCGCAGTTCTGCATTGTCTTCTATAAATTCTGAGAAAAAAAAATCGTCAGTCGCAATGTGACCGACATCAACCTTGTTCTGTCATCCACGATGTGATGGTGCCGGTCATGGCTAGATCTAGTTATTCTTTTTACCGGCTCCGTCTTCTACTTTCACAAAGAATCAATGGGATACAACTTATTGCGGATAAAAATATAGAGAAGAGATAACGGCGGACGAGCTTGATACAAATGCGTCAAAGAATACTGTGACCTAGGGGAGTGAAAGAGGTCATTGTGAGCCAACGTCGGCCTCGTAAACGACCGACTGTTGTGTATCACATCGTATTCTTGGTGCACGGTGGTATTTTATTGACCATTTCTATCGTGTGTATTA
Organism: Hanleya hanleyi; assembly: GCA_036873755.1. Lineage (NCBI taxonomy): Eukaryota > Metazoa > Mollusca > Polyplacophora > Lepidopleurida > Hanleyidae > Hanleya > Hanleya hanleyi. The sequence goes on from JAVTVY010005825.1 coordinate 135,378, forward strand.
CATCCATTTAAAATAATATTAAAATGCTATTGAGCAATTGCTAACTGGCAAAATCCGTGTGCTTTGTTGATCCCCACATAAGCCAGCCTTTCCAAAATATATGTGGCGAATTTCTCTCGCACAGGACTTCCAGCGATAATTCCAATAAGCGAAACCCATTTGATGAGTAATTTAGAGTAATTTGCATTGGGAATAAAAGTAAAATAAAATGAGTGACCACAGTGAATATTATGAAGACATACATTGTTGGTTAGTTTGACCATATGAAAGTACTGATAACGGATCGAGGTAATGTGATGTGAACACAGTTATGATTCGTAAATAGTTGTGATGAGTAAATGTTTGTGATGCGGAAATAATTGTGATGCGTAAACAGTTTTGGTGAGTGAACAGTTGTGATGCGTAAACAGTTGTGATGCGTAAATAGTTGTGACGAATAAAGAGTTGTGATGCGTAAACAGTTGTGATGCGTAAATAGTTGTGATGCGTAAATAGTTGCGATGCGTAGGCAGTTGTGATGCGTAAATAGTTGAGACGAATAAAGCGTTGTGATGCGTGAACAGTTGTAATGAGTAAATAGTTGTGATGCCGTAAACAGTTGTGATGCCTAAATAGTTGTGATGAATAAAGAGTTGTGATGCCTAAATAGTTGTGATGAATAAAGTGTTGTGATGCGTAAATAGTTGTTATGCGTAAACAGTTGTGTTATGTAAATAGTTGTGATGAGTAAACAGTATCTGCATTTAATATTTGTATGTGTTTATATTCTGGCATCATTGGACGTGGGCAAATGATGTATCAGAATAGATACGTGTAAAATGGATACCGGTATTCGATCTGCAGCCGTTGGTCATAATAAATTTATGTCTGTGTTCGAATGGTTGTGTTTGCTTTGAGCTATCAGTATCCCAGAATGCAGTACCTGAACATACCTATAGACATGATTTTTGTTTATTTAACCCTATCTGGCCTGGGATTTTTGGGACCTGTCCTGGCCTGGAGGGGAACGCCCCCCCCCACCCTAATTATTTTTCTTACCCCTTGAGCTAGGGGGCTGAAACTTACCACACTATACCCCTTGGGTCAAGCTCTTCCAGAATATGCGAAAAAATTAAGATGGCCGCCTTGATGACGTCACAGTGACGTCATTTTCGAAAACCATTTTTGGTCGATTTTTCGGTCGGATTTTCCGAATTTTTTATTTGTGCAATTTCTCCGCAAAAACTGCATGATAAATTAGTAAATATTAATGTGATGTGAAATAAAATAGGTTTTGCCCACTTTTCATCGCAGAAAAGCAGCAATTTTGAAGAAATATGACAAAAATATTCACTTTTCTGGTACCCCACGTGGCCGCCATTTTGAATTTACCCATGATCCTCTGCTCGGGGGTTATGCAAATTGGCTCATAATAACCCTAATATGCTAAACTATAAATTCAAAAATTTGCAGCTCTTCATTTTTTGTTGTTCCGGAGATAGCGCAGAAAATTTGGTAGGGGGACCATTTCGCCCCCCCCCCCCCGCCAGATAGGGTTAAAGACGAAAGCAGTCAGTAGTTTTCAGCATCCAATTCTCATCATACGCAAACCAGTGATCATATTGATCCCAAGTTGCAATGCCCATCAAACTTAACAAGAAATATGTCGGTGCCAATTAGATCGAGGCCATCAAGAGATAATGAAGCTAGAAGATGGACTATTCCAAAACATGAGATGCATCTGTTCTCTGTCTATTCGAGACTTGAAGGCGATTAAACGTAACGTATAAAGGTGGTGGAAAAATATGCCGGAGTACTGACAAGAAATCATATGACCCCCACAGGCCAATATTCTGTGTGCATATATAAAACATCACATATGATCGCTCTGATGATTTGTATCTCAGCCACGCCTTTATTGTGCTTTTCATGCGGACACATTGAACGGCATTCCCACACGGCCAATAGCACCGGCTTGACAGGTATTGGATACAAATATTCATAAGCAATGATGTAATAATCCTATCAAATCCTCTGATGAGAAGAGATTAACTATGTGGCCGTTGGATAGACGAAACGACCAAAGTGGGAAAATATTAGTAGAATGCGGTTCATATTCAGAATACAAGTCTCTGAATTACAACACATATAAGGGAAGTGGGAAGAGATGCCGACATACTGACTGCGTCACATGACTTCACAGAATAGTCCTCTGGTTAACCTATTCTAAAGCACATACCAATAATCTAACGATTCGTGATGTGTTGTATCTCAGGTACGCTTTTATTGTACCTGTACCCGACCTCGATCAAGCACTCCATTCTCCTCCATGTTAACCAGAGTCACAAACTAGTCACAATGATGTTTAAATGGGGCAAACCTTGGAGACGAAACGTCCTTCAGCTGAATGCACATAACAATTAATCGTAGAATATAAAGGTGGTGGTGGTGATGAGCCAGTCAAACGTTGTCAGACACACCAGGATAACACCGCATACTATTGGCATATCTATCTGTCCATAAATGCATCTATTAAAACTGGCTTTTGTCAGAATTAAGTGCAAAATAAATGAAAGTTTAGCTGTCATTAAATTGTTCCCCCTTTTAAGTTTCGGAACTTAAAAGTAGTAGATGGGTCCTGATGTCTGTATCTAGGTCAAGTATGACGCGTTTGACGTCATCGTATGACGTCACTGGGTCGAGGTCACGTGAAAGTAGATCAAGGTGACGTGAAAGTAGGTCAAGGTCACGTCAAAGTAGGTCGAAGTCACGTGAAAGTAGGTCAAGGTCACTCGAAAGTAGGTCAAGGTCGTCCCGCTGTCGGTATCTAGGTCACTTATGACGCGTTTGACGTCATTGTGTGACGTAATTAGGTCGTGGTCGTAAGAAGCCGGTTTAAATAGGGCGATATGATGCAATAGTGTTACGTAATTAGGTCATTGTCGCTCTAAAGTAGGGCGAATGACGTAAGAAATCGATCTAAATGATGCAATAGTGTTACGTAAGTAGGTCAGGGTCGCTATGACCCGGGGGCATCGACCTTGACGTCTATTTTTAGCTATGATGTCTATTTTTAGCAGTGATGCCTATATTTAGCTGCTCCTTTGTTAGCTAACAATAAAAACATCACGTGACCCTTTGACGGCTAATAGGATAAAAGGCGAACGTTTTCGAACTCGGTTACCAACCACTTCTCGACGAGCTCACTTGTGTATACGTTCCCGCAGCAAACCATGATTCCACTGGCTTACAACGTTTCTGTTGAAATCCTAGGTGAGAATGGGGCTGCCCGACTGCGTATTGTCAGTCACGGAGATGTAGCGGACTCTGAGTTCGTAAAGTGTATAACGATAACCACTAAGGCTTGGGACAATGTAAAGTTCTACGCCTCTACGATAGATGTGTTCGTCAACCGTAATAAGCAAACGCCTGAACCATTATACCTTGATGATGACGTCTACCTCGGTCACAACGTGCATCAAGGTAAATCCCATATACATCTAAGGAGGTGGAGGAAATGCGATTACGACAAAAAGAAAATCTACCCAACACAGCATGGCATCAGCCTAAACTCTGTATTGTGGGGTGCTCTGAAAGCCAACACTCCAGAGATCGACTCCGAGCTGAAAGAAATGACCGCTACTATTCAATCCTGTGATGCAGGAGCTTTCGACGACGAGGACATGTCCAAACCTAGACCCACAAGCAAGGTCAACAGCAGGAAACAATTTCTACAGAACGCCCTAAAGAAGGCGTACATAGAAGGGATTGTATCCATGATCGCGGAGATAACCCGGGAACACTGTGCCGGATGTAAAATAGATGACCCTTCTCAGAAACACCACGACTGCTTGATGAACGACCACGATGAAATGGCCGACGTGCACTTCGAGGAGGCTATGGGGCGTATTGATGAAAAGGCGGTTATGAAAAACTTTGAAGCCATCATCGAAGGTGAAGGTACACCCTGTGTACCTGATGAAATATCAGTGCGAAGACTGGCGTAGCACTGAACTAAAGACTGATGAGTGGAAACGAGATCTCTTGGACAGTATTAAAACAAAACCCATGGAATACCTGTGAGGAACACACGGTTTGAACAATGAACTCTATTACGGTACGAATATTTGAATTCGCGATTTGTCAGCACGAATCCCTTCACCTGTACATCCCATCTCCTCTCTCTACCCTTCAATATACGTATGATAACTTATACAATGTGTTGTGTTCTTCAATTCATATTTATATACGTTTCTTAGTTATTGATGTAAAAGCAGCTCGTTACCAAACCAGTGGAAAGTTTCGTGTATTTATAGGGCGTTCACCGAAGACAAACCAGTTTTCTCACGCTATAGAGATTCTTTGATCTCCGAGGGTAGACCGGTGTAAAGGGGCGCCTATTGTACACCAGTTCCTTTGTACTATAGCCGCTAATGGTTTTCGCAAATGTTATTCGTTCCGTGTCACCGCACCGGTACACGCGTGAAAGCTGACAGAAAACTTTATTTGATATTCCAAAAGTAAACGTTAGATAGTTTTATCGTATTCGCCAATCGTCACATAAATATGGGCGTAAATTTCTGTCAAATAATATACGCATGGTCATTCCTCGTTTAGAATTTATTAGTCAAACCGTTTAATGGCGATACCACTCTGTAGTGAACATTGAAAAATACACGGTCTTTGCGTACAACGTTAACAATCAAAAGCTCTAACGAATTCTAAACCATTGTCACACATGAGCGCGTCGGTATTGTCCCCCGTGTACACGGGGAAACTAGAGTGTCCTTTCAAAATGGAAATGTTCCCACTGCCCTTAAGATTGCCAGAGTCACCCCTGTTTACAAGTCTGGTAACAAAAACCTAGCTGAAAACTATCGACCAATTTCTGTTCTACCATGCTTCAGCAAAATATTTGAAAAACTTGTGGTTTCAAGGATGGTTGCTTTTCTAGAAACGGAGATGATTATCTCTCCAAACCAGTTCGGATTTCGATCAAATCACTCAACATTTCTTGCTGTTCTATCTCTATACGATAAACTCATAGCTGCTAAGGAATCGAAACAAGTTCAGTATTTCTACATTTTTAGATCTTTCTAAAGCTTTTGATACGGTCAACCATGAAATTCTCCTACATAAACTGGACTATTACGGCTTTCGTGGTGTTACAAATAGCTGGTTCCGTAGCTATCTCTCCTCTCGATCCCAGTGCGTATGTTACAACGGTACTCTATCCTCGCTAAATCCTATCAACACTGGTGTGCCTCAAGGATCAATTTTAGGTCCCATACTCTTCTTAATATACATAAATGACATAACAAAGGCCACATCCATTCTTGACATCAACCTCTTTGCTGATGACACTAGTGCTACCTTATCTGATATCGATCCTATAAGACTTGCTGAAACTATGTCACTTGAACTAGAAAACCTTAAGGACTGGTTATCATGCAATAAACAAATCTATTTTCTTCAAACCGAATAGATCTCCAATTACGAATATTCCGAAGGTAACAATATCTGGTTCTGAAATTGAATGTGTCACCAATTTTAAATTCCTTGGTGTGTATTTCAACGACAAATTGAACTGGCAGACCCATATTGACGAAATAACCTCTAAAATATCGAGAAATATTGGTGTTATCAGCCACATAAGGAAATGTCTTAACAGGAAAACCCTGAACATGTTATATTATTCCTTGTTCTATTCTTATGTATCTTATTGTAATTTGGTGTGGGGAAACACATTCCCGACTCATCTTAAGCCACTTATTCGTATAATAACTTCCAGTACTAAATATGCACACTCTAGTCCCTTGATGAAGCAGTTGAATGTCATCCCGCTGTATAAAATAAACGATTACCTGATATTATCTTTTACTCATAGATTTCTTAATAATCCTCTCTCCATCCCAACTAAATATTCAAATTACTTTACAAAACTTTCTGAAGTCCATTGCTATCCAACCCGCCAAGCCAATCTTAATCTGTATAGGCCACGAGTGCATTCAAATCTGTCCTTTTACTCTACGAAATCAAAGGCTTCGCGTATTTGGAACGCCTTACCCCTTGATTTGAAGTCATGTGTATCCCAGTCCCTTTTCAAACGCCGTTTGAAGCTCCATCTTATATAACACTGTCTATTGTTTACCAATAATAATTTGAAGTTGCATTCAATATGTTATTCGTCTTTCATCGACATTGTACATAATTCCATTGCTGTATACATGTGACAATTCCCTCTTTTATATAAAATCGTTATTTACTTAGGCTACCGAGCTCCAACGGCATATTCTCTTTATTTGTCAATTATATTATAACAAGAACTCAGCAGTGCGACACAGTCTATTCACCATTATATCATTTAATCCATAAATTCTGACTACATCAATCGCTTCCTGCCAATATATTGTATTTCTTACCATTTCGGATATAACAAACCCTCTGGGGTTTTATTCCCGCCATTCTCAGTTTTATACATATATATACATATTGTACATACTGTATGGTGATTAAACATTCATTCATAGTATGAAGCTTAACCCTGGCGCAGTGCGTTTGTATATGTACATGGTAATCACCTGCCCGACCTTGAACATTTAACGTATTGTCACACATGAACGCACATTTATTGTCCTTCTCTGGGCGCACCGGTCCATTAAGTGCAAATAGTGATGTATTATGCACCGATATTGGCATCAATTCCATTCCATTCGGTGCCCCTAACAGTCTCTGCGCACGGGAGAAAATTGAACTATGTTGCCGCGGACTAAAATAGGCCAACTGTTAGCCATGCACCTGTCTCTCTGGCCGAGTTACTGTGAGAATAAAAGAAACGTTTAACACTCTTTCTACCACAATTATTTCAAGAAATTCGATAAACTCATATAACATAATTTGACAAAAACAAAGATAAATTTTTACCGAAATTATCGTCGCTAAAATTATGGCCTCTCAATCGAACGTGTTATTTATTCAACAACTTACACTATTGTGCAAGTCACCAATACACTAGCATTGTTTTACAAGTCACCAACACTCTAGCATTGTCTTACAATACAATACAGTAAACACACACGGTGAACATTGGTAATGATCGATCACGATATGATGACTATTTGTACCGTGTTCCGACGAAGCGTAGCGTCCGCAAAAGCGCCCGCAAGCGCCCGCAAACGTCCTATAGCGCCCGCAAGCGTCCGCAAAAGCGCCCGCAAACGTCCTTTAGCGCCCGCAAGCGTCCGCAAAAGCGCCCGCAAGCGCCCGTTTCAACGCCCTTCGATATCTGAGAAAAAGAGCGAGATCAACACGTTCACAAGTTTTCATATATTTTATTTTCCCCAATGTTTACAATTCATAACGTTGGAGTGATATCAGTTTTAATCACGCTCTTGTCAGTGTTCGTGAATTCTTGAAGATCATCTTCGGTCATCATCATCTTTTCGCTTTATTTCTTTATTTCAGCATTCGACGGTGAGCTTATTCCAATCACAGGGTGTACCTTCACTTCGGTCTGGCCTTCGATGATGGCTTCAAAGTTTTTCATAACCGCCTTTTCATCAATACGCCCCATAGCCTCCTCGAAGTGCACGTCGGCCATTTCATCGTAGTCGTTCAGCATGCAGTCGTGGTGCAGAAGGGTCATCTATTTTACATCCGGAACAGTGTTCCCGGGTTATCTCCGCGATCATGGATACAATCTCTTCTATGTACGCCTTCTTTAGGGCGTTCTGTAGAAATTGTTTCCTGCGGTTAACCTTGCTTGTGGGTCTAGGTTTGGACATGTCGTCGTCGTCGAAAGCTCCTGCATCACAGGCTTGAATAGTAGCGGTCATTTCTTTCAGCTCGGAGTCGATCTCTGGAGTGTTGGCTTTTAGAGCACTCCACAATACAGAGTTCAGGCTGATGCCATGCTGTGTTGGGTAGATTTTCTTTTTGTCGTAATCGCATTTCCTCCACCTCCTTAGATGTATATGGGATTTACCTTGATACACGTTGTGACTGAGGTAGACGTCATCATCAAGGTATAACGGTTGAGGCGTCTGCTTATTACGGTTGACGAACACATCTATCGTAGAGGCGTAGAACTTTACACTGTCCCAAGCCTCAGTGGTCATCGTTATACACTTTACGAACTCAGAGTCCGCTACATCTCCGTGACTGACAATACGCAGTCGGGCAGCCCCATTCTCACCTAGGATTTCAACAGAAACGTTGTAAGCCAGAGGAATCATGGTTTGCTGCGGGAACGTATACACAAGTGAGCTCGTCGAGAAGTGGTTGGTAACCGAGTTCGAAAACGTTCGCCTTTTATCCTATTAGCCGTCAAAGGGTCACGTGATGTTTTTATTGTTAGCTAACAAAGGAGCAGCTAAATATAGGCATCACTGCTAAAAATAGACATCATAGCTAAAAATAGACGTCAAGGTCGATGCCCCCGGGTCATAGCGACCCTGACCTAATTACGTAACACTATTGCATCATTTAGATCGATTTCTTACGTCATTCGCCCTACTTTAGAGCGACCATGACCTAATTACGTAACACTGTTGCGTCATATCGCCCTATTTAAACCGGTTTCTTACGACCACGACCTAATTACGTCACACAATGACGTCAAACGCGTCAAAAGTGACCTAGATACCGACAGCGGGACGACCTTGACCTACTTTCGAGTGACCTTGACCTACTTTCACGTGACTTCGACCTACTTTCACGTGACCTTGACCTACTTTCACGTGACCTTGATCTACTTTCACGTGACCTCGACCCAGTGACGTCATACGATGACGTCAAACGCGTCATACTTGACCTAGACACAGACATCAGGACCCATCTACTACTCTTAAATGTGCACGTTTTATCCGGTATCCATGAATCATTACAGACATTGATTTCCTGGATGTTCCAGTTTTTGCAAGCAACCATTGAAAATGTATGATTTCATCTTGAAAATTTGAATTCACCAATCAAGTGGGAGCTATCACTTGGAGCACTGGAGTTACTACAATATCCATTAGGAAATCGGTCATCTCATTGTCAAATATCCCGTGTGATCCCACATGCCGTTATTCTGAGTGAATGCTTCCCAAAGACATACAACATTCAATAGCACACAATAAGCCGGACAGAATAGCTCGACAAAAAAAACCCAGATCTTACCCATGTACTGGACAATTATCACACAAAGCAGCGATGACATCTGCCCCGTCATATTCTACGCTGTAATGGGACTGGTCGCCAGAAGTTGTTTAGAATTTGGCTGGTAGCTAGAGCGCCTTCGCGTTAGAAACATCGGCGTAAAGGTTGCTCGTCCACCTGATGGCGCCAGCTATCTTATACCCTTTGGTAACATCTTGTGAATTGAAAAGTGTAGCTCAACTTTTACAATGAAAAACTTCTCGAATTGTTATATTTAAGTAGTATATAAAAGGTTAGTGACGTCACGAGACAGGTGGCGCCCCCTGGCGGCCATCTGCTGACAAATAGGGTCCAATTTGCCATTTATATACTACTCATTCATGAAGCCAAAAAATGAATTTCTTTAATTCTGTTTTTTGTACAGAAAAAAATACGCAGCTTTCCTACTGCAAACGCCCAGTCAAAGATCCATGGCCCCTTTTCCCCGCCATCAGCCCATTCTTAAAATGTGGAAATGGTATTTTCGGATAATTACTCCTAAGTGTACAACTACAATTTGGAGCATTATTCCTAAGTATTCATCTATGAGCTCCGACGTTTAAAAAAGTAAAATTTTGACCAGGGCTTGTGTCGGATAGCGAGATGAAAACTCCAATATAAATCAATTATTTTAGTGGCATGTAGAAGGTAATCAATTTCGTATGAATAACAACTTCGTATATTTAATAACGCATCATAACTGAACTTCACCCTGACAACCAATCAATTACGTCGACTTACGCTGATTAAAATTGTCACTACTAGACTGGGAAACTGGGAAAATGGGAAAATAAATGGATATAAAGGTTGATGTGTTTCTCTTTGTTGCAGACTATATGAAATTAAAAAAATAATGAACGCTCGAGTGTGTTTAAATGAAAAATCTCTCTAATTTATCTCAGTTCTTGCAAGAAGGTGCTTTAACTTTGTGCCATATAGAGATCAGCGATGGTGATATAATGTAGTTGCCTCAATTAATTTGCGCTCTCAGCTGGGGTGAGACTTGGATTAAATTCAGAATAGAGTAAATTAATCGATCGTTTTGATCTTCCTTGTGTCAGTCGTCTTCGTGTACAGCTGAGTGGAAGAGATAAACACTTTTGTATAGATCAGTGGTAGCTATAGTCTTTATCTTCACACAGGGGAGTTAGACACCCGTAGACATATCGTACTATGAATATAAAATCCAGTTCCAGAGTAGAGGATCTTTCCGAGAGACACTTTGGGAGAAATGCCAATTTTGAAAAGAAGATTTAAACTAAAGTAACCAAAATTATTTTTCTGTACACATTTGTATATATATTTTCCGCCAATATATATTGCCATATATGGGTGATATAATCCATGCCGTTGAAAGAAAAAAATGTTGCAGCTGACGTTAACTCTTTCTGGCTGGAGCAGTATAAGATAACTTTCCTGAAAATGTCCTCGCCTGACGTAGTTTCAAATGTACTCATCAGGAAAGACCGACCACACACTTGACGGAAAAGTCTTTTCTTGTTAAATGATAAATTATACTAAACCACTGAATCAGAAATCTAGGTAGTTGTTTCATACAAAAACGACTGAGAACATAATTTTGAAATTACAAATGCTGATATTAAATTTGGAAAAAGGAATAAACTTTCAGTTCATATATTTTTCCTCTTCGAATTCTATCTGAAGACGCCAGTATGTTTTGTTGAATTATGTCATATTGTATGTCAATTGTTGAAAATGAGGAAGAATTAAAATTACAAAAAATGGAGAGCTGAAACTTGGTGACTTTATAGTTTATTATATTGGGGTCGTTTTGACCCTATTTGCATAACCCCCCGAGCAGAGGATCATGGGAAAATTCAAGATGAAGGCAACGTGGGGTCCCAGAAAAGTGATGTTTTTGTCACATTTCTTCAAAATTTCTGATTTTCCGCGATGAAAAACTATTATTTCACATGACATTAATATTTACTAATTGATCATGCAGTTTTTGCGGAGAAATTGTATAAATAAAAAATTCAGAAAATCTGACTGAAAAATCGTCCAAAAATGCCGTTTTTGAAAAGGACGTCACTGTGACGTCATCAAAGCGGCCATCTTGGATTTCTTTACATTTTCTGGTAGAGCTGGACCCAAGGGTAGAATGTGGTAAGTGTCAGATCCCTAGCTCAAGGGGTGCGAAAAATAATTAGAGGGGGGGCGGGGCCATTTCGGCTCCCCCCGCCCAACAGGCCCACAAAAGCCCAGGCCAGATAGGGTTAATTGTTTGAAGCTGTGGGTACCAAACGCTGCAACTATTAATATTATTATATGAAAGTGATAATTTACGAAGACTGTGCTAGATCACTAATGCAGATAGATCAAACAAAAAGTTGGCACTTTGTTTGAAACTGTATTTAAAACTAGCCAGGATAAATTTGTACCCACGAAGAAAGAAAAGGGATACTCGCCCAAATTGTTTTGAGATTTCAGACGCGTCTCTACTAATTTTCGACTAATTTAAAGGCACTTAAGGCATAATTATTGGGGCGGGGCCAAGTGTCCTTGGCTCTCTATTTTAATAGTTACCCCATCCCCGGCTACCCCGCACCTACCCGAAGGGTCCAGTTTTAGTATACCGGTATCAGGTTTCCTCCGGTCTTTTCGCGAAGTACAAGAACATCTCAATCGTTCCAACAATCAGTACTACTAGTTTCGCTATCGAATCGAAACAAATAAAATGAAGGTATGCACCGAATAGCGGTAGACAACTCGATTTTTTCATTAGTTAGCCAACCAACAGAGGCTATCGTTTTAAGACATGGCATGTCTTTGTTACAAGCAAGCAAACCAGACAGGTCCATTCTGTATGTCACAGCTAATGTCTCCTGGGTGGTCGATATTTCCGCATTAGCCGTTAAAGTGTCAAAAGCACCAAACAAAATGGCGACCGAAATTGCACTTTTCAATAGGACAGAATCTTATATTTAATTAAGTGACGTTTGTTAGAATTTGTTGCCACCTGGGCGTCTTTCCTTGAATGCAATAATGCTATTTGGTAAAACACATGAGGTGTGGTAGAATAACACACATATGTTTGCTTTCAGATATGGTTACACGGAGTACACGGGGTCAGTACTTTGCCTTTCTTATTCTGTCCCCCAACCTCTGTTACCTTCAGTTTATAATAGAAATTGGAGCGATATGCAAAAATGGTGGGAAAAATTGAAGACTGAAGAGCAACCACATGACTCTATAGGAAAGTTTCCCTCGGCACCTCACATTCAGATCCGAGAATACGGTGGATTCTCGAACGTAGCCTTAGTATCTCAGTCGCGCTTTTAGTGCAGATGCTCATGTGGAGACTATGAAGTATCCACACTGCCCCTAGCACTGGCTTAAGCGAAATTAGATAAGCTAGCTCGGGAGCTGTGATGACCGAACAGCTCAAATAAATAACTTATCTGATGTTAATGGATGAGCATAGAGGACGTCTGATGGGATAAACGCCTCAAATGGGCTAACATATCCATCGATTAATTCTTGGCATGTAATTCTCCTTATACATCATTTGGACGCTGTAAGAGTTTATTATTGGTATCACCTTTCCATTTTAATAAATCTTCATTTGGATTGGTGACACTATCGCACAATTTTTGCTATCTTGTCTCTATTCTTCGGTTCCAAACGAACCAAGCCTTTGCCTTGGTATTATATCGCTCGAATGTCGATATTAATGACAGGTTCTAGTTCCAGTTCGAAAACATTAACATCTTTGTTAATGAAACTGATAAACGATAAATATTTCCAACCCTCAAACGAGATAACAACCCAACAATCCAAAAGTGATCAACACAACACATTAAAACATATATACACACACTAAAACATTATACACATTAACATTTGTGAAACAAACCGATTTCTCTCAAAGAACCTAAAACCAAGCTTCTTTTACCCGACCAAAAAGATCTTTTAAGTAACTGCTCGATAAAAAGAATCTTTCACAATCTTAAATATATACAGTCGATCAAAATATGTTTCCCTGTGAGTTTCTCATGACATGGAATACACATCGGGTCTGGTTCATCAGTCGTGAATGGCCGATTCTACAGCGCCTGATTATAGCGTGATTGAATCGTTCCTCGCTGCCAAGTGGACTATAACCTATGGTTTTCTTATACTCATGATCCCATAAAGATTGAAATAGTTTTTTCATATAGGCACAGATATAAGGTCTGAAATCGCTAAAAGGGACTCCATGATGGTTAACCTTGTCATCTAGTGCTGTCTTGGCCTTTGCATCAGCATCAGTACTTCCTACGATATCAAAAAAATGGGAGTTGTAGATCTATTCTGGATCGCTTGGAGGCATGACAGAGAGTCTGAAAATATGACATAATTTTTAATTATGCTTGACCCAAAACTCAAAAGAGCTTAATACAAATTTCAAGAGGTGGAATTAGAGTTTTCTTTAAATATAAATCTGCGTGCTTAGGCTTAAAAACACAGCTATATGCGGGATTTAAACAATTTGACCGCAATTTCGTTACATAGTGCACTGGCAGCTTTACTCTTCGGAGCTTCAAAGGAGGTTCATCTGCCTCAACATATTATCTTTCTTTCGGTGATGTTCTTAACGTTCCGAGACAAAGCCTTAATATCTGGTGTAGGATTGGATCTAACCAGACCAAGTTGGACTTGCAAGTACCGTTGTGAACAATAAACCATAAGCCATAAACAATTGATCGATATAGATGAAGAAGTGTTTTCTCATCTTCTTCCCACTTAAAGCTGGCAACCACCTTCAACAAATTGAGAGCTTTTGTGCATTTAGATTCAAGACATTTTATATGGATAAAAACATGAGTCGGTGATCATACAAGATCACAGGAATTTAACTTCTTGTACTACTTTGATCTCAGTTACATCTAATAAAAGTTCAAGGTCTTTGTGAGGTTTCTACTCTCTGAAAGAAGTGCATACAATTTGTCTTAGCCTCGAATAACTTGAAGCCATTTTCTTAACACCAACTCTGGATATTATTTAGACAAATTTGCAACGATCTATCAATGTTATGCATACTGTTGCCACTACATGATATGTTGACAATTTCGGCAAAGCTGGTGATCTTGATATTAAACAGAGTGGACACAATGCTGCTGTTCTTGATCGAAATGATCAGACATGGTTGTATCTACGCGAACTTGGAACTGCCTATTCTTTGAAAACTTAGATATCAAAATGGGCAAACGACCGCTTAATCCCATAGTATGATGGCCTATCAAAATCCTATATTTCCAGTTAATATCATAAATGTTTCTCTAAAGCAAAAAAGAGAGAAGTACATGCTCATTCTTGGCAAATTCAACCGGTCGCTAATGCAATAGTTACCTGGGTCTGTATGCTCGCGGCCTGGTTTTGGAATGGGTATAACAATGGCATTGTTCCATGGAAGTGGAAAATTCCCCGTCAGCCAAACTCTGCTAAATATGAACAATAAGGTCTCAAGAGAAGATTCTGGCAAATGTTTTAAAAGTTGATACGAAATATTGTCAGGGCAGGCAGTGGAATCGTTAGCTATCTCAATATTGTCAGGGCCGGCAGTGGAATTGGTAGCTATCTCAAGAGAAGTATAGAGCTCATCAATTGCCTAGATGTCGTTATAATCTTCATAATCTTCATTATTAGAAGAGGGAAACATTTTTCTTTTCTTCCATTTCTTTGAACTTTTGAAACTTAGGTATGGTTTCGTTAAGTGGCATTTAGAAGTTGGGAAGTAGATAAATAAACAAATTGCTTATGGATAACAGCTTCTAGTTTATTCAGGACGACGTTTCGATACAGGTACTAGTATCGTTCTCAAGTCAATGAGACTTAGGTACATAATTATCTGATGATGAGTTGTTTTCGCCCAGCTTATTAGTAATATTTGATTGTCAGTTATCAACTGATCTCCTTGATCCTTGACCCTAGTGTATCAGTTTACACGACTGGCACTCGGTACATTGTCTATTGTACTAAAACGCTCTGGTACTATCACACTGTGTTAAAACAAGATTGGTTTGGATCTGGATCACTGAGATGGACGCAGGCAGCTTGGATGTAGCCTGCCTGTCTCAGTTAGGAAGTCCACGAGTAGGCCTGTGATCTTTGCCCGTTCTTGCTCGAAGTTGTCGTCATTGCGGTTGGTGCCTGTCAGTAAGGTGATAATGTCGGGGATATAGGCGATGCCGGTTTGTTGTTTCAAATGACGTAAGAGTTTGTTCCGAGCATCTCCCTACAGAGGGCAATGGAGGAGGAAGTGTTCTGTGGTTTCGTTCGCCCATCCACAGTCACATTGGGGTGAAATGGTGCTGCAAATTTTGATTTGTAGGAAAGAAGCAATGAGTATCCGGTCCTTAGTTGGGCAAAGATTGATTGCCAGGCCCGGGAAAGATTGTCCGCAGGCCCGGAAAGCTGTACTGATGGGTAGATATTGTGCAAGTGGCGGCCTGTTGTAGAATTGTCCCATCGTCGCTGCCACGGGATGGCAGCTGTATCCCTGGCGGCTTTACAGATGTCCTGTATGGTAGTGGTAATCGACTCGCGCTGCATGGACTTAGCTTGCACAGCCGCTTGCTCAGTCAGCCTGTCTGCCTTATCGTTCCCGGCAATGTTGGCGTGACCTGGGGCCCAGATGAGGTCCACTGATATGCCGTCCCCCCTGATTGTGTCCAAAGCTCCAAAGATGTCATGAATTGTCCGGTATTGACGGGAAATGTTCCCGTTAAGGGTCAGCAGGCCTAAACTCGTCTGGCTGTCTCATAACAAAACAATGCGCTCTATGGTGTCTCTGGAGCAGATGTCAACGCACTTCTTGAGAGCTGTCTTGATTGCCACCAACTCGACGAGCAAGATAGACCCCTTGGCGGAGACAGGAACTTGGAAGCGGATGTTGTTGCTCTCTCCTGGTACTTCAAGCATAGCGCCGGCGCCACAAGGGCCTGAGTTACGGAGACAAGATGTATATCGGTGTATATTACAATGGTTCTTGGTGGCAGTCCAAGTAATATTTCGGCAACCATGTCCTGAGCTCGTCTTCTTTGCTCCGGTGATCTTGATTTCGATGACCCGAGCTGGTTCCAGATCGAAGGAGTCCTGAGTTGTGGGCCTCGGAAAGCATGTTGATTGGCCACTTCTCGCTCGATATTTCTTACGTGGATGTCACGGAGGGTGTTCATTTCCCAACATGCCATGTCCATCAACCCAAAAGGTGACATGTCACGTTCTGATGGTAAATCCATCCACTGGCATAATAAGTTCTTAATTGGTTCAGTGTCTGGTTTAGCAGAGAGAGCTTTATAGAGAGCTCCTGCCACCTCAAGTCCAGTGGGACGACACCTGCCTCCACTTCGCAGGCCTCTCTGCCGGCTGTGGCAGGTAGACCCAACGCCAGTGCCAGGCCCTTTTCTTGCACCCTTTCCAGCCTAGCTTTGTCGGTGTAGTGTGCTACATGCCAGACCAGAGCGGCGTATTCCAGGTGTGCACGAATGATGGCTTTGCAGAGGTATACCAGTACTGTTGCAGGAATGTGTTGGATATCCCGTATATATCTCAGGATATGTAGGGCTTTAGTGGCTTTGCTTTCCATGAGGTTGATGTGCTCCTTAAATGAGAGGGTCTCGTCCAGTGTGCTCCCAGGAGCTTAGGGTTTCTCTTGTATGGGATGACTGTGCTCCCTACCTGGAGGTCCCTACATGGGTCAGGAGTATGCGCATCGTTAGATATGTTGGAGCGGCGAAATAAAGTGATCTCGGATTTGGGTGCACTGATGTTAATACGCCAATCTCTCGCCCAGCCCTGCACCAGTTCTGCATCTTCACACATTTCCTGCCGGAGAACATCTTCTTGAGCTCCCGTACAGAACAAGGTTCCGTCATCAGCGAACTTCACCTTGTTACTTTCGGTGTCCTTGAACATGTCGATCGTGTAGACATTAAACAGTATTGGGGAGATTACGGATCCCTTAGGGAGGCCTACATCACTTGTAGTCCAATTGCCTGCATGCCCAGCCAGACTGCATCGAACCTGTCGGTTGCTCAAGAAGGCATCCCACCCAGTTCCATATGCGCCCTGTTATCCCCACGTGATGTAGCTTGAAGAATAACCCTCCAGACACTGTCAAAAGCTTTTTCTAGGTCAACGAAGCAGGACAGAGCCATGGTATATAGACTGAGAAGAGCTTGAGTTGTAGAGTATTTCTTCCTTAAGCCCTCTTGTTCTTTGTCAATAATATTGTTGCTCTCAATGAACATTTCAAGCCGGTTGGTGATGATTCGTTCCATGACCTTGCACAGGACGTTGGTTAGGCTGATGGGTCTGTACGAGCTTGGTGTGTAGTAATCGCTCTTAGCAGGTTTCTTTAGAAATTTGACATCGGATTTAGTCCAAGCTTCTGGCAGGGTTCCTTGTCTCCAGCATGACCGGATGATAGTAGTTACCGATCTCCTGAAACTGCAGCCCGAGTATTTCACAAGGTCAGGAAATACTTTGTCAGGTCCTGGAGATTTCTCATTGGCAATTTTATCTATTGCATAGTCAATATCTTCAGGGCTGAAATCTGAGTTGAAACAGTCCGGTCCGCCATTTGGGCTGATGCCGGCAGTTCTCTTGTCAGTACAGAAATTAGAAACTTGATCAAAAAGTTGTTGATTGAAACTTTAATTGTTTAGGTGCTTGCCACTGAAGAAGGTGTTAGTGAGAAGCTGTGCTTTGTCAGCCGTATTGAACACTGTAGTCCCATCTGTATTGATGAAGGGAAGAACAGTTCTATCGTCACTGGAATTTGTGAGTTTCTTGAAGGCCGACCACATATCAGATGGTGTTTTCGCGGCACTTACTGCGTTACAGAGTTTACTTGCCCACTGCTCTTTGGCGGTATCGACAGCAGTTTTGAACTCTTCGTGGGCTTTCTGAAGCATTACCAAAATGGATGGAGTATTCCTCTTTTGGAACTTCCTTTGGCTTCTATTAAGCAGTCTTTTTGCTGCTTTGACTGTTGCATCCCACCATTTGGGTCTGGGAGGGTTGTTGTGATTTAGCTTCTTTTTTGGTACGGATGCCTCAATAGCACTCTGGATGGCATCATGGAAGGAGGAGTACAAGGAGTTTACATTGTCGTCCAAGTTAGTTTTTCGTAGCCAATCTGCAAACAGTTTTTCTGATTCTGTCTTCCACATAAGCCAGTTTGTTGGGAAAGTGATCACTTCCACAAAGATCATCTTGGGCAGACCAAGTAAATTCTTCAAATGCAGGAACGCCACAAGTTGGGATATCTAATGCTGAATAGGTTTCTTTGCCTGGAAGTAAGTATGTTATAGAACCGTCATTGAAGATGCAAAAGAAATTGTACAGAACTTTTCCTTTAGGGTTTTCGCTCCACAAACCTTGAATTTCGTCTTCAACTGGATCATGGATCTGATCCAATCAAGGCTTGTCAGATAAAATCGGGTTAACCCCGACCTTATCTCCCGCAAGATCATTACCAAGAAGTAACTGAACACCTTCAATAGTAAACTACCTTTAATACCCACCGTAACAGGTCTATAAATCAAGTCGGAAGACAGATGAACGTTATGGAGCGGAACAGTTGTATAATTTACAGAATCTACCCCTTTAATCAGGACATTACTGCCTGCAGATGAAGAGTCAGAAAACGGCAAAGTATCTGCCAGCAAAAGAGACTGTGATGCGCCCGTGTCTCGCAAAATCTTCACAAGAGTAGCATTAGACAAGTCACTTAAAAGTGACACAAAACCATTGTGGACAATGGTTAAAAAATCTCCATAACAGGATTTGAAAAACTCTCAACCGTATCCTTGATAGAACTAACAGAAACAGTGTCCTTGGCCATCCTAGCGTCATATACATTATGATCGTCACTAACCGGCTTGGGTATAGATTTTGAAGTGAGGAAACCACTGGGCTTTTGAAAGGCATGATCGTTTTGTCTTCTTTTCAATTTAAAACAATTAGCCTTCCGTCTTCCAATAATTGCAAACGGGAGATTTATTTTGAGTGTTAAAAGTGGGTGACTGAGACTTTGTTTACCTTTGACCCCTGAGACAGAACTGGGTTTGTTACCTGAGAGACTAGACTGGAATGAACTTGGCTTAACCGCATTGACAAGTGATAATTTGTATGTCAAAGCGTATTCGTCAGCAAAACTTGCTGCCTGATCTAAAGTGTTGGCATTATTTCCATCAAGAAATGTTCTAATATCACCATGGATACACCTTTTAAATTCCTCTACCAACATAAGCTGTCTAAGGCTTTCAAGGTTGTTGTCAATTTTAACCGAGGCACACCATCTATGAAATAATTGTTCTTTTGAACGAGCAAATTCTACATGAGTCTGAAAGTTTTCTTTTTCACAACTACGAAACTTTTGTCTGCAGGCTTCATAATTCATAACCTTTAATGATTAAATCCTTCACTGTATCATAATTTGATGCTTGCTCTACTGAGTCAATTGAGTGTAAATGTTCCTGCCTTTCGGATCAAAACACTTGAAGTAAACTCCAATTTTCTTTTGGCCAGTTTAAATTTTCAGCAATTTTCTCAAATGCAGAAAATATTTATCAACTTCTTTTCCTGTAATGGTGGGACGAGACGTATTTGACGAGCCGCATCAAATTTTGAATGTGATTGTACAGGTGCATGTGTAGGAGGACTTGTTTGCAACTGTAATTCCATACGCTTCATTTCTAACTGTAACTGTCTTTCTTCCTTTTCTCTCTCTCTCTTTCTTTCTCTCTTTCCTCTTTTTCTAACCTTTCTCTCTTTAATTCTTTGTCTCTTTCTAACTCTGTTTCTTTCTATAACTCTAATTTCTTTAATTCCAGCTGATATTGCAATTCTAATTTCCTTATTTCCAAATAATCAGCTGTTTCCTCAGTTAAATCAAAATCACTTTCATCTCAAAGTTGTTTGCTAACAAAATGTTTAATAATCAGTGTCTTAATTTCTTGCTTTCTCCATGATATTTTAACTCTAATTTGTAGGAACTTACACAGCGCGAACTAATCCTCTTTGCGTAGTTCGTTAAATACCTCCTGACTAGGCTTCAACGCAAACTGTGCTGGTTTAAATGACATGCTCATAGTGTACTCCTTGACTTCACAAATTTAGACAATGTTGCAATTACAAGCCTCTGGTCCGTCATTCATAATTCAGCCGTCGTCCATTAGAGAATATCCGCGTCCATAATCCAAAGACCTATTCCATATTCCATATAACAGTATTAGCACCAAATTCAAAAAGACAGTCATAGTATACATAAACATAGGCCTGTTTCCTGCAAGAGAGAAGCGGTCAACAGTTTTCAATGATGCCCGCAAGACATCATGATGTTCTAAAAATATCAAATCCATATCGCTGATCAGTATTCTTAATACATAATATTAGTTGTAAAGTCGTCATCTAAAGAATGATGTATCTCAGTCTCGCTTTGAATGTGGCTGTTCATATGAGTACCATGAGGATCTTGACGTACATGGGTTCATACGGCCCCTAGCCCCGGGTTAAGCGGAATTAGACACAAGTTACGAAACATCCATAGGTCTTGCACGCTACGGTCGTATTTTGCTATCAGCATGCGATATGTATCGCCAAATTTGAGAAACTTTGAGTGGAGGCGCTTGGTGGTATAGCCCTGTTTTATAAGTTTCTGCAGCAATGTTTTGTGACGTTGATTAAAATCTTCGTATTTAAAACAGAATATAGCAAATGCTACTAGGCGTGATATGTATACGCCATATGCAGGTCCCACTGGAATATTACTGTCCAGAAAGGGATAGTTTACGATGTCGAAATTGTAATCATCTCCTTTGCCATACAGTCGACGAGAGAGAAGGCCCGCTTCATTTTTATAGGAGATATAGGTCTCAATATGATGTGCCTGTAGGGTTATCTGTGGTTTCCTTCAAATCCAGTGAAGGTGGATACATATCCTTCACTGCGTCTTTTATATAGCGATTATCCACAAAACTGTATCAATGATGCAAAGCTGCCAGCTGATCAATAACGTAAACAAACCTCCCGGACAAGCCCCCAAGTTCTGTTACGTCAAATCAATGGTAACAGTAAAGGGTGTGAAGTCGGGGATTAACAATCAAATATTTATTTACAATACTAAAGTCTGATACAATTTAAGCAAGGTTAATACAACAAACAAATGTATGAAATAAAATCTCACTGTTCAATGCCAAAACCGGTGTATATTCCACAGTCCTTGTTGACGCGCACAAATCACTCTTCTGTACAATGGTAATCCAACACTGCTCAGCCAAACACCGTCTCAGTAAATGTTCAATGCCCAATAGCCGTTATCAAATCCCGTAGATTATGCAGTTGTCTACAGTTAATGCCCAGGAGTAAATAATCCAGCTGTCCGTAATTACAGGCAAAGTAAATCCCGATCGCAATACAGTATAACAGACCCACATAAATGCCAGTTAGAATTTCCTACTGACTGAATGACTGTTGGGCTATTTATATCCTACGTGGCATCCCAGTACATTCTACCAAATCAAGAAGCCTCTCGAATATGCATTACATCATCATCTGGCCTAGATACAATTTATAATAATCTTCTAGAAAGATCGAAGTGATTAACCCACGTAAACAAGCTTGTGTCATATATTTTAGAATATAATAATAGACTACAATTACAACACATATAAGGGGAGTGGGAAGAGGTGCCGACATACTGACTGCGTCATATGACTTAATACCGTGACAGTTTTATGTGATTTTCTCTGGGGAGAAAATTTAGACGTGAAATGGCCTGTTCTGGCGCAGGTTTGACAGAATGTTTCCAGCTTTCAAGAATTGCATTTTTTAGACTGAAATAAACAAAATAGAAAGGTTTTGACGTGAACGTGTACTTTCATATGGTTCCTCCTGGGATATTTTATACGTGAGTAAATATTGTGTTCTGGTGCATTTGACGGAATATTTTGACTTCGAAGAACTTTGTAGAGCGATATATATTTTAATATACCTCAAGCGGAACTCACTTTCTTTCCCTACTGGGTCCGGGATATTTTTGAAATCTAGATGTAAAATTGTGCTTTCTGGTGCATTTTGACAGTATATTTTCGACTTGATTTGGATGAACGTAAAAGTTGTTAGATCTGCAGCTGAGTCTCGACTCTCATGAACCTGTTCATTTTTTTAAACTAGATGTAAATCGTTATATCTTCAGCCTTCAATTATTATTGTTTTTACATTTTCATGAGACTTATGCAGACGGCGGTCCCAGTACAGTCAACAGTAGAGTTCAACAAACAATGACCAAACAATGGTACACACAATGATCAAGCAATCATTGGTACTCACTGAACTTCCACCATTGTTTGATCATTGTTTGTTAAACTCGACTGCCGGCTTATACATTATACACTTCTGTTGAAACTTGTGTATATAGCTGACAGTATGCATTAAATTTTCATATGTATTCCTGGCGCTGGCATAATCACAACCAAACTGTAGAATATTTATTACAATGAATTCCATATTCAGAGTTATTTTCATCCTAGATAATGCTACCTCGATCTAAACAGTCTTGCAAATATTGACATGAATTTATGATGGCCAACGGCTGTAGATCCAATGTCCATTTTACTCGTAACTATTCGGATACATCATTTGCCTACATGTACCTCTAATGATGCCAAGAATATAAATACCTTTGAATGAATGAATGAATGAATGAATGTTTAATCACTATACAGATTGTACAATATGTATATATATGTATAAAACTGAAAATGGCGGGAATAAAACCCCAGGGGGTTTGTTATATCCCAAATGGTAAGAAATACAATATATTGGCAGGAAGCGATTGATGTAGTCAGAATTTATGGATTAAATGATATAATGGTGAATAGACTGTGTCGCACTGCTGAGCTCTTGTTATAATATAATTGACAAATAATGAGAATATGCCGTTGGAGCTCGGTAGCCTAAGTAAATAACGATTTTATATAAAAGAGGGAATTGTCACATGTATACAGCAATGGAATTATGTACAATGTCGATGAAAGACGAATAACATATTGAATGCAACTTCAATTATTATTGGTAAACAATAGACAGTGTTATATAAGACGGAGCTTCAAACGGCGTTTGAAAAGGGACTGGGATACACATGACTTCAAATCAAGAGGTAAGGCGTTCCAAATGCGCGAAGCCTTTCGTAGAGTAAAAGGACAGATTTGAATGCACTCGTGGCCTATACAGATTAAGATTGGCTTGGCGGGTTGGATAGCAATGGACTTCAGAGAGTTTTGTAAAGTAATTTGAATATTTAGTTGGGACGGAGAGAGGATTATTAAGAAATCTATAAGTAAAAGATAATATCAGGTAATCGTTTATTTTATACAGCGGGATGACATTCAACTGCTTCATCAAGAGGCTAGAGTGAAGCCTTTTAATATTAAATGTAGATTCTGTTTACGCATGAAAAATGTTTACTCATCACAACTGTTTAGGAGTTAATGACCGCCTTAGTGAATATTATCGTGTAATAATTTTTCGATTTTTAGTTTTAGGCCGTCAATCAAAAAACCGAGCGGCGAAGCCGCGAGGTTTTTTGATGAGGTCTAAAACTAAACATCGAAACATTATTACACGATAATATTCACTAAGAAGGTCATCAACTCCATTCTAACATGCACAATGATAAATATTTCGTCGTTTCATAAGCGGAATAGCAAATTTTCTGCAAACTTGTCCCGTTTTGATGCGAGAATTTTGTGACGCGTGTTGTCCGTTCACGAGCTGCAGCTGTGTGAACTCCGCCCCCTGCGCAGTGAATGAACCAATCGTCGCGCAGCTTTGTAGCACTGCGTCACAAGAAGGAGACGTCACCAGTTCGGCACGTGAATGTAACAGATCACAACAAACAAATGGAGATTATCGTGTGATAATCTCCGTATGTTTTGAGGTCTGAACCAATCAGCACACGGTTATAACGCGGAGCATGTTAGAATTACTGATAGCAACTGGTTATTCATCACAACTGTTTTTATAATAAACCTCAGTCCTATAATCCAACAATAGATCCATTAATTTCCTCCAGTAGTTATTATAATTCATTGAAGTTATACACAAAGCAAATCGGTTGCCTTTCGCCACTGCCAAGGTAAACAAAGGATCGAGGTTCAGTTTATCTTTCACATGCATTTTCCGATATACCGCGGAAACGATACCGAATATTTAGTCGAATTAATCAAGTAGAACGAATAAAGACAATCATCATTGTACGATGTTGGAATTGTTAAGGGTGACCGGCGAATGGCCTACATCAAAGACGAAAATCACAAATACATGGTATAGGAAATTGTAGTAGGAAATACAACCAATGCATTCCCAACAACGAAACAACTGCCGTGGCGATTAATGACAAAATTGTATTTCAAAGCTATCCATTCAATTAGCCTCGGAAGGGTGTGGGAAACGATGTCGGAGTAATGACAAAAAGTCGTATGACCCGACAGAAAATTATACTGCCTGCATATTTCTAAAAACATCACAAGAAGCAAAAATTATCCCTGTGATTATTTGCATACCATCCAGGCTTTTATTCTAGCTGTTCATGTGGACATACTGAATGACACGACCACACGGCCCCTACTGGTATTAGATACACATATTTCAGAGCGAACGGTCGCTTGTGATCCCAAGGTCATATTATTTTCCACTGCCCTTGAATCAAGTTCGTCCGCAGTTATCTCTTATCAATAAATAAACCGGTAATAACGTGTATTCTCTTGACTTTTTGAAATTGGCGGTGTGGAAGCTAAGAATGTCCGCCGGCTAAGAGGGTCCCACCCCTAGCTTCTAACCCAACTAGGACACTTTCTCCGCATTGGGGACAGGTGTCCGTCGTTGGTTCTAATAGAAAAGGATATGAAAAGAGACACCAATCACCAGGAATTTCGATGGACAGTGAAGAACGTTCTACTTTACTACTTCACCATATTCAGCATGCTATGCAGATTCTGCACTTTGATTTAGCTCCTCAAACAAAAAATGCAATACTTTTAAGTCAACGAATTGCAATTTCAGTAGACTGAGCCACGTCATATTTTCATCATCTCCGTGTAATATAGCACTTTTCACACAAAACATAATATATTCGACAATGACGCATACAACATACATATTCCAATTAAAGGAGTTCATTTACTGATATCATTGCCCCCGATGTTCCCCATTGCTCGTTTCAATGGGACAGGAACGGAGGCGTGAATGTAGCACATCTCCTTGAATAATTCATTTTATATTTTGGAAAGCAGACAACCGCACGAGAAAATCAGCCCGTTGTTAATAAGATTACAATAATCAGGAACCCCGAGAGGGTTAAACCGAGAATAAGCCAGAAAGAAACAATGTCAATTTTGTTGACCAAGTCCTTATAATATGTATCTTCTTTTACCGAGGGAGTCGTTTTGTTGTCATGCAGCATCTTGAACGAAGAGTTTTTGTTCCAGTTACCATTTTCCTCCTTCGAAGGGGTTTGTTCTGACTTTTCGCAATTAACCGAAGGTGGCGCTGGTTTAGGCATAGTCTTGTTGACCCGTTTAAAGCAGGGTAGCAGATCTCTGGTGTTAGGAACTTTATATTCGAGATGTAACACTATGGCCGATATGACGATGGATGCCGTTCCCAAGGCCAGCACAAGGATGATATAAACAGCTGGAATGATAAATAAAAAAATCACACAGTGATCGGGATCGAATTATCTTCCAAACAAACGGTATTCTGTTCTACTAATCCACAACATGACCTTATTGGATGTCTTAGCCTATTGGTAAGTATTCAAGTATTCTATTGGTAAGTATTCAAGTATTCTATTGGTAAGTATTCAAGTATTCTATTGGTAAGTATTCAAGTATACTATTGGTAAGTATTCAAGTATTCTATTGGTAAGTATTCAAGTATTCTATTGGTAAGTATTTAAGTAAGTATAAGTAAGTAAGGTGTTCATCGATATATCAATATCAGAAGCATATAGCTCACTTGAGTTCTGCTTGTACGTACGGGATATTCTTACGTTCTTTTGTTTGAAAATATGATTGTCTCGATTTGGAATCAATCGTCGAATATTGAAGGTCTCTTGATTATTGAAGTAGAATTATTTTGTGGAAGGTGACTGGATACTTCTTTGGGTGATGGTTTTGTTGTGTGTGTGTGCTGTTGTGTAATCGTTGTAGTGTTGCATCTGTGCGATTGTCGTGATTTTCGTATGCGTTTGATGGTGCTGGCGTGCATGTGGTGGCCTTGTATGTCTGTGGTGGAAGTTCGTGTGTCTGTATGGATGGAATTGCATACATACTGAATAGCAGATGATCTGACCAAGTGTGTGCCTGGACATTGGTGTTGCTGTTATGTTTGCCGATATTTCTGATATTTATTATGCTGATGGCGCGGTCTTACGTGATGCGGTGGTCAATCGAATCGTTACTGGAAGCTGTGTTGTTTATATACACGGTGAAAATAGAACGCTATATATGTACGTGCTTGGAATATTTTGTATATGTGCAATATTTGTATGGACGATGAGAGGGATTGACCCCGTCCCTTCTCATACTCACCTAGGAGGGAAACACTTAGAGACGTGTCTGGCATGTCTTCTCTGATGATGGACAGAAACACGGCGTATGCCAGCAAAACTGTGATGGAGAGTGACATCTTCTCTCCAGCTTCCGGTGGAATGGTGAACACTAGTGCATTAAGTATGGACAGGAGCAGGACGGGTAGAATGATATTGATGACGTAAAACAGACCCCTTCTTTCAAAAGACAATCTAATTATGACAAAGGAGGAGGGAACGCCGCCATATATAACTGACTCGTCGTGGACAGACGTTTCCAAAATTTCAAATTCTCCATTTTCCGTGTAAGCCGCCAAATTTATCGATGGGTCAGATATCAGTCTGACTAAATGCTCTGGATACATCCATGATGTTATATTGATGAAACATGTCTGCTTATCAAAGGGGTAGAAAGTTACGTCTATGGTACACCGAGTCTCGTGTAAGTGTCCTGGTGCCCAAGCCAACACGCCTTGGTAATCCACGCCTACGAGAAATTTCTCCCCACCAATCCTTGAGAAACCATTTGCCCTGGAAGAAATGTACAAAAAGTATGCTTTATAATAGCGATTACCCAAGGAAGTGTTTCTAAATATCGTTCTAGTTTCTATAACGATTTTCCTCCATTTCTTTTCGAGATCATCAGCTTAAGTCGATGTCTTGCGAATCGTGAGTCGCCATTATTGCTGAGCGATATCCGATACTTTACCGTATAGTGTTCGGTCTTCATCCGGGGGAGAACAGACTCGAGAAATCTGATAAATTACAGGATTTTATACTACTAGGTTACAAAAGATACAGATATGAATAGCTTTCGTATCATGCAAGAGGTGTTGTAGATCTGTAATTTTGATCAAGTAGGACATGACTCGAAAATGACGGGTCACATTTAGCTGATTGGCTGACGACATCACCAGGTGTTGATTTCGGAGAATTTCCCCATACAGTTGACGAAAGTAGCCTGAAAATGGATACACACGATCCCAGTTTCAGTCTTCCCGCGTGTAGATGACCCAGATGGTTACAGGTTGGCCGTTGTTTCAACACATTCAGTCAGTAGTTCTCAATAACATCGCAATAACAATAATAATACGATAGACTATTCTACGTGTTATCATTTTGAGACTGGGCAGTTCAAGCACAGGCAGTGCGCATCGTAACGTACGTTCGCCCCTCTATCAGGAAGTCTGTGAAGTGAAACTCTCGCGATTCACCTGCACATGTCTCTATGGGCAAGATGCCACAGTTTTCTGGGTCAGCCAAACAGGTTAATTTGCGGCTATTGAGACCGATCATATGTGCAAGGTAAAGAAGACAGATTGACTGATACCGGAGGCAAGGAACCAACATTGTAACAGCCCCAAATAACATTGTTTACACTAAGAAAAAGGAGATTCAAAAATAGTTTGCAGACCGTATAATTTTGAAGTGAATAGAAAATTACAACAATGCATTTAGATTTGTGCCGGGGAAATGGGTGTACCCGACTTCAAAGCCCTCTGGCTAAAACAGGCAGGCACCCCATCATACTTTTTATTTTAAATGATGTCTGAGATAAAAAAGAAATTTGAAAAACAGAATTCAACGTGCTTAGTTATATTTTTTGAAAAATTCAAATATGCTCGTAAATAGGGAAAACAACTGTGTCTTACAACCTATATCAGTAGAAGGATAGATAGTACCGTTTACTTGAAAATCGATCATTTCCTTCCAAAACCAGATCTAGGAGAGACATACCCGTTATCAAGAATAAGATCAGGCATCCAAGTCTGGTCCGGCTTAACCACGATGGATGTCAAATCACCGTAGTCCTCAGGATTCCATCTCAGTAATTCATCAAGCCAGATCTGCAATTGAAATTTCTGTTCGTATAATAATTGTGTAAACAATTTGACACCAGCATGTGTATTCACACTGAACAATATAGATGTATACTATTCAATAATAATATAGTATACGGCGGATTCCACGTAAAACTATACCACTTTCCGCCGAATTGTCCGTCTCACCGACAAAATGATGTTTGTAACATTAAAAATGTAAAAAAAACTGATTGTTTCTTGTACTAACGTATGCATATCTGAATATAAACAGTTTTACACTGCACATGTATTATCTGCAGTATAATAGAGAGACAGAAATGTAAATGTTTCTAATGTCATTTGTTCTAATGTCATATGTCCGTCCAACTTTTTTTGACAACATTCACCACAAAACATGTCAAATGAATTATTCAATTAAAGATTTGCAGTGGTACTAGCTTGACCTTATTGAGATATATGTACCATTGCCAGTGTATTAAATACCAATGCATCGATACTATCAGCGTTTGAAAAATGTTTCTAATGTCATTTTTGTCCAACTCCGGTGACGGAAATGACATTAGAAATTTTTTAAAAGGCTCAATACTACAGCATGGGCGATGACATACACTGACAATGGTACAGATACATCAATATCCTTGGCCTAATTCCAATGAGCATATGCAAGTGCTTCTGTTATAAAAAAATTCTTGTACATATACAAAATAGATTTTGACGGACAAACGACATTAGTAACACAAATGTTACTAACGTTATTTGTGTTTTGTTCCGCTTAACTATAATCTGTACAAAGAATTCATAGTGGCACCTGTTTATTTTTATCTTATGCAATTCATTGACACATTTTAGATAATTAGATAGAATTTCTTGAAAAATGCCTGTACAGAGAAGTTAAAATGACATTTTCTTCAAATGCCTATTACTCTGGAACAATGCTAACTTGGAAGAAAAAGATCAAGACAGTAGGGTGCCAACGTGGCCAGTCATATTGCAGACTTACAATGATTTCGCCAAAATCTACTGCCGAAACGAAAAACAAATGTTGTCTTGTCTTCCGTTTCCATTTCTTCGTACTTACTATGGTCAAGTATCCCGCTGTCATTAGAACCTGTCTCTTCTGGTCCTGTAAATGGAAAAGAAATATTTATCACATAGGTTAAGAACAGACGCCTATACCATCTCATAATATTCAACTGCTGTTGAATTTCGATGCTTATCTCCCATGTTACTGTCATAACACAGGATGAAGTTTCCTATATTAATCTCAAGCAATAGTGTGACCAAACAATAGTGTGGAAGCTGGATTGTTGATTTGCGTTTCTGCCTGTGCTACAATATGGAGGCATGTTTCCAATCAATGGCACAAATCTGATAAATATGCATGGAACTAACCTGCTATTTCATGATTGGTTTAGCAAAGTTAAAATACGCATGTATGTTAGATATCGGTAGTTACAGATATTACTCCATGTTGAAACATAGGGAAAGACGAAGATAAGCTACCCAGAAATTAACGGCGAATCTCACAGGCGGCTCACACCTCATTGCGCGCAATCAGTCTATTGTTTGAAGTTGATATCGGAAAACCCGGATTTAGATGAATATCAGTTATATTATAACAAGAGAGAGAGAGAGAGAGAGAGAGAGACGATGAAGTTTAGCGTCACTTTCAGCAATATTATATTATATCAATATTGAAGAACAGAATATTATGATAAATCAATTGATATTATTAATACATGCTTATTAAAATCCGATGGAACGCGTACGAGGAGTATTGCCGCCTTTCACAAAACGGGAAACCTGATCATCGAAAGATAACATTCTATGTAAATGTTGAATAAAAACTGAATCCAGCTTCCTGTACATATAAGAGCGAAACAGTCATCTGAAGTTCGGTGCAGGGTATGTAAAAATATAATATAATAATAAATAAATATAGTAATAAATAAATATAATAATAGTCTAATTATTTCGAATTCCTACGTTCGAAAGATGGGACGAGATAGAAATGGTCAAATTCATGTCCTGCCTATCTGATCGCGTCAACTCATCATGAAATTACTGGTGTCAGAGTTTACTGACATGGAACTTCTATGAAACATCATGAAAAAAGAAAGAAAAAATGAGTTGACACTCCGTGACTTTTTAGTTTACTTTATTGGGTCATTTTGTGCCAAATTGCATACCACATCGGGCAGAGGATCATGAGTAAATTCAAATTGGCGGCCACGTGGGGTACCAGAAACGTCATCAAAGCGGTCATCTTTGATTTTTTTTCATTTTCTGGAAGAGTGTGATGTCATAATTATACATTCAGCATGTTCAAGGGTGTAGTGTGATAAGCTTCAGCTGCCGAGCTCAAGGCATAACCAAATAATTGAAGGGTTGGGGGGGGGGTCGCACCTCTCCAGGCCTGGACAGGTCCCAAAAAGCCCAGGCCATATAGGGTTAAAAGGAACAACGTGTACCATTATGTTCCATACGTAGCTATGATATTCAGATTAAATCTGTGTTGCTTGCTAAATGGTAAGAACTGTTGTACTGGTCCTCATTTGCACTACTCTTTTACGAAAAAAATTGTCTGAAATAAAAAAAAAGTTATTATTATTATTATCACACTCACCAGATTTTGTACACTTTGCAGGTTAAAGGTCACATTGACAACTGTAATCGTTGACTGGTTGTACACAGGCCGGAGATCAGGGCTGTAGTCCAAGAAAAGTTTTTTTCTCAATTTTCTCTCATCCTCAAGTGTACTAGCGCCAACATACATGTAGACGACAACTATCAAAGAGAAAATGTCAGGCGTCAATGTTCACCCGTCGTCCATAAAAGAATATCCGTGTCAATAATCGAAAGACATATTTCATATGACAGTTTAGCACAGATCTAAAATGTGTATGAAACAAATCCACAAGATGGTTTCTCACAAGAGAGAAACGGTCAACAGTTATCAATGACGTCAGTAAGACATGATGATGTTCTTTACATAAAATACTAATCACTGACCATTATTCTTTATTCATATGAATTTCCGAGTCGTTTTCAAGAATACGTATCTCAGTCACGCAATACTCAAAGTTTATCGGAAATGGTTGGTCTTAAGCATATGGCCGTTACTTTTTCATATACTTTAGTTCACCGCTGAAGCGAAAAATAGGTCTGTTGTGAAATCGTTGCGAGTTTCATGGGGGACGAAAACTGATTTTATTCATTTTTTAGTTTTACGAGTCAACATCTTCCTTATTCCTCTGACAAAACAATGAATTAAAGCCTCCATTTCAAAATGTATCTAAGTAAATGAGATAGGTAGTTAAGAAATGAACTTAGTACATGTATATAAGTAGTATCTAAGTTTCTAAATATCAATCTAAACATGGAAATGCTCTCAGCTGAAAAACAAATGTGCGATTGCCAACCTTCGGAATTGTATGGAAACTGTTTATTCATCCAAAAATATTCTTTTCTTTATTCCTTAAATTCTTTTCTTAGTATGTCATATTGATAAACTTCAAATCTACAGCTTGTGAATATTTTTTTTTCATTTAACTTCTTTCAGAACTGGATTTGAATTGAATAATACAAAATTAGAAAAAACCCTACAAATATTAAGTATGTCAGTTGAACACTTTTGAAGAAGTATTTCAAAATGACAGTCAGTTAAACACCTTTGAAGAAATGCCAATTTTGAAAGGAAGATTTAAACTACAGTAATCAAAACTATTTTTTTTGTAAACATTGATATATATTTCCACCAATATGTATATATTGCTATGAGAGACACATTTCATGGCGTAGAACGAGAAATGTTGAACCCGACGTTAATCCTTTCTGACTAGAGCGATATAGAAGTATAATATAACGTTCTTGGGCGTGAGCTGACAAGTTTGAAATGCACTCACCAGGAAAAGCAACACTCTTCGCCAATAACGTGATCTCTAAGACGTCTTGTTACATTCTTGTTTCATGTTAAATGTGATATTACTCTAAAATCACCAAATCACTGTCCTACATAGATATTTTATGATGTTGTGCCTGTTCATATGAACACCTTGAGACGCTTGACGTGAATTGGAAAAGTCCATACTGCCCCTATCCTCTGATTAAGATATGTTACGAAACGAATTGTTATTGATCTTGCACGCTGCGCTCGTATTTTTTCCATCAGCATGTGCTATGTATCACCAAATTTGAGAAACATTGAGTGGATAACACAGGATATAGCAAATGCTACCAGTCGAGATATGTATACGCCATATATGCAGGTCCCACTGATCATCCCACGAATGATATCCCTTGTATGTAGTAGATCTACAGAATGCTTTAGTGCTTCTGACATTAATATTGCGGCGATCAGTTAGCCAAAACGCATCATAGTTGATGTCGAGTTGAAAGAATAGTGGGCGATACAGTGAAACATATGTCGACTTACCTGAGATCCAAATAAAAATATAGCTGTGAATGTGGAATTGGGAATATGGTTGTCCTTCCATAATGTTATCCGACTGCGGTCAGAAATCGGTGTAGCTCCTAGTTGAAAACACGAATCGTTTGAAATCCGTCTTGACTGTTACAAACTGCGTGTTCGTGAGTGTAGCCAGTTATATTTCGTGTAAGATGAAAATTGACAATATTTGGTGGTTAATAATTGATGTAAACTTTGAGTAGCAGCGATCGTCGCTATGAGCGACGATATTTAATTAATGGGTAGCTATGTATGAAACGTGTTCATCTGTTACAAAAGACAGGTAAGTGCGGTTTTGTTGCAATTATCGACTGGAAGTATCAGCACACATATAACTGATGGATAACATGACAAATCATATTAGGTAGGTAGGTGATTGGAATTGATTGACAGCTTGGTCAAATGTGATCAATGTTCACTTGACAAATGCTTGCTCTTATGAATACCCTTGTCCGTAATCTCATGATCTATTTTTCGTATTGCCCAAATCCTCCCACATCATGTAAACATGCGAATATACACAAGCGCGCTTCTTCAAAGAAACCAGCACATGATCCGCAGGGTAATCGTGTCTCCCTCACATCAGCCTCATCCTACACCGTTCTTGTCCTCCTGTCGCACGGCATAAACGGCTCTTTATGAGTTACTGCCTAGTCGCACGGACGAACGGCTGGATTTATAGTGTGGAATTTCTGGGGCAAATCAGCATTCAATGCTGAGAAGATATATTTTGTCACTGCAGGCAATATAGCATTTTGAGTCCTTAAATTCATTAAACTGATATGCAATCAGAACTGTTTAATTTGTAATTATACAGGTCTCTATGAATGAATTAAGGCCATCTAAGCGGATGAAATTCGCTAAAAATACAGTTAATGGTGTTTGTCGATCTCTGGCTGACATCCGAAGTGTTATACATCGCCAACTTTCTGGAAATTAGTTTACATAGATCCATATGAGAAAATCGATTCTTCAAATATAAATGTTTCACGTTTTGCTGGTTGCTTTCTAAAAAGATCGCATTTACGTCCGAATACAGCCACATTCTATTGTGCCTTTAAGCGGACCGACAATCCACATTCAAACCACTCCCATGGCCATTAACTTACCAGTGTAATTATTGACAGACAGCCTAGATTTAGCAATTACCCTCCTATTGTAGAAACAAACACTATTAAAAAAAGGATTAAAAGGTGCACGCAGTGACATCTCAATAAATTAATAAGAGTGTCATGTGAGATAGCTCATTGGTGAGCATTTTATGTTATTATATTTAACCAAATTCGAGAAGAGGGCCAGTCTTGCGATGGAGAAATGCGTTTAAATGTTGTTCCCTGCTTAAAAGTTTTCATCTCTCACAGAAAGCGCTAACCATTTGCATTTTACATCACCTTAAATAATTAGTAAACCTTTTTTAAAACTATCATCAGTCTCCACAAGTATTTTCTTTATTTATTTCTGCGATTTATTTTAACCGAATAAACGCATTTAATGTATATGTATGGTGGTGTGGTTAGGCCATACCGTTCCCAATTCCCTCAATTATTGCAGATAACTCCAAAACCTTTTTGTGACGCTGCTTCAATGGGGAAGAAGACCTCGGTGAATTAATAATGTTGGTTCATTTCAGGCATGCAAATTTATTGTTATATTGAGGTCAAATCCATATATTACACATTAACGGCTTTTTGTTCGGTTTAAAAAAAAACGACGAATGAAAATATTATTAGCCACTGTTAAAATGGTTCTTTCATCTGCAGTATACAATCGAAGGTTAAATATTGGCATAATAAGAAATGGCTGGATGAGGGAGAATATATGTGAAAAAATATACGAGTCATTCACACGGATGAAATTCATGATATCTGTGACGGGGGACACTCTGAGAGAAGGATAGTTCCTCTTGCTTCCGGTTCTCATCATTACACAATATGTGTCCCGAATAGGAACTTGCCTTTCATTAACCCTACCTGGGGCCTGGTGGTTTGGGTAAAATGGCCCCCCTATCAAACTTTCTGCGCAATCTCCGAAACCACGAAAAATGGAGTACTGAAACTCCGTGACTTTATAGTTGATCATATTGGGGTCATTTTGAGATGATTTGCATAACCCCTCGGGCAGAGGATCATGGGTAAATTCAAGATGGCGGCCAAGTGGGGTACCAGCAAAGTTATGTTTTTCTCATATTTCTTCAAAATTTCTGCTTTTCTGCGATGAGAAGTGGACAGAAACTATTTTATTTCACATAACCATAATATTTACTAATTTATCATTCAGTTTCTGTGGAGGAATTACATCAATACAAAATTCGGAAAATCTGACAGAAAAATCGACCAAACAATGCCGTTTTCAAAGCGGCCATCTGGGAATTTTTTTCACATTTTCTGGTGGAGCTTGACCCAAGGTGTGATAAGTTTCAGGCCCCTAGTTCAAGGAGTAAGCAAACTACTTAAGTTGGGCCATTTCGCCCCCCAGGGTAGGACAGGTGTCAAAATGCCCAGGCCAGATTGGGTTCATACTCCCTCGTTCCGGCCGTTTCTTCTATCTAACGGTCACATAGATCATTATATTTCTCATCAGATTACTTGATATGTTGCGTTTAGTTGTTACCTGTATATGGTGAGATTCTGCTGAAAGACTTTTCTTTCCCAAGGCTAGCTCCCCGTACAAATCATTGTGATTGTATCTGTGGTTGTGGTTAACATGGTGGAGAATGGATCGTTTGGTCGGTGTCAGATCTTGCAGAATTGTGCTCAGCATAATAGCTTGCATTCTACTAATATTTTCCCCGATTGGACCGTTTCTTCTACATGTATCTGTTTGTTACATAGTTCATCATTTTCCATCAAATGACTTGACAGGGCTGTCTCATCCTTTCTCTTAAATATTTATTTATCTAATACCGCTCAAGCCAGTGCGGTGGCCGCGTGGTCATGTCATTCAATATTTCTACCTGAACAGTTACAATAAATGCGTGTCTGGGATACAAATTATAACAGGTATAAGTTTTGGTTCTAGTGAAGTTTTGAAGTTTTTAGAAATATTCAGCCAGTACATTTGCCTGTGGGGTCATATGAATTTTCCCATCCAATTTATAATATTGAACAAGCGCTGGATGAGCACAAAGACCAAGGGAATTAGAGAAAAAAAATTATTTATATGACATGAGATTATTATTATGATGTAGTTTTTAGGGATGGAGACACAAATAAAAAAATAATAAAAACCTGACCGAAAAATCGTCAAAAATGCCTTTTTTAAAATGATGTCACTGTGACGTCATCATGGCGACCATCTTGCATATTTTACATTTTCTGGTAGTCTCAACAATATAGTGTGGTAAGATTCAGCACTCTAGCCTTAGGTATAGCGAAAATATAAAGGGTGCACTCTCTGCTGTTCCCGACTGCGGTGCCCAGGCCAGATAGGGTTAAGATGTTGACATTTTATTGTGACTATGAGACTACATATGAGATTATGCAAATTTGAAGCTCAGTTCAACTACATGTATACGCGATGGACTGGCATGAATATCACCTGCAGGAATGAAGTTGTAAGCAATTTATAACGTCGACAAGATCGAATTTTCTCATGATCGAATCTGTACTTGTTTCTGTCCATTTTATATTTGCGAACTTTTTTTTGAAGGTCATGTTCAATGCAGACTAGACTGTCACTGATCAGGCAATAAATAAAATGACGTTTATGCACTTAATCGGCTGTCACAGCGAAAGCATTCCATTCAAACATGTGACAATTTAGTCCGAATAATACACAGATATCAAAGAATCTTTCCGGACGCGTTGTTTTTCGGTGGAAGGCAATCACAGTTGGACGTTTATGCTTCTCCACATAGATCTAAGGGACAAACTACGTACACAAGTGAGTGAGTGAGTGAATATGATTTAACGTCGCTTTCAACTATATTTCAGTCATATCACGACGTTGGTTCATATTCCTTTTCACACCTGGGAACCCCACGGGTGCCTCAGTTAGTCGCCTCTTACGACAAGGTGTCTGAGGAACTGAGGCCTATTCTTACCATGACCTGCGGTGTGCACAACGACATCCCAGGTCAATCCCCTGAAGCCCCACGGGGCCTACGTACACAAACAATGTCCATGTACCAACATGGAAAAGGAGTAAATATTCCTTCTTTCAGAGTTCCTGGTGAATGTCAGCTGTGTGTGACTGGAATATTGTCTTATATATTCATCTGCATTCAGCCAAATGACGTGAAATTAATATTGCTTACTTGTCAGATTTGGGCCAACCAACACGTGCTCTTTGAATACATTTCTCTAACTCATCACTGGCTCTGAATGATAGAACATAATAACGTGGTTAAAAATGCACGATTTCAGCAATTAGCGACGATCAAATATAATTTTTTCCAAGTACGTAAACAGGGCAGGTCAACACTACAATAACAATCTAAAAAATATAGCCGCAAGCGGCAATGTAGGGGGGCAAGATACAGTCCAGACAAGCTAGATTTAGGGATGAAGAGGCATTGATCACTTTACCTGTAACCTCTCTAGACTTATTTTAAAAGAAGTCGGCCCATCGATCATGTGTAGGAAGTTTCGCGCCGATCAGTTCAGTGGTTCAAGAGAAGAAGATCTTAGAGTGTTTTAGGGAAAATCCAAGATGGCCGCCGAACATTTCGCCCAATCGGCTTCTTCTTTGGATGTGCATTAGATCTAATAGGCTCAACCACCACGAATCCGCCATATTCTGCATTGGCAAGTCCCATAACATACATATAGTCGGTTCTGCTATCAAAATCTGTTACTTAAAAATCCGATAATTGACCAATTTGGGTGAAATTCGATTGAAAATGGCGGGAAAACTATTGAAGCTGGGTGGAAACTTTTGACATTCTTCCGAAAGACCTGCTCCTGGACAATATAATGCAACAAACTGCAAGGTTGTACTACCCAAAGTCCCAGAGTTATAGCCCGTAGAAGATGAGTCCCGTTTTTGACAAAATTCAAGATGGCGGCCAAATCACGTGACCTAGTTACCAATTTTTTGCATATTCGTGATCGCCATACAGCACTGCATATATGTAGTCACTTTCCCCATCCAAATCCGTTATTTGAAAATCCGACAATTTTGATTGGTCGATGGCGGCCATGTTGTTTAACGTACCAACTTGGTAAGACTTATTTTGAGAGACCCTGATCCATCAATGATATGTACCAAGCTTGGAGTTAATCGGTTTAGCGGTTCAGGACAAGAAGATTTTCAAAGGTTTTCGGCTAAATCCAAGATGGCCGCCGGAGCTTTTGCCCAATCGGCTTCATTGGAGGATATGCATCAGTTCCCATAAGGGTTAATCACCATGTGAAGTTTCAGCGACATCGTTGTATCGGTGTTGACTGTACGGATGGTACAAAATCCGGCGGAAGAAGAATAATAATAATACCAAAAACAAAAGGTGACCAGCCATACTGGCTTGGCCCCCTAATAATACCAATAACAAAAGGTGACCAGCCATACTGGCTTGGCCCCCTAATAATAAATGGATTTATACCTTTAAAAACACCTTTTCTTGGTCAGCAGCACGTGGGAAACACGTTTCTGGCCTTTGTTTGCGTCCTAGACGGCTCCTTCATCGAAATCAAAATGTTAGTAGGATAAAATAGGTAGAGAAAACTGTCCCTGGAGTCCACACAAAGCCTTGAATGGAGCAAGTAGAGCTTGGAAATTGGTCGCCCGGAGATTGCGCTTCGGATAGTCTGCTTTTCTGAAGTATACTTTCAGCCATATGCTCACACCTGCTGACATGTCACGTTCTACCATACCTGAGAAACTATTAATACGATCATGCTGTGATTTCACTGTCATCATAGCAGTTACACAAGGAGTATGCGTGCTGAAGTTCAGAATAATCCGACTCGTTCTTTGTGTAATATTGAACAACAATACTTCTCAAATTATGTGCTTTTCGGCATTATTTGAAAATTTGACAATTATGATTCCTCTATAGCGGCAAAACTATTGAAGCTACGCAAAAATGGATAGCATATTTCCGAAAGGGCTGCTGCTGGAGAATATAATGCCACAATCTGCAAGGCTGTACCCCCGGTAGTTCACGAGTTATAGCCCCAACAAGATGTGCTCCATTTCTGACAAAATTCAAGATGGCGGCCAAACCACGTGACCCAGGTACAAAATATTTGCATATTCGTGATCGCCATACTGAAATGCATATATGTAGTCACTTTTCCCATCCAAATCCGTTATTTGAAAATCCGACAATTTTGATTGGTCGATGGCGGCCATTTTGTTTGACGCAGCTACTTGTAAGATATAAGGTTGTGAGATCCAGATCCATCGATCATGTGTACAAAGTTTCACGTCAATCGCTTCACCGGTTCAGGAGGAGAAGATCTTCAAAGATTTGGTGTTAAATCCAAGATGGCCGCCAGGGGCTTCATCAGGGGATATGCATTAGATCCCATGTGACCCAGTCACCATGTGAACTTTCAGCTCTAACGGTGAGACTGTTTTTACTCCACGATTCGGATAAAAAGAATAATAATAATAAATATAGCCGCAAGCGGCAATGTAGGGGGCCAAGATACAGTCCAGACAAGCTAGATTTAGGGATGAAGAGGCATTGATCACTTCACCTGTAACCTCTCTAGAGTTATTTTAAAAGACCTCGACCCATCGATCATGTGTAGCAAGTTTCGCGCAGATCAGTTCAACGGTTCCAGAGAAGAAGATCTTAGAGTATTTTAGGGAAAATCCAAGATGGCCGCCGAACATTTCGACCAACTGGCTTCTTCTTTTGATATGCATTAGATCTAATAGGCCCAACCACCACGAATCCGTCATATTCAGCATTGGCGAGTCCCATAACATACATATGGTCAATTCCGCTATCAAAATCCGTTTCTTGAAAATCCGATAATTGACCAATTTGGGTGAAATTCGATTGAGAACAGCGGGAAAACTATTGAAGCTAGGTGGAAACAGTTAACATCTTTCCGAAAGAGCTGCTCTTGGAGAATATAATGCAACAAACTGCAAGGCTGTACCTTTCATAGTTCCAGAGTTATAGCCGGTACAATATGTGTTCCGTTTTTGACAAAATTCAAGATGGCGGCCAAACCACATGACCCAGGTGTAAAATTATTGCATATTCGTGATCGACATACTGAAATGCATATATGTGGTCACTTTCCCCGTCCAAATTCGTTATTTGAAAATCCGACAATTTTGATTGATCAATGGCGGCCACTTTGTTTGACGCAGCGACTTGTAAGATATAAGGTTGTGATACCCAGATCTATCGATCATGTGTACAAAGTTTCACGTTAATCGCTTCAGCGTTTCAGGAGGAGAAGATCTTCAAAGATTTGGGGTTAAATCCTTCATTAGGGGATATGCACTAGATCCCTTGTGGTACAGTCACCATGTGAAGTTTCAGCTCTAACGGTGAGACTGTTTTGACTGCACGAATCGGATAAAATGTGGCGGAAAAAAAAGAAGAATAATAATAATAATAATAATAATAATACCAATAACAAAAGGTGACCAGCCATACTGGCTTGGCCCCCTAATAATAATACCAATAACAAAAAGTGACCAGCCATACTGGCTTGGCCCCCTTATTACAGACAAACACATCAAAGAACTGGTACATTCATTAAACTTCCTCAAACAGACCGATAGCTCTCAATTACTTTGAAATCAAAACCTCCCTCACACGAATAAGAACATATTTTAAACTTGAAAAAACTAATCTCTTACGATCGAAAAAGCTATACATTTGATCGAAATATAGAAGATTGTGAGTATTTCATGCCACGGAATGCACATATGAGCTGGTTCATTTCTAAATAAATATTCATTAGTCAGTCGCGAATGATCGATTCTACAATTACAAGCGTCTAGTCCGTCATTCATAATCCAGCCGTCGTCCATTAGAGAATATCCGCGTCCATAATCCAAAGACCTATTCCATTTTCCATATAACAGTATTAGCACCAAATTCAAAAAGACAATCATAGTATACATAAACATAGGCTTGCTTCCTGCAAGAGAGAAGCGGTCAACAGTTTTCAATGATGCCGGCAAGACATCATGATGTTCCAAAAATATCAAATCCGTATCGCTGATCAGTATTCTTAATCCGTAATATTCGTTTTAGAGTCGTTATCCAAAAAAGATGTATCTCAGTCACGCTTTGATTGTGACTGTTCATATGAGCACCATGAGGATATTGAAGTACATGTGTTCATACGGCCCCTAGCCCCGGGTTAAGCGGAATTAGACACAAGTTACGAAACGTAGCGCCATAGATCTTGCACGCTACGTTCGTACTTTGCTATCAGCATGCGATATGTATCGCCAAATTTGAGAAACTTTGAGTGGAGGCGCTTGGTGGAATAGCCCTGTTTTATAAGTTTCTGCAACAATGTTTTGTGACGTTGATTAAAATCATCACATTTAACACAGGATCTAGCAAATGCTACTAAGCGAGATATGTATGCGCCATATGCAGGTCCCACTGGAATATTACTATCCAGATAGGGATAGTTTACGATGTCGAAATTGTAATCATCGCTTTTGTCATAAAGTCGACGAGAGAGATCAAAACGTTTCCGACTGCTAAGGGAACACGTCCAATCGATCCACGCGGTTTCGCGATAACCTAGTAATACCGATAAATATCTCGTGTCGAGGAATTCCGGTTTATCTCTTTCCATTATTTTCGCGGGTTTGTCCCGGTTTTCTAGCGAAGCACCAGTCCATCTCGTCCTTATTTCGAGAATACGATCGAGATGCTTCCAAATGAAGGTAGGAACCATTCGGCAGGCTTATGCTTGTATTATATAATAAATATCTCTGGTAGCAAGATTATTCTGAGCCAATACATATATGGTGCAACGCCGATAATGAATTAGATTGAACTTTTCCAATTCCATAGAGATTTGCAATAGGATACTTGCTCTGACAGGGCAATGTCTCCGCATGTTATCATTGTTATGCATAGAGAGAAAAAACTACTCTTGTCATTTGACTCAGATTATACGAAATACGTCCAGGAACTACGCATTGAAATAAATTCTGAAAGTATATTAGATTGGGAGATGTCCTGCATTGATAATAATTATTTGATAGCATTTGGACCTGAAAATTATGGTACCATTTTTCATAAGAGATTTCCCAGCATTCAGATAAACGTAGAGCCTTTGAAGATCACAATTCATTCGAAACCGGAGAATATAAATCATAAACGCTCGATCGAAATGCTTGAGTTGTCTCGATCCCATAGATAACAGGTGTTGTCGTTGATATTAAAACAAATATAACACACAAAGAGTGATTTCGCATTGATTTGAGCTGTAATTACTTTCATTATTTTGCTAAATTGCTGGACACAGTAAACCAGCAATAAATAATAGAACGTGAGTATATCATCAATCCGAGTCAACATCCGTTGTTTCGTATTTTTTTGCTTTCAAAGAAATTAACGTATTCATTCGTTGATGTTTCAAGCCGACGCTTTTTCACATGTCGACTGATGTGAATTATAATATGAACACCTCTACTTCCGACCGTCAGTATTTCCGCTAGCCTCTTTCTAACAAGTAACGGCATGTTATGATTTTGAGTTGTTCATAAGAAGAACTATAAATATTTAATATTTATTTTTCTATAATAAGTAAACTTTATTGATATAATGTGATGTAATCACTTTGTTTGAACTTATTTTGTATTTGATACATTGTGCGGGGTATCTACATTCGAGTCCTTTCGTCGGCAAAATAAGGAGAATCGTTGACATTAGAATCTTGATTTTTTGCATGAAGGTGCATTAGGAGACTGTTACCAGCAACTTCGGAGTTCACCTACCTTTGATGAAAATCACTGGTGATTCTGACTTGGGCTGTGCCCATCGTAATATAGGCAGGATTTCAACTTGAGGCGGGGGATTTCCAAGAGTTCAGTGCGTGTAGGAGTCCTAATGCCTACCCTACTTCGTAAGTCCTATGACGTTAGTCACACT
The DNA here is from genome assembly GCA_036873755.1 of Hanleya hanleyi. Classification (NCBI taxonomy): domain Eukaryota; kingdom Metazoa; phylum Mollusca; class Polyplacophora; order Lepidopleurida; family Hanleyidae; genus Hanleya; species Hanleya hanleyi. The sequence continues at coordinate 178,460 of JAVTVY010005825.1, forward strand.
GCCATGTTTGGAAATGTAGTTCACAAAAGTAGATGCACTGTGTACCACAGGTACACAATCACTGTAACAAAATTGCACATCCACAATAATTGTGTACCAGTGGTACACAATTTTGAAGAAAACCTACATATCTTGTGTACAATTTGTTGCGGATGTGCAATTTTGTACATAGTTGTTTTTACAGAGCATGGCGCATTATTTTGAGAACAATTGTGCTCATTAAAAAAACAGAAAATGAAATTAGCTCGGCTCAATTCCCTGCGGAGCAGTTGTCAGTATAGTATAAAACTAACTCGAGTAAGCCGCACCTACAGTCAGATTAGTCATTGTCAATCCATATTTATAAAGGATAGAACGGTAGAATCCCGACACCGCCATGCATGTATATATGCGCATATAATCATGGTTTTTCATGGTACACATTTGTCTATTACCACGAAGTGTTTCGAGCCTCTTTGGTTAATATCGACACCTGTGTGCTCTCGTCAGGGGAGACAGGAAGAATGTATTGTCTGCACTTCAAACACTTGTGTATTATCTCATACGGTTAGTGTTTTAATGCCAAGTTTTTATAGACCTGAAAGGTTATAGGACACCCTTTGTGCGTATTTGCACAGATCATATAGGGTACTGGCAGGTCAATTCTGTCGTTATATTTGATCAGATAGTGACACTGTCCATGATGATGATGAAATTGTAGTTTAAGGGCCGCTTCCCATTCGGATTTCGCGGCCCATCAACTCAATGTTTTATTTGAATTTCGCGGTACATTACTTGGTTTGAATATCTTTTTCAGCGCTAATTATATAAACAAATGAATTAATAAATAAATAGATAAATAATAAATAACAGTGAGATTAGTAGGAGATATTAATATAAATAAATAAGAATCGCTATATGTACAAGTTCGTAAGTCTTTTGCTGTTTTTTTTTTTTGGTTGTTATACTGGTGAATAAGAGTTCAATGTAATCGCGTGTATGATTCCTTTGTCTTGGTACCCCTTTGTACGCACAAAGCCGTCCAGAAAAAACTGGGAGAACCGTGAGCGCCTTGAGGATTTTTCGAGTCGACTTTCCTAATGGCGCTCATGGGAACAGGGTGGGTTCTTCCAGAAATCTGTCCATCATATGTATGCGGCATTTATAGCCATATCAGTTAACCTTTCATTGGCCAGTTAGTACGCTGACGTACTGTTCCATTGGGCAAATCAGCGTGTATGTGATTGGTCCAAATTGAAACATTTGATTGGCTGAGCTGACGCCTGCTTTATACCCCCTTTGTGTGCTTCAATCCCCTCTAAAAAGTTCGAGGCACCGGCTTTTATTGATAGATCTGCACAATGAGCAATTATTGACTATGTACGTTTTCTGTGTACAAGTGTCAAACAGTAAACTCAGGATCGCGGCTTTATGTGGATTCTCTACCGTTGGTTGATGACAATATATAGGACTGCATAGATGTACACGTTATATAGTGTTTTCTCACTGTAAGTTTATCTGAACTTATAGTATATCAGATATAGCATATATAATCGGTAAACCGATATCCCCTTCAGACTCCATAATATGTTAAAATTGCCAAGTGTCAACAAATTAATCTCTCGTTATCTACACGGCTACAATTCTTTGAACTTTGTTTCAACAGATTTTAAGTAGCATGGGGTGGATTAACTTGATAAGGAGTCAAACCTCCATCTCGTGACTGAGCATCTAGGTGACGAATTTACAACGAAACTCATTTTGATTAAGAATACTGAACAGCGATGCGAATATTTGAGAGAGAGAGAGAATAAATTGGTCGTCAGTGGGATTCGAACCAAAGGCTTATCACACCGATGCTCTACCTACTGAGATATGACGGCCCATAGGTATTAGAACCGTGAATTGTTCCTGTGACGACCAACCTTCTGTCTCGGTGTTGCGATGTACACAACTGGCTTTATATTGGAGAAATGATATTTGGTATGGCGTATAGCCATACCAAATATCAACAGCGATACGGATTTGATATTTTTGGAAAATCGTGATGTCTTGCCGGCATCACTGAAAGCTGTTAACTGCTTCTCTCTTGCAGGAAACTATCCTGCTTCTCTCTTGCAGGAAACTATTCTGCTGGTGGACGCTTCGTCCCCGAGGCCCGCCCCCTGTACAGACCTTTTGGTCTTTGATATATGTTGGCACTTGTGGGAAGTTGATGCTGGGTCGACATCGGGCCTTACAGACTAGTCTTTTGTGTTAAATGCCGTCATTTACATCTGACGACTATACAGCTCACCAATCTCCAATGTACGAGTTGTCACAGCGAAACAGCTCACCAATTACCAGTATACGAGTTGTCAGAGCATTTCCATCATAGCTCTCTAGATTTGTATCTAATACCGCTTATGCCGGTGCTAGGGGCCGTGTGGTCATATCATCCAAGTTGCCACATGAACAGGTACAATAAAAGCGTACCTGAGATACAACACATATCACGAATCGTTAGATTCTTGGTATGTGCTTTAGATAGGTTAACCAGAAGATTATTCTGTGAAGTCATGTGACGCAGTCAGTATGTCGGCACCTCTTCCCACTTCCCTTATATGTGTTGTAATTTTTACCTGTATATGGCGAGATTCTGCTGGTGGACGTTTCGTCCCCGAGGCCCGCCCCCTGTACAGACCTTTTTGGTCTTTGATATATGTTGGCACTTGTGGGAAGTTGATGCTGGGTCGACATCGGGCCTTACAGACTAGTCTTTTGTGTTAAATGCCGTCATTTACATCTGACGACTATACAGCTCACCAATCTCCAATGTACGAGTTGTCACAGCGAAACAGCTCACCAATTACCAGTATACGAGTTGTCAGAGCATTTCCATCATAGCTCTAGATTTGTATCTAATACCGCTTATGCCGGTGCTAGGGGCTGTGTGGTCATATCATCCAAGTTGCCACATGAACAGGTACAATAAAAGCGTACCTGAGATACAACACATATCACGAATCGTTAGATTCTTGGTATGTGCTTTAGCATAGGTTAACCAAAAGATTATTCTGTGAAGTCATGTGAGGCAGTCAGTATGTCGGCACCTCTTCCCACTACCCGTATATGTGTTGTAATTTTTTCCTGTATATGGCGAGATTCTGCTGATGGACGTTTCGTCCCCGAGGCCCGCCCCCTGTACAAACCTTTTGGCCTTTGATATATGTTGGCACTTGTGGGAAGTTGATGCTGGGTCGACATCGGGCCTTACAGACTACACACGCGTTTTCCCCACTATATGACACCGATATAAAGTGGAACATTCGTGTACCACTGAGTGTTACAGCAATGTAACAATTTATGTTGGACCATCATGGTACCATTTGATGTTGCCGACGATGTAACATTATATATTGGTACATCATTGGCGACGGCTGTCGGTCCATAATGTATACGGTTTGGATTGTTCCAATGTCGGTCCTACATTGGCTCTCGTTGGTTTGAGGGTAAGAATAGCCATCCTCGGTATATTGTACCATCATTGTACCATTTTAAAATGGACAAATATTGTAACATTAAAAATTTAGGAAAATAAAAAGAACTCTTTGTTAATCGGAGGTAAAGAAGGTCGTCAGTTTGGAGTTACGTGCGCGTCCGCTTTCAAATTGAGATTTTTTATGGGATGGAGTGAATTACGAGTTACGGCCCTTGAACCACGCTGTCTGGCTGACAGAAAAAACCACTCACCATATCTTCAGCTCAGTCAAACCGATTTATTTCATATTTTGGAAGTCCGATGTCGGTTCTGGGTATGCTGATTCAAAGACTTGAGCCATGCGCTCGAGATATCAAGCTCAACAATCCAAAAGAGAGAAAAACAGAAAACGAACGCAATCGGCACAACAACAACATCAACTTCAAGAAGCACCTGCCTGTGCCGATTTTCCGTATACGGCGAATATTCCACCCGCTATGACAGGCAAGACCAGGTAAATAATTCCATCACTCTAAAATTTATAGCAGAGAGTCGGTTTAAGCGCAAGCCAACATCCAAATAATAGAAGAAAGGCTGTCACCCATTGTATAATTTGTACCCCCTCCCCTCCGCCCATGCACACACAACTCGTCCTAACGTCGAGCTTAGCAGCCGGAGATTCACACATTTTCAGCGCAAGTCTGATGCTTGAATGACATCACCCCGCCCCCCCTATTATTCTCTCCCTCTCCATATTCCTTCCTGGACATATTCCTCTCTGGACATACCCCCCCCCCCCTTTACTATTTTCAGATATTAAAAAGATATATTTTATATAATTTTGTTTCCTGAAAAAGTTCCCCAAAAATGACCAAAGTCGATTGGTCGAAAGCCCCGGCGGCTGTCATGACAAGATTGATATGAAAACCTTATAAGGTCTGGACCCACTGAATCAATCGACGCGAGACTTGGCATACATGTTCAATGACCAATGCGAAGGGACAAAGCTTTTTATCAACTGTTTATCAGGGTGAGAGATTTGTAGTTTGATACTAAGGATAATTATCAGTAATCAGTATACCGGTAACCCAGCTGACAAATCACAATAATAAATGTCAGTAAGTTTTTGCTTCTAGAATTATCTGAGAATGAAACTGGAAAACACAATGAGAAATTGCCCAAGAACAAGAAAATATCCCTTGCCCCTGTAGGTCCATCTATAGTCCAATCTTGAACGTAGATCGACGGACTACATATGGGCCCGTCTAATGGCAAAGGGGGGGGGGGGGGATTTACAATATCTGACCACCCACCTGACACCCGAAAGAACCTACAGTTGGCATGGATAATTCCCCTTTGAATCCTATAACTAGATTTTTGATTTTTTTTGGTGGGGGCACCTGGCTCAGACCTGATCGTCCATGAAGTACACCCAACCCCTTTCCTAAAAGAAGTTAGCTGAACCATGCCTATAGTAATGACATGGATGTAGGGAGATCTTCTTGGTTGGTGACTTCACTGCAAGACAAAACTTCGTCCACCATGCTGATGATGCTATTTTACTAATCATATAAAAAGTTTACACTTTGATACATATAGGTAGGATAGATTCGCACCTGCACGACTCCGGCGTACATTTGTAATTCGTTATCTACAGCATAGGGCAGATTTTTAACTATTGATGGTGTAAATATTGTAAATATGCATCAAATATCCATTCCAAGAAATGTATTATGACCATTATGATTTAATACATTGAGGATACCTTTTGCAATTGCAAGTCAAAAATAGTCCATTCATATACCGCTGATTAAAAATGAAGCCATAAGAATAGAGGACTAATGTGAACCACAAATTTATGCGGGAGTCACGCATCAGTGTACCTGTTGGCGTGAATCCTTTGTCCAAGAATTTGAAGTGCAAAAGGCGGATTTTATGCAGGCCTACAGAGACTAATAATTATAGGTTTCAGTATCGGTACATATGTATTAAGTTCATGAAAGGGACTTTTATATCTTTAGCCAAATGCAGAATATGGATTTATGTTCCTAGATTGCCATATATTTCCTGTATTCAAATTTTATGGAATTTAGTTACATATCAGTTCAGTTATATCATACCATTTCAGGCCTCAATTTAAGGAGTGCTGATGGTAACCTCTCAACAGGTTACCATGAATTCTACACTGGTAACCTGTGGGAACCTATTGCATAATTATTAACCTAATCTGAAAATAGGTTACCACTATTTTTCATATGGCAACCTCCAGGCAAACTGAAAACAGGTTACCACCTTAAATTGAGGCCTGCCATATATTTCCTGTATTCAAATTTTATGGAATTTAGTTACATATCAGTTCAGTTATATCATACCATTTATATCTGAAATTTAGTGCTTGAACATTGTTGATCAGCAATAGTCATGATGGTATGAAATGATTGCTATTTTGATTGAAAAGGCATTTAATTCAATCATTCTATTACTGGAAATTTCTTGCTTGAACATTGTTGAGCAATATTATGAGATGATTGCTATTCTGACTGAAAAAGAATTTTTTTTCTTTATTTTAAAATCTGATATTATTTCAAAGGAAAGGAATACATGTACTTATTACCAGTTTCCCAATTTATCTAAAATATTTCTGTTTACTTTCAGACTCGAATTGTACTTGTATGCTGACCAAATGGAGAATATGCATGGGCACTGCACTACTGAGATGTGTGAAGTATGTAAAGAGGAGCCGAGTTAACAAATATGTTAACATGGTACAAGGCATGATAAATAATATTCCCATATAATACAGTGTAAAACTCATATGGTAACATAGTCTGCATTCTCGCTCCACCGGAGACATGCTACCACTATGCCTCTGGCGGATAATGAAAGCCAGTGTAGTATGTGTTGGTCGTCAGAGTTGGTTGTGTATTATAAACAGCCACCAATGCTTGTCAGCAAGAGGCGCTAAAATTGAGACTAATGACGAGTGTGTCAGAACATTACCTTGAATTTGATCTATTTCAAATTTGTTGTTTATATATTGTGTAAACATAACCCATTTCAATCAGCAAATGTCTACATGTACATTTTGAAGAGACCTGATACTGATAGATTATGGATTTGGAGATTTTTATGTGTGCAACAGAAGAAAATAGCAAACAATATATATAGTGAGATCATGCCCTTCTGGTGTACGTGAGCCATCAAATTAGAAGAAAAACAAACAACTGAACTTCTCGTATAATCTCCTAGCGTATATTAGGCAAGACAGACATCTGTCCCGAGAATGGAGAATCCAAATCAGGGTTACCTCCTCTGTATGCCCATACAGTAGACCGGTTATGCCAGCATTTGTTTCGCTGCCTGTTCATTCTCCAGGTCAGGAGTGTTTATTGGGACACAATACATTCTGAAATGTGTAGAATGAGTATATCCAGACAGAATTTTGAATCAACGATGCTGGTCATGACCTGTCTTCTGTGCGGATATACAGGGGAGGCAACCAGTCTATATCCAAATACATAAGCATAATGTCACAAATATCACGAATGAGTTCCTGTAATGACTGTCATGACCTGCCACCCAGGATAATGCAATCTGGTCAGAAGCATAATGTTGGAAATATTCTGACAGATGATCCAGTCACTGAGAATAAGAAATAAAATAAGGCATGTCTGGACAATGTCACAAGCAAATTTGTAGTTATGCCATGAACTGGCAATATGTAGATCTGATTACATCTTCACCAGAGTAGGGCCATTGTTATATAAGATCTGTGTTTGATGTAACCATCCTAGTAAAATATTTAGCAATTTTTGGGTAGCCTCATTTTTTTATTATTTGAAATATAAAGGATTCCAGTAGTGATCTGTTTAAAATTTTCAAAAATTAATGTTATGATGACTTTTTCAGTTATAAATAAGTAGATACCAATAAATCTACATATGCATAACCTATAACCAATTTCAAATCTTGTTTTATAAATGTTTTGTCAAAATCACATTTGATAATGATAAATTATAAAATAAAATAAAAATGCCTCCCAACCTACCTACTCACCAATATCCAGAAAACCTGATGACATTTTATCCTTCTTTCTATCCCATGATGCATTGTGTATCCATGCCAACTGAATTACAGTTTCCACCTGTGTAGTCCAAAGATGGTTAATTTATACTTCTGATTCCCACAATGCAGTGCAGTGATGACATCAGATTAATGTCTATTATTGAACCTTAGTTACAACTATTATTATGGATGACCTAAAGTTAATCTGCCATGGCAATTGTCCAGTAGGCCTACTTACCATGCTTACTAATTTGTGAATATATTATTTGGATCTCACATAAAATTGAGTAGTAAACAGTCTCGACCAGGACTGAAATTCTGAACATTTCATGCCTTGAATCTAGAAAGAGATACTGTTGCCTTAAATAAATATCATTTTCTTGCAGGTTCAGTGCATTCTCAGGTTGAAGACACTTGTGAGCTTCATGGTGGGTATTCTGATCGTGTTAACCATTATGCCTGTGAGTAGAACTTGTACATGGACTGCAAAAATAAATGAAATTTAAATTTATCGTTCTCAAAACTGCTGAACTAAGAAGATTTATCTTGCTGTTCCCTCATATTTTTCTGCACAAGAAGAAACAAGGAAACCTTTCCTGAAAATTCATCAGCAATCTCAATTCCAGATCCTCATCAGTCATGGGAGAATAGCAAGAATATATTTTCATGGTGGATTTCATCATTGAGACAAGTGTAATCTATCATCTAAATGTAGTTTAAATCTGTATTAGATCATCAGTTTGTCAAAAAAGTTATTCTTCAGGACTGATGAGATCTTTAACTCTACCAGTCTATTATCATTTAATCTTTCAGAATATATGAGGTTGATGACCAGGAGATGAAAGCGTGACCATGAAGGCTGTATGGTGCTTGAGTAACACTAAAATAATCTTCTCACTCGTGATTCTATGTAAAAAAAGGAAATAAATCTGAATGCTAAATGTTACTTTTCTCTGTACATGTTTTGCAGCCATTGTAAGTCGACCTCAGTGAGTTCTCTTCATATTTGAGTCTGTACCGCCTACAATGCCCATATAAGTAACAGCCTCTTCATTTCACTGCACTGCAATGGTCTAGTGGTTAGAGCATCCTCCTCACAAGTGGGAGGTCCTATGGATCAGTCTCTGGTCGAGTCATATCTTTGACTTAAAAATTGGAACTTGTTGCTTCCTTCATTGATGCTCAGCATTAGGAGGATAGAACAATGTAAGACAGCACTATAACAAGAGACAAAATTGGCTTCAATATGCGCCAGCAAAACAAACACATTAATTTTGTAATGAAACAATTAGCTTTCCCAAAATAGAGCACTGGCTTGTTTAGGAATACAGCAACTGTTGAACTTTTGACCTCAGAATCAACAGGAGCTCGGAATATACGAAAGACAGAATGCATATTCTAGAACTGGAGAGATCACATCTCAAAATGAATATGTTTGCTATGACGGTGTACATGAAGTTTGGTCACATTCCACAGCCCTGAATTGAAATATACTGCTGATAAATATTCTCATTTTTCTGATCTTCAAGCCGAGTGATTACTTGACTGTTGACCTTTTGACCTGTCACAGTGCCCAGACAATGCAGATCATATCTACTGCTCCATCTGTTTCAGATTTGCCTATGACCTGTCACAGTACTCAGCCAATGCAGATCATATCTACTGTTTCATCTCTTTGGAGAATGTTTCATCTGTTTCATCTGTTAGTTTCAGATTTCTTTTTGACCCGTCACAGATCCAAGATATTGCAGATCATATCTAATGTTACATCTCTTTGATTTCAGATTCCCTAGGACCTGTCACAGTACCCAGACTATGCAGATGATATCTACTGTTTCATCTCTTTGGTTTCAGATTTCTCTGTGACTGGTTATAGTCACTAGACATTGAAGACCGTATGTACTGTTTCTTCTCTTGGTTTCAGATTTCTTTTCGACCTGTCACAGATCCAAGAAATTGCAGATCATATCTAATGTTACATCTCTTTGGTTTCAGATTTCTCTATGGACTGTCACAGAACCCAGACAAAGCAGATCATATCTACTGTTTCGTCTCTCTGGTTTCAGATTTCTCTTTGACCTGTCACATATCCCAAACAGTCACAGATCCCATTGTATCTACTTTTTCATCTGTTTGCTTTCAGATTTCTGTATGTCCTGTAACACATCACAGACTATGCAGATCGTTTATCTACTGTTTCATCTGTTTGGCTTCAGCAGATCATTTATCTACTGTTTCATCTGTTGGGCTTCAGATTTCTCCATGGTCAGTCACAGATCCCAGACTATGCAGATCATATCTACTGTTTGGTTTCAGATTTCTCTTTGACCTGTCACAGACCTCAGAATATGCAGATCGTATATCTGCTGTTCATCTGTTTTGTTGCAGATTTCTCTAGGATGTGTCATAGATTCTATCTAGACTATGCCGATCGAATCTAAGTTTTCATCGTTTGTTTTCAGATTTCTCTACGACCTGTCACAGATCTCAGACAATACAGATCATGTTTTATCAAGCAGTCTTGTCTGCTCTTGCCTTCTTCAAGACAACCTGTGCTACTTTTGCATTTCTGACACTTTCTTCACTCAGGTAATGATCACAGAGGCCAGGCTGGGGGGTTTGGATTAGAAATGCTTGCTAAAGTATGAGATGTGAAAAGCAAGTTAAGCTATTTGTCCTTGACATTCCTGTCGGTCATTTTTGAAGTGCTGAAATACTGTGCACATTATCGTGTTTAAAATTAATGTACCTACCTCTTAAACATACTAATCACTGAAGCACAGAATTGTCCAGTTGCTCTCTTTATACATCTATCCTTAGACATGGGGTCATTTGCAGCGTGACAGACGGGACAAAAGATAGCCACCCTGTGATGTTAACACAACTCTCTACCAAACTAAATTTAATAAAAATCTAATCAAAAACTTATCAGTGGTTAGTGAACAAGTTGTAGTTTAACTTAAGACAGAAACATTGAAATAATTATTATTAATATATTCTTTTCAACTGGAATTGACAAATGTGACAGACGGGACAAGCAGGGACCACGCATTTGAAAAAGGAATAGACAAGATAGATTTCTATCTCCTTCTCAAATGAAAATCAACTTTTAATGTAAATCAAATGTTAGTGGACTAATCAAGTAATCAGAGTTGGGGTTAACAGTTCTAACGGGACACCTACACCACGCAGTATTTTGGAAATAATTACTTTAATTGTAAAATGGTATTCACTGTGGAACTTAGACATGATGGTGTATTTAAAAAACAAAGAAACATTTTGTTGAGTTAAGTTTCTATGTCTGGAGGAAAATCATGAATTTGGTGTACATTTTAGTAAAAAATGTTTTAGAATTTTATCTATATTCGAGTGCAGATTTTTAAAAACCTGACAGTTGCAGATGACAAAAAACCTACTTTCTTGAAACTTTGATTAATATAGCTTAAATAAAAATCACAATTAAGTATGCTGATGGAAAGTGAAAATTTGTCACCCGTGCAATGTTTATGTGGAAATGACCCTGGGGCAAATAGGAACCCTTTTCATTTTGAGGTCAAAATGTCCAAGGAGATCACTGTGATAAAAATAATCTGGATCATGACAAACCTCAGATATATCACTACCGGTACCTTGATCTTGTAGGCATAAATCTGTGAGTCTACAATTTACTTTATGCCTTTCTCATTTGAGATTGCAAATATTAATTCTGTTCAAATGCGTGGGCATGTTTTGAAGCCCTACAGGCTCTTGTTAAATTTGATTTGGAATGTGAATTTTTAGAGAACTCCTGCCTTTGTCAAGGGAAATAACTTTGCTGAAAGTGTTGACCAATACTCATGGTTCAGTACAATATGCAGCTGACCAGAAGCAGAAGACTGATCGCAGTTTCTCCTACATTAAAGTGTAACTGTGGTACTTGTGTAAGTGCACCTCATATTCAAGTTAACGATGTGAATAATAAAACGTCTTTCCCAACATTCTGTCATTTTATGGCTCAGAGGGTTCAAAGGCAACTTTCTACAGTGGGAAAAATCTTCATCCCCCTTTTTGACGTCAAAAATTGAGCGTCCTCATGCACAGTCTTCTTGATGTCGAGGCAATGCAGAGAATGGAACAGATTAACAATGTTGCGTTGTGAGATGGATAATCGTTCCATAATAACGTCGCAAGTTCCGATATGCTTGTGGCGCTGTGCACTACAATAACATTAATAACTTTGAATTGTCAAATTTAAAGTCGTAAAACAAGAAACAGGGTATAAATTCAATAATTTGGAAGATTATCTTGAATATGATGTAAACTTACAGAAGTATCACAGTTACACATTAAGAGGTGATACAATTTATTAGAGTGACTGATCAGAATTCGTAGCAAACTTTGGTGGTGATTGAAAGTTAGTAGATTGATTCAATTAATGGGTGCTCATCATGAGGACATACAACTGAAATTACTTTCAAGCAGTTTCAAAGTTTTATTCCATTTGTAGGTAGGAGCAAATATTGCATCACTTGAGAGAGAGAGAGAGAATTAAGGTTTAACGTCGCATTCAGCAATATTTCAGCTATACAGCGACGATCAAACAAAATTCTAAGTAATCAATTCAAAAACTTGGTAAACTAATGCGTTAAAACAGGTACAAACATTAAAATTTGTACAACAAACCAATCTCTCTCAAAAAACCTAAAATTTCACTATGCTAAAAAGATCTTCCAGCGTAGCTGCTCGATAAAAAGTATGTCTTACAGTCTTAAAATCTATGCAGTCTATGAGAATATGTGTCACCGTGAGATCTTCATGGCAAGGTATACACCTTGGAATCGGCTCCTGTTTTAATAAATATTCATGAGTTAATCTTGTGTGACCGATCCTACATCGTCTAATCATGGCCTGGTCGAAACATTTATGACTGTTCAGGTGAGTATAACCAACCGTTTTTTTGAACTCGTGAAGTTTGTTATTATCCATAGTATCCCATAAAGATTGAAACAGCTTTCTTACATAAGCGCAGATAGATGGTCTGAAATCACTGTATGGTATTCCAACAGGGTCAACTTCTTCATCTAGAGCTGCCTTAGCCAATCTATCAGCTTCAGTGTTGCCTTTGATGTCAACATGACTAGGCACCCAACAAAACACAATATCTATCTGTTGATCAAATCTGGTGTCATATAATTGTAGAATTTCCAAGATGGTGGGATGAGTGGAATTTCCATTTTTAATTGCTTTAAGGCATGACAGTGAATCTGAGAATATGACACATTTTTTCCTTCTAGTGGATCCAATACCTTCTAAAGCTGATAATAGAGCTTTTGCTTCTGCAGTAAATATGGAACTTTTACCTGGCAGTCGATACGTTTTAGTTTTTGAACTAAAGATAGTAGCACATGCTACTCTCTCACCATCTTTAGAACCATCTGTATAAATAGCCTGATGTGAACTGTATTTCTCTCTCAGTAGACCGAATTCTTGTGTATACACGAGCTGGCTCGTGTCTGCCTTTTTATATTTAGTCAGTGAAATATCTACTTCTGGCGTGGCTAACTGCCATGGTGGAGCTGGCAAGAGCTCGTTAGGTAAAATCTGACTAACTTTAATACCAGCTGCTACAAGGTGTGGTTTCATACGGATTCCAAGAGGTGGAATAATCGAGGGTTTCTTTAAAAAGAGATCTGCGTGTTGAGGGTTGAAAACACAGTTATATGCAGGATTTGAGTGGTTCGAACGCAGTTTTGTGATATATTGCAGTGATAATTTAATTCTCCGAAGTTCTAAAGGAAATTCATCCGCTTCGACATACAAGCTTTCTTTAGGTGATGTTCTGAACGCACCGAGGCAAAGTCTTAGTCCTTGATGGAGAATAGGATCTAGCTTTGCCAAGTTTGACTTGCTTGCACCATTGTAAACAATAGAACCATAATCGAGTTTGGAACGAACAAGTGATCGATATAAATGAAGGAGAGTTTGCTGATCTCCTCCCCACTTATAGATGGTAACTACTTTCAACAAATCCAGAGCTTTCGTGCATTTGGCTTTTAAGCAATTTATATGAGATTTGAAAGTTAGTCGTTGATCAAACAATATGCCTAGAAATTTGACCTCATTTACCACTTTGATTTCAGTTCCATCTAAGGTAAGTACTGGATCTTCGTGCTGGAAATATTTTCTGCAAAAGTGTATACAATTTGTCTTAGCTCTGGAGAATTTGAAACCATTTTCTAGACACCATTTCTGAATTCTGTGTAAACAAAGTTGTAATGTTCTCTCAATATTGTGTATACTTTTCCCACTCCACGATATATTGAAATCGTCTACAAAAAGTGAGCCATCAATTGATTTATTCAGAACTGCAGCCAAGCTGTTGATCTTGATACTAAACAGAGTAGTAGACAAAATACTGCCCTGTGGGACACCTGGTCTTGATCAAAATGATCAGACATAGTTGTACCCAAACGAATTTGGAATTGTCTATCATTCAAAAAGTTGGAAATAAAAACGGGTAAACGACCTTTTAATCCCATCTTTTGAAGATCTTTAAGAATCCCGTATTTCCATGTAGTATCGTAGGCTTTTTCTAAATCAAAAAAGATAGAAACCACATGTTCGTTCTTGGCGAAAGCATTCTTAACATACGAATCTAATCTGACTAAATGATCAATGGTACTTCTATTTTTTCGGAAACCAGCTTGAATATCAGTAAGTTTCTTTTCAGTTTCCAGGTACCAAACAAGGCGATCATTTATCATGCGTTCCATAGTTTTGCAGACACAACTAGTCAGTGAAATCGGACGATAATTACCAGGGTCTGTATGGTCACGACCAGGCTTTGGTACTGGTATAACTATGGCATTGTGCCAGGACGGAGGAAATTCTTCTCTATACCAAAGTCTATTGAATATGCGTAATAGGATTTCTAGAGATGATTCCGGTAGATGTTTCAAAAGCTGATAATGAATATTATCAGGGCCTGCAGCAGAATCATGAGCTTTCGTCAGAGAAGCATGAAGTTCTTCAATTGTAAACGAAGCGTTATAGCCTTCATGGTTACCGGAAGTGAATTTAAATTCATTTCTCTCTTCTCTTTTTTGGAAACTTTGAAATTTAGGTACATAATTTTCTGATGAAGAGTTTTTGGCAATTGTTTCTCCTAATTTATTTGCAATTTCTACTTTGTCAGTAATCACCTGATTTCCATCGTTGAGATGATGAACGCTGGACTTGGGAGCTTTTACCTTTTATTCGTTGGATCATATTCCAAACTTTTGTTATTGGAGTGTGAGTATTTATCTTAGAAACATAATTTCTCCAAGAATCACGTTTATTCTGTTTCATGGTTCTACGAGCTTTAGCTCTTGTAACTCTGAGATCTTTCAAATTTTCAGGATTAGGATGTCGGCGGAAATATCGTTCAGCCTTCTTCCTACGTTTTCTTGCTTCTTTACAGTCACCATTAAACCAAGGTTTCTTAATATGTGCAACTCCTGAAGATGTGGGAATGGTTTGGTTGGCAATTTCTATCAACATATCTGAGAATAGCTGTATAGGATCTGAAGCATCAGCGAAGGAGACTGATTGTAGTTTTTGTGAACAAAGCTTTTCAAACTCGGGCCAGTTTGCTTTCTTGAAATTAAACCTTGTGAAATGAGGGTCATCAGCTGAATGAACAGCTTTTAGGACAGTGGGAAAGTGATCACTTCCACAAAGGTCATCATGAACAGACCAAGAAAATTCTTCAAGAATAGGAAGGTCGCAAAGTGAGATATCCAATGCTGAATAGGTTCCATGGGCCGAGGACAAATGTGTATAAGAACCATCATTAAAAATACACAA
Source organism: Hanleya hanleyi (assembly GCA_036873755.1). Taxonomy (NCBI): domain Eukaryota; kingdom Metazoa; phylum Mollusca; class Polyplacophora; order Lepidopleurida; family Hanleyidae; genus Hanleya; species Hanleya hanleyi. Next base: position 193,791 of record JAVTVY010005825.1, read on the forward strand.
AGAATTATTTTTACAATTGTCTTCATTATCCCAGAGGATATTACGACCGTTAAAATCACCCATCATTAAAGAAGGTTTCGGGAGCTGATCGTAAAGATCTTGAAGTTCATTGAGCCGGAGACTACCAGAAGAAGGTATGTACACCGTGCACAACGTGAAAACAGAATTCAAGGTAATACGAACTGCTACAGCTTGTAAATTTGTCACTAAATCAACAGGACTGTGTAAAACACCCATTTTAACCAATATTGAAGAACCGCCTGTTGCTTTTCCATTTTCGTCTAAAGCGTAGGAATGATAAGGTGTGTATTGGCGAAATTTAAATTTATCTTTATCTGCTTTCTTCAGAAAGGTCTCGTTGAGACAAAAGCTGATGGTTCATAATCTTGAGTTAATAATTGGAGTTCATTTAAATTTGGCCAAACTCCTCTGCAATTCCACTGAATGATAGTTGGTGGCTGAGCCATCTTTAGTCTGTATATAGAAATAAAACACAAAACTGCCCAAGCCAAGATATATAAGGTTAGCTTAGCCATTATATACGTTTTATTTTGGATAATTCTTTTTGACCTTTCTTATTTTTTTTCATTTGTTCTCTTGTCTTTTTGCTTTTCCTTCTTATAAACTTCTTTCTCTCTATCTTGTGCATCACTTGATCTGTCAGTCGACGATGCCTTGTAGTATGGAGATGTTGGTCCTGGTAGCTGGAAATCGGTGACTCCAAAATTTTATTTGGAAATTTACAGGTAAATAATCTGCACTTTCATAAAGTCTAAGTAATCTCAAGACATGCTGAAATAAAACATGTTATCTTGTAATTATTATTAGGTTTTATTATGTAAACTAGATTCCACCTAACGAATTTTAATTCTCTCTCTCTCTCCAGTGTAGGCCGCAGTGTTAATTAGTTCGTCCTAACTGCTAAGGATGAAGGATCTAAATTGGTGATGTTGCAGTGAATTCCTTCTCTAAATGCATACGAGTAATGTGAGAAATTGTATTAATTGCATGTTGATATGTTTCTTCACAGAATAACCCATGCTACAGTACACTTGTCCTCATGGTGGTGAATAATCCAAGCACAAAACCAATGCCATCGCAGTGTGGATGATCTGCTATTTCAGAGTTGAGATTCTCAGCCGGAGACTGTCCCAAGAATTTTGAAACATTATGTCAAATCGACAGAACTTGAGAACTGTACTCTTCCAGACTCATTTCTTTATAGTGTAAATTTCCTTTCAACTTCACAATTAGCGACTCCTAGACTGCATTGCAACGCCACAGAGGAGCAACCTGTCAAATAAAAGGATGATGAAATCAGATTTTAATATATGCTTTTGATATGGTGTCTGCGAGCCACATGCATCATTGACATTTAACTGATCTCAACATGCTCAAAGAAGACCAAATTGGAATGGTGTTCTGACAATGTGTAATGAATTTCATTATAATGAGGGTTCACTGTATATTCATACGATTGCACATTATGTCTGTCAAATCTGTGATTCACTGCTTAAAGGTGAAATGCAAAGGTCATATTTTGTCTTTTATGTTCTTCATGGGTTAATGTTGGAACTATCAGCTTATTTACTTCTTTTGGTTTTATTAGAAGTATTTTGTCTACTAGCTAGTAGCTTTAGAAAAGTTGGTATCTCAAGTCTGGTCGATTCACAAATGAAATCTGCATCACTTATCTGGCCTTGTTACCCCTCGGGCAAATGTGCCCGAATGGTATTGTCATCGTTGCTTCATCTGTATGTCTGTCTGTGGACACGGTTTCTCAAGAAGGATTATAGCCAGCATCTCTCACATGGCATCAAAATAACTCCCATTTAGCAACATGTTAAAAATTGCTGAAGTGAATGGATTACCTCGGCAATTGCTGAATGCTGTGGCCAATTGTGATGGTTGAGCCAGGCATTGAAATTCATACCACTTATGCATCTGGTGAAAGGTCAGAAGCTTATTGAAAATGACTGACCTTGGCCTATTTTATCAAGTTCAAATTCTATTATTTCCTATACATTATTTAAAGATTAAAGCTAAGGTCTCCAAATTCATATTAAATATGCAATTGGTGATTGCCTAGAAGCCTATTCCAGTTGACTGACCGTGACCTATTTTTTCAAGGTCATATACTGTTATGAAATGTTTTGAATTATGATATAACATGAAGAAATGTAGCTACTAGGCTTTCCAAATTAATACTATGTATACATCTGGCGATGGCCCAGAGGTGTGCTGAAGATGACTGACCTTGACCTATTTTCTACAGATCAGATTCTATTTAGTACAATATTTCATGAAAGAGTATATCTACCTTGTCCAAATTTATACCATGTATGCCTGAACCTGAAGTCTATTGAATATCACTGACCTTGACCTATTCTCTAAGTTAAAAGGTCAAATTCTATATGTTCAAGTGTATAAGATCTTGTTCCATATGCAATTAAGTTAGAATAGACCAGATAATTGTTGATTGACTTTGATCAGTATTTCCAAGATCAAACTACTTGATTTGATTATGCTCTACCAGAACCTCACCGCAAAATTTTCCCATCAATTAAGACCTTGGCAAAAGCCGACCTGGCTCAACTTCTATGTATTTTTAAAATGATAGAACTACAGTCAACACTACTAGATCACCTTTTTGTCAACCTACAATACATGATGTTGTCAAAGTTCTAAAAGTACATCGTATTCAATGCATGACTGTAGACAATAACTGAGAGCCGACATGGCCGAGGGGTATTGGAGCCCATTGGGCCATTTTATGTCACAGCTCGGTCAATACTTGGATGGGTGACCGGGTGCTGTACTGGCTGGGCTGATCAGTGTCCAGGGTAATATGAACTGTGAGCACTCTCATGTTCTGGCACATGTAGGCACCGTCGTGATATGACTGAAACAAGGTTGAAAACGACGTTAAACCCTACTACTCACTCACCCTTTTATGTCACAGGTCGGATGTCCATGCTTGTAATGTTCCGTCTTCAGGTGGCTGGAAGTAAGGAAAGGAAAGATTACGTTGTGATGATTGTGTGCAAATTGGAAGTCAGCTGAGCTTGGAGAACCAACATTTCAAAAGAAATCATTAGAAAGAAAGAAATTTTATCATTATTCAACTTATACATGTTATATAAAGTACTAAAAGAAGACTCTAAAAACCTTTCAACTTTAAAAGATGCAGCAATAATTGAGATTGGCTTTGTTTAAGTTAACAAATACTAAATAAAGAGTATTCACTTTGAAAGACCCAATACTTGATATCTGGTCCTACAACAATGGTAATGTGAGTGGAACTGCTGATATAATTGGCCATGATATAAAGTTATGGACCGTGGATTCGCGAGTTCAATGTTTAAATTCACACACCCTGCATCTGACCGTAGTTCAGCCGATGTGCACATTGTCTTGAGATGGGTAAGCCAATGTTGAAAATTCTGATTTATTTCAAATTTATCCTAGGGCATCACCTTCGCTATCGCTATGGTTATGATTGACAGGTGTGCCTGAAAATTACATGCGCCTACTCCATCGATAGACAGTATATTTCACATTTGAAACTTAAAGCAGCTATTTTGCACTAATATACAGTACTACTTCATTGGCCCTGGTATTGAGGAATCACGACATACGATGCCTTGCAAGTATTCTGAGTATAGCTAATACAACAAAATGCTGTGGTATTTTATGCCAATCTTCCCTTGAATTCTTTCATATATAATATTGTATTAGTTGGATAGACGATGGTGGTGTGTAAACAGAAAGTGACAAACACTTCCTGGTATCTGTGGCGGTGTTACATAATTGTGAATGGTTTATAATTCTGCTCGCTTTCTTCCATCATATGTCTGGGCTTGCTCGTCCATAGGCCTTCAGTTCGTCTGTACCGCCGATTTTGTCCACGTTGGAAATTGAATCTGTTCAGAATCTGCTGAATGAGTTGACCTTCCGTGAAAAAGGATCGCTTAGACACCAGAAATTACCTTTAGGTTGAAGATGCTGATCTTGAAGACACTGCTCTCGGTAAAACAACGAGGAAACTTCTTTGATGATGCCCAGGCCTCCATGTGGACTTCTAAGCATTTGTTTCCTGCCAACAGCGACAACAGCAGCTCCGCAATGTTGTTGTTGTTGTTGGTACAGGAAGCAATTTGCTCACGCATGCGTGTTGAAAGTACGCTTTGCATGCTGGGATATGAATTACGTCATAAATACCACACTGCGGCTTTCGGAGTGAAAACATATATTGGTCCAAATGTTTGCCACGCCATGATGGACCGAATGAAATTGGTACATCGTTTGTCCACACCCACACGCTCCTACATTGGCGGTGAAAAAACCGTTTGTCAATATATGATGTACCATATGTTTACCAATGTCGGACCATGATGGTTACAGCTTGGGGAAAACGTGTGTGTAGATTGCATAGCAACCAACATGGCGGCCTCAGCTGATCGAAGACCGCGAAATTGGTGGAGCGATGGCGATGCAGAGATCGGACAATTTATTACATATTAATGTCATTTTACGACACATCTGACACAGAAATACTCCATGTGGTAAAAGAAATCGAATAATCGCGAACTGAGGGCCATACTTCTTTGAGTATGACAACACCTTCGCCGGCTTCGATGTCTCGGGAATGTTGTTTGACATCCAGCCAGCAGGGGCTTCCAGTCGGAGTTCACACGGCGTTTTCCGAGATGTCGGTGCGCAATAAATATACAAAAAACGGGATGTGATGTACAGCTATTTCACCGTAAGTCACAGCATAAATCACAAACTGTAAATTCCTGAATTGATATTTCGCTAACGGTCCTTCGCTGGCTCGTTGAAGAGTTTATGTGAGGGCGATGTTGTAGTTCAGAAAAAGATGTCACATGAATTTTGTTGATGAAACCAGACGTTTATTTTGTCGTGAATAAACCTATCACAGAAGCAAACTGATTAGTCCATCTTAAGTCTTCTTTTATTAAAAAAAAACTATTTTATGCGTATGTACCACCGTTTAGATGAGCGACGTGGCTTATGGACGTGTTTGACCTAATTATTTTATTCACAAACTTCTCTTGTTTTGATGATGAAAAAAAAGGTTTTAAACCTTGTCATGTGGTATTATTGGATTAGAATGAGAATAACTCTGTTGTATTTGATAACTTAAGACCGTTAATGCTTGGTTTAACGGTCGCAAATAATCCGTTTTACCGGGTCCGCTGACGCGTCGCACGTAAAACTCAATTTGCTACAGTAAAACCAAGCATTAACGGTCTCAAATCATCAAATACAACAGAGTTATCCCCTAAATATCTCACTAACCTTGAAGTATTTTTACGTCTGGTAAAAAGCACCCAGTGGAATATCCTTCTGCCTATAACAAAAGGTATGCAGCATTGATTAGATATGTCAAAGAGTATTTTTAATTATTTTTTAGCTATTTTAAGTTTTAAATAAACAAAAATTATTCAAGATATGACAAAACATAATCTGTTTAAAAGCTGCTTAGTTAGGCTACAACTAGTAAAAAAAAAAGTCCTTCGTGACAGTGGGTAATTCTCCATGTAATCAGTGGGCCATACCAGCATGGTTTTCATAGTTCAAATTTTCATTTTGAAGATAAGCCCATATTTCGTACACAATGTGCAAATGATCCTTTGAGCATTATCTCTTGTACGCAGTAAATGGGGTCATCTGTCGCGGAGTATAGTCTATCAATAGGAATACACGAGTTCCATGTTAAATCAAAAATTGACCCAATTGAGGTCTTAAATTCTCTCGAATTAAACCGTACAGTGATTTTTACTGGTTATTTAAATGACAAGACAAAAATGCCAGAAAGTAGTCTCGACTGTTGTAAAATAAGAGAACTCTTTCGAATCTAGAAAGGAATTTTATCAATATTTAAGTGAAAAGTGACATGGAAGTTATATATTTTATATAGTCAGCTGGGTTCGTAATTCCCAACGGTCCGCTAGTCCGAGACTAGTAAAATTTTGGGCGAACCAGTGAACATTCCGGCTCACCTGTGGACCAGTAGAATATTTTCATTACATTTATGAACCAGATTAACTGACCAGTAAACTGTAGAGATAGACTAGATGACCAAATTTACTGGTCTGCAAGACCAGTGAAAAAATTCCGAATTTCGTACCCTGGTCAGAATCATTGAATCTTCCCGTTAATTTCATCTCATCTCACTTGATGACAGTTTCTGGGAGCAGTCTGTATTAGGTAGTAGGTGGAAAACAACTCGACCCACCCCGTTGTCATGTTTATGACCAATGAAGAGAAAGTGCAGGAAATTGTAATAACAGCAGATAAAGAGATCATATATTGCGAAACTGATAACGTGAAAGCGGCACTCCTTCACTGTGTGCTGGTGTATTACGCAATGGATCTCAGCTATCCTCGTATCTATTCGTAGCTCCTGGCACTATGCCAGGAGCTTGTTGTTGGTGATCCTTACACAGACCAGAAGTCTGCCAAGTACCTGAAATATTGGAAAGAAATTGAAAATGTCATGCAAAGATCAAATGTACAGGTCTCCTAGTGTTGTGTGTGAACATTATGGCTGCATTGATAACAAATGCTAGAAAAGTCAAAGTTGATGGATACTTCATTAAGCAGTTATTTGATTTCTGAATTCATTTGATTTATGAATTAAGTCGTTTGATGCAATATTATGGTGATTTGCATTGGAAATCTGCCTCTTCTTAGAATACAGTCTGTACCTGAAATATTGGAAAGAAAATGTACAGGTCTCATAGTGTTATCTTGTACTAGTAATGATAGAAAATTCAAAGTTGATGGATATTTCATTAGGCAGATATTTGAATTATGAATTCATTTGATTTATGAATCTATTCATTTCAGTCGTTTGGTACAACATTTTGCGGTGATTTGCATTGCAAATCTGGCTCTTGTACCTGAAATATTGGAAAGAAATTGAAAATGTCATGCAACTTAAGTATCAAATGTACATAATGTTGCGCTAGTAATGCTAGAAAAGTCCAAGTTGATGGATATTGCATTAAAGAGTTATTTGATTCATGAATTCATTTGATTTATGAATTTATTAAGTAGTATGATACAATAATTTACTGTGATATGCATTGGAAATATGGGCCCAACTTCACGACAGATCGTACAACAATTTTTTTATCGTAAATTTTATTATTATTATTATTATTATAATGGGCGTATCGTAAAGTTACGATAAAAATTGCTGCACGACCTTTCATGAAAGTGGCCCCTGGAGTGGCTCTTCTTAGAATACTGTCTGTTTGGCGAAACCGAAGCCTTGTCACCTTGACACGAGAGAGATGTCCAAGCAGAGCCAGTCTATAGGTAACAGAACTTGGCTAACTCAATTTGAGGGAGAAGTCACTCAATTGAGATTTCACTGAAGTCAGAATGAAACAGTCAGTCAGTTCTCAACCTTGTATGAAACTGTTCACTGAACGTTTTTTAGAGTGTCAAATTATATAGCATTTATGTTTGAAACACAAAGTATTAGCTTCATGTACTACGTCTGATTTTGTTGGTATTCTGATTATGTTGTTGGTATTCTGATTCTGTTGACCTGCATGTATGTCTATTATAAGTTCCCGTCAACATTTTTTTTACAAATGTGTTGTACCAAACAAAATCAGACGTAGTACATGATGCTAATTCTTGTTTCAGTCGAAACAGTAAAATTAATAAACCTGGACGTTTTTAACATAAACGGTAGCATCAAAAGAACAGACCCTGGTGTTTTACATACCAAATCGTAAGCAATCGTAAGCTGTTGACATGTGCAGTTTACCATAAAACAGTAGCGTTTTGTTTTATCAACATGCGATGTGTTTGGAGGGAATGGCGTTGTGCGTTTTTGTTAATCACGGTGATGTTTTTAAATAAAAGCACTAGCGCAAAACTTATCAACGTAAGTGTTTTCCAGCTGTGTTGATTCTCGAAAGAAAGTACAAAGACTGTGTAGAGGAATGCCGTTGAATGGATGTCATGTGACTTATGTGTAAGTTGAAAAAACTGTTCATTAAACTCTCAATTTGTTCTTCGACATTTACATAACTTCTCCCACACCTTGCTCGCTCTTCCCCCCTATTTAGTATAACTTCTTTGAACATTTATACATGAAAAAATGAACATAAACCACTATTGATAGATATGACCTATATATATATATATATATATATATATATAGGGACTTAGTTTATCATTATCTTCTATTCTATAGAGATATTACATTGTTAATTTTGTTTTCTCTACTGACCATATCCAGTGATTCATCGTCAATAATTCTTGCTCTGTTTACAGCCGCATCCTAAGAGAAAAAAACAAGTTCGAAAAAGAAAATACCCACGTGAGAAAACTGAATGAAGAGCTCCAGCATAGTAATTTGGAGTGGGCGAGCAGAGCGCGAGAGGCGGAAGGGAAATTGTCGATCATACAAAATGCTTTATCTTAATAATCAAAACGAATTTTTCTTACCGCTCAGGGTCATGGGGTTTTTGATTGGCGTTGTGCGCTACATGTGAAAGTAGGCCAATGTCTCAAATCAGAAACCCCGTCACTGAGCGAGCTTAAAAGGGTATTTCCGAGGGGGGTGTATAGTTAGAGGGTAAAGTGGGGAGAGGTGGTTTATCCCAATGTGAATATTGTGCCGGAAAAAAATGTATATAGTCACCAATACTCCTCTGTTACGTCATAAACGATAATAGAAAAAACATAACAGAAAACTGTTATGAAGTCAAGAATTAACAATCAAATATTTATTTACAATACTAAAATCATATACAAATTAAGTAAGGTTGATACAACAAATAAATGAGAAATATAGTCTTACTGTTCAATGCTATACCGCTGTATATTTCACAGTCCGTTTTGACGTGCAAATCTCTACAGTCCATGCCGACGCGCAGAAATCGCGTTTCTGTATTTTGATTGTCCAGCACCGCTCAACCGTTTATAGTAAATGTCCAAGAGAGAGAGAGAAATAAGGTTTAACGTCGCATTCAGCAAAATTTCAGCTATATAGCGACGATCAAACAAAATTCTAAGTAATCAATTCAAAACTCGGTAAACTAATGCGTTGAAACAGGCACAAACATTAAAATTTGTACAACAAACCAATCTCTCTCAAATAACCTAAAATACAATCCTCTTTCACTCTGCTAAAAAGATCTTCCTCTTACAGTCTTAAAATCTATGCAGTCTATGAGAATATGTGTCACCGTGAGATCTTCATGGCAAGGTATACACCTTGGAATCGGCTCCTGTTTTAGTAAATATTCATGAGTTAATCGTGTGTGACCGATCCTACATCGTCTAATCATGGCCTGGTCGAAACGTTTATGACTGTTCAGGTGAGTATAACCAACCGTTTTTTTGAACTCGTGAAGTTTGTTATTATCCATAGTATCCCATAAAGATTGAAACAGCTTTCTTACATAAGCGCAGATAGATGGTCTGGAATCACTGTATGGTATTCCAACAGGGTCAACTTCTTCATCTAGAGCTGCCTTAGCCAATCTATCAGCTTCAGTGTTGCCTTTGATGTCAACGTGACTAGGCACCCAACAAAACACAATATCTATCTGTTGATCAAATCTGGTGTCATATAATTGTAGAATTTCCAAGATGGTGGGATGAGTCGAATTTCCATTTTTAATTGCTTTAAGGCATGACAGTGAATCTGAGAATATGACATATTTCTTCCTTCTAGTGGATCTAATACCTTCTAAAGCTGATAATAGAGCTTTTGCTTCTGCAGTAAATATGGAACTTTTACCTGGCAGTCGATACGTTTTAGTTTTGGAACTAAAGATAGTAGCACATGCTACTCTCTCACCATCTTTAGAACCATCTGTATAAATAGCCTGATGTGAACTGTATTTCTCTCTCAGTAGACCGAATTCTTGTGTATACACGAGCTGGCTCGTGTCTGCCTTTTTATATTTAGTCAGTGAAATATCTACTTCTGGCGTGGCTAACTGCCATGGTGGAGTTGGCAATAGCTCGTTAGGTAAAATCTGACTAACTTTAATACCAGCTGCTACAAGGTGTGGTTTCATACGGATTTCAAGAGGTGGAATAATCGAGGGCTTCTTTAAAAAGAGATCTGCGTAATGAGGGTTGAAAACACAGTTATATGCAGGATTTGAGAGGTTCGAACGCAGTTTTGTGATATATTGCAGTGATAATTTAATTCTCCGAAGTTCTAAAGGAAATTCATCCGCTTCGACATACAAGCTTTCTTTAGGTGATGTTCTGAACGCACCGAGGCAAAGTCTTAGTCCTTGATGGAGAATAGGATCTAGCTTTGCCAAGTTTGACTTGCTTGCACCATTGTAAACAATAGAACCATAATCGAGTTTGGAACGAACAAGTGATCGATATAAATGAAGGAGAGTTTGCTGATCTCCTCCCCACTTATATCTGCCAACCACTTTCAACAAATCCAGAGCTTTCGTGCATTTGGCTTTTAAGCAATTTATATGAGATTTGGAAGTTAGTCGTTGATCAAACAATATGCCTAGAAATTTGACCTCTTTTACCACTTTGATTTCAGTTCCATCTAAGGTAAGTACTGGATCTTCGTGCTGGAAATATTTTCTGCAAAAGTGTATACAATTTGTCTTAGCTCTGGAGAATTTGAAACCATTTTCTAGACACCATTTCTGAATTCTGTGTAGACAAAGTTGTAATGTCCTCTCAATATTGTGTATACTTTTCCCACTACACGATATATTGAAATCGTCTACAAAAAGTGAGCCATCAATTGATTTATTCAGAACTGCAGCCAGGCTGTTGGTCTTCATACTAAACAGAGTAGTAGACAAAATACTGCCCTGTGGGACACCCTGGTCTTGATCAAAATGATCAGACATAGTTGTACCCAAACGAATTTGGAATTGTCTATCATTCAAAAAGTTGGAAATAAAAACGGGTAAACGACCTTTTAATCCCATCTTTTGAAGATCTTTAAGAATCCCGTATTTCCATGTAGTATCGTAGGCTTTTTCTAAATCAAAAAAGATAGAAACCACATGTTCGTTCTTGGCGAAAGCATTCTTAACATACGAATCTAATCTGACTAAATGATCAATGGTACTTCTATTTTTCGGAAACCAGCTTGAATATCAGTAAGTTTCTTTTCAGTTTCCAGGTACCAAACAAGGCGATCATTTATCATGCGTTCCATTGTTTTGCAGACACAACTAGTCCGTGAAATCGGACGATAATTACCAGGGCCTGTATGGTCACGACCAGGCTTTGGTACTGGTATAACTATGGCATTGTGCCAGGACGGAGGAAATTCTTCTCTATACCAAAGTCTATTGAATATGCGTAATAGAATTTCTAGAGATGATTCCGGTAGATGTTTCAAAAGCTGATAATGAATATTATCAGGGCCTGCAGCAGAATCATGAGCTTTCGTGAGAGAAGCATGAAGTTCTTCAATTGTAAACGAAGCGTTATAGCCTTCATGGTTACCGGAAGTGAATTTAATTTCATTTCTCTCTTCTCTTTTTTGGAAACTTTGAAATTTAGGTACATAATTTTCTGATGAAGAGTTTTTGGCAATTGTTTCTCCTAATTTATTTGCAATTTCTACTTTGTCAGTAATCACCTGATTTCCATCGTTGAGATGATGAACGCTGGACTTGGAGCTTTTACCTTTTATTCGTTGGATCATATTCCAAACTTTTGTTATTGGAGTATGAGTATTTATCTTAGAAACATAATTTCTCCAAGAATCACGTTTATTCTGTTTCATGGTTCTACGAGCTTTAGCTCTTGTAACTCTGAGATCTTTCAAATTTTCAGGATTAGGATGTCGGCGGAAATATCGTTCAGCCTTCTTCCTACGTTTTCTTGCTTCTTTGCAGTCATCATTAAACCAAGGTTTCTTAATATGTGCAACTCCTGAAGATGTGGGAATGGTTTGGTTGGCAATTTCTATCAACATATCTGAGAATAGCTGTATAGGATCTGAAGCATCAGCGAAGGAGACTGATTGTAGTTTTTGTGAACAAAGCTTTTCAAACTCGGGCCAGTTTGCTTTCTTGAAATTAAACCTTGTGAAATGAGGGTCATCAGCAGAATGAACAGCTTTAAGGACAGTGGGAAAGTGATCACTTCCACAAAGGTCATCATGAACAGACCAGGAAAATTCTGCAAGAATAGGAAGGTCGCAAAGTGAGATATCCAATGCTGTATAGGTTCCATGGGCCGAGGACAAATGTGTATAAGAACCATCATTAAAAATACACAAAGAATTATTTGATATAAAATTTTGGAGAATTTTACCTTTACAATTGTCTTCATTATCCCAGAGGATATTACGACCGTTAAAATCTCACATCATTAAACAAGGTTTCGGGGGCTGATCGTAAAGATCTTGAAGTTCATTGAGTCGGAGACTACCAGAAGAAGGTATGTACACCGTGCAGAACGTGAAAACAGAATTCAAGGTAATACGAACTGCTACAGCTTGTAAATCTGTCACTGAATCAACAGGACTGTGTAAAACACCCATTTTAACCAATATTGAAGAACCGCCTGTTGCTTTTCCATTTTCGTCTAATGCGTAGGAATGATAAGGTGTGTATTGGCGAAATTTAAATTTATCTTTATCTGCTTTCTTCAGAAAGGTCTCGTTGAGACAAAAAGCTGATGGTTCATAATCTTGAGTTAATAATTGGAGTTCATTTAAATTTGGCCAAACTCCTCTGCAATTCCACTGAATGATAGTTGGTGGCTGAGCCATCTTTAGTCTGTATATAGAAATAAAACACAAAACTGCCCAAGCCAAGATATATAAGGTTAGCTTAGCCATTATATACGTTTTATTTTGGGTAATTCTTTTTGACCTTTCTTATTTTTTTTCCTTTGTTCTCCCTTGTCTTTTTTATTTTCGTTCTTATAAACTTCTTTTTCTCTATCTTGTACCAACAAGTCCTTCGACCTTTGCTTCAAGGAAGTCTCGTCTTTTAACGGACGATCACTACACTCCTGATACTCCTCATCAGAAAGCATGGGTGTATCGTTGGTAGGGGTGGGAGTAGCATCGACTATTTTAGGCTCTTTGCCGGATTCGATATCTATGGTATTCTCTTTATTCTTCTTTTTCTGATTCGAGGTAGCTTTATTACTACAAGACTCTTCACTACTTTCTTTTTCTGTGAACTCCTTCAGTACTTCCTCGTTTGGTGTAAAGTTTACATCTACACCGGAGTGAATAGGATTAATGAAGGAATCCACAGACTGCACAAGTGCATCCTGACCCGAAACACTACCAGTATCCGGTAAGTTGTCACCCTTCAATTCAACTTCCGGAGTTAATACTACGTCAACACTTTCAGTCTGATCAGAAATCGACTTCTGATCATCTGACTTCTGATCACCTGGCTCGGCCTCTACATCATCGCAAACCTCACTCTCACTGACATCTTCATCTTCCGAATTACAACCTTCATCCATCGCGTCATCGAGACACTCGTAGCGGTTTGGGGTTTTCTCATTGCTCTCGGCGGCAACTATCTCCTGATGACGTTTGATAGGTTTGCCATCAGGGCCTACAGTCTTCCACAGGCCTAGATCTATAGCGCCAAGTCCTCTTCGGACTTCTACGGGCGGAGCAGAGCGAGGACCAGAGGAACCACCCTTTCCGCCGTTAGTTACGGTATCTCCAGAAACCTGTTTGGCTTTTGGACAGGTTTTTTTAAAGTGTCCTTCCTGATGACAGATCAGGCATTTATTTTTCAAAGGACACCGTAAATGTCCAATCTCCGACAGTTCAATCACGTAGATAACACAGCGCCAAGAGTCAGTTCACAGGAATATACAATCCAGCAGTCCGTAGTTTCAGACAAAGGTAAGACAGTATAATGCACCCACAGGAAAGCCGTTTGAATTCCCTCCAGAATGACCAACTGTCGGGCTATTTATACTCTACGGGGCATTCGAGATCATTCCACAACATACAGCATTGACATATGATCTAACCCAGTACATTCTACCAAAATCACGAAGCCTCTCGAATATGCATTACATCATCTGGCCTAGATAATCTTCTAGAAAGATCGACGTGATTAACCCACGGAAACAAGCTTGCGTCATATATTCTAGAAGCATCCTGTCTAGAAATAGGCTACAATACCATGGCATTCCCCCTCTTAAAAAAAGAACGTTTCAAACTTGGAACTTTCTTGACAATTCAAAACATTATTACAAAAAAATCTATATTACAACAGCAAAAATGTTGACAAACATATGTACATTATATGCGACACAATCAGCAATCAAATTGTCCTTGCCCTTAATATGTCTGATTTCAATATTGTATTCTTGTAACACCAAAATCCATCTCAACAATCTTTGATTTTTGTTTTTCATCTTACTTATGAAAACAAGTGGATTGTGATCACTGAATACAATAATTGGCAACGATGAAGTAACATAAACATCAAAATGTTGTAAAGCCAATATCATTACCAAACATTCTTTCTCAATTGTAGAATAATTTCTCTGGTGTTTGTCAAATTTACCTGAAAAATAACATATTGGGTGATCTACACCATCTATACCTTCTTGTAACAAAACGGCACCAGCAGAAACATCACTAGCATCTACAGTCAGTTTAAAAGGTGAATCAAAATCTAGTGCTGAAAGAACTGGCGCGCTCTTGAGTATGGCTTTCAGGTTTTCAAACCTGATTCACATTCATCAGTCCAAACAAAAGTTACCCTCTTTTTTAAGAGTTGAGTTGAAGGCTCAGTAATATCTGAAAAATTTGGACAAAAATTTTCTGTAGTAACCAGCCATACCCAAGAAACGCATCAGTTGTCTCTTACATGTTGTTCTTGGAAATAGCGAGATAGCACTAACCTTAGCATCTACAGGTTTTACCTGACCCTGACCTACAACGTGATCCAAGAATGTCACACGTGCATGTCCAAATTCACTGTCAGCTTGGCGACACTCAGCCGATTGAACAGTGCGCGAATTCTCTGTAGATGATCTTCCCATGTATCGCTGTAGACAATGATGTCATCAATGCAAGTCTCACATCATTCTAAACCAGAAGTAACACGGTTGACGACACGCTGGAACGTGGCTGGAGAATTTTTCATTCCAAATGGCATAATTTTGTACTGGAACAGACCCTCCGGAGTGACGAATGCTGATATCTCATTCGCATGATCTGTCAGTGGCACTTGCCAAAATCCTTTCAGAAGATCAAACTTTGACACGAACTTGGCACTTCCCACTTTATCAATGCAATCGCCAATGCGTGGAATAGGGAATGTGTCTGTTTTGGTCAGTGTTCACCTTTCTGTAGTCAGTACACATCCTGTAACTGCCATCTGACTTTGGAACGAGGATACAAGGTGAACTCCAGTTACTATTACTTGGTTCAATGAAGCCATTGTCCAATAAATACTGAATCTCTTTTTGTTTAATGGCACTCAAACGATATGGGTGCTGCTTTACTGCATTAGAATCTCCGACATTGACCTCATGTGAAATTGTATCAGTCCGAGTGGGGATATCGGAAAACAAATGTTCATATTGAGTGAGCAGAGTTCGAAGTTCTTCCTGACGCGCTGGTTCAAGATGACACAACTTGGAATCCAAATTAAGTAGAATGTCAGAGTTCTGTAATTTCGCCGCCGTCATGGGCTCTTCACAGGTTTCATTATTATCAGGGTCAGAACTACACTTACAGGCTGTACAGTACTGTTAGTGCTATCTCTTATGTATAACTTTAACATATTTACATGACATAACTTTGTTTTTTACGCCTGTCGGGAGTCTGAATTACATAATTAAGGTCACTTAATTTCTTTTCAATGACATACGGACCATAATATCTAGCCTTAAGTGGATTACCAGGAATAGGCAGAAAATCCAGTACCTTCTCACCAGGTTTGAAACTTCGTTTAAGGGCATGTTTATCATAGGTTATTTTCATACCTTTTTGTGCTGACTTTAAATTGGACATGGCCAAATCACGTGCTTTAGTCAACCTGGTGCGAAATTACAAGCGTCTGGTCCGTCATTCATAACTCAGCCGTCGTCCATTAGAGAATATCCGCGTCTATAATCCAAAGATCTATTCCATATAACAGTATTAGCACCAAATTCAAAAAGACAATCGTAGTATACATAAATATAGGCTTGTTTCCTGCAAGAGAGAAGCGGTCAACAGTTTTCAATGATGCCGGCAAGACATCACGATGTTCCAAAAATATCAAATCCGTATCGCTGATCAGTATTCTTAATCCATAATATTTGTTGTAAAGTCGTCATCTAAAGAATGATGTATCTCACGTCACGCTTTGATTGTGACTGTTCATATGAGTACCATGAGGATCTTGAAGTACATGGGTTCATACGGCCCCTAGCCCCGGGTTGAGCGGAATTAGACACAAGTTACGAAACGTAACGCCATAGATCTTGCACGCTACGCTCGTATTTTGCTACTACATGAGTCAAGATCACTGTCTAGGAACTTTTCCTTCAGCAGTTTAAGTGGTCCTCTAACTGTATGACCAAAGACTAATTCAAATGGACTGAAGCCTAAATACTCTTGAACAGACTCTCTAACAGCAAACAATAACAAATGTATGCCTTCATCCCAGTCTTTCTCAGTGTCAAAACAATAAGTCCTAATCATGTTCTTTAATGTCTGGTGAAATCTTTCTTGTGCGCCGTGGCTTTCTGGGTGGTATGCAGATGATTTGTACTGCTTTATTCCCAATTCATGCAGGACTTGTTGAAAAATTTCTGGGATGAAATTAGATCCCTGATCAGACTGGGATAGGCCTGGGGTAAAAACTTAACTAAGGCCTTAACAATAGTTTTTGCCTTAATAGTCCGTAAAGGAATGGCCTCACGGAACCTGG
Organism: Hanleya hanleyi; assembly: GCA_036873755.1. NCBI lineage: Eukaryota > Metazoa > Mollusca > Polyplacophora > Lepidopleurida > Hanleyidae > Hanleya > Hanleya hanleyi. The sequence goes on from JAVTVY010005825.1 coordinate 210,710, forward strand.
TTGAAACACACATGATTGTTAAGATGTATTGATTGCCTGACCTTGTTTTTGGCAATGAACCAACACAATCTATAATCACCCTACTAAAGGCTTCCCCAAATGCAGGGATTGGTTGTAGAGGGGTCTTTGGTATGGTTTGGTTTGGTTTTCCTACCATTTGACATGTGTGGCATGACCTACAACATTCCGTAACATCTTTCTTCAAATTTGGCCAATAGAAATGATTTAGAATTTTTATTTTGTAATATGCTTTGTTAACACCTAAATGGCCTGAAAGCGGTGTTTCATGGGCTAGTCTGAGGATATCTGACCGATATGACTTGGTACCACAATCTGATTCTTAACTGCCCACTCATCATCAGGTGACACATCTGGCGGTCGCCATTTGCGCATAAGAACACCATTCTTACAAAAGTAACACACAGGCTCTTGAGTTACATCACACTCATCTACTGCCCTGTCCTTGTCACTATGGTGTTCATTAACCAGCTGTGATTTTGAAATTTTGTCATTAGAACATTCCAATTTGCTATCAAAATGTGGCTTATCAGCCTCATCAATTAAACACACGAAACCCAAACAAACGTCATCGATGACGTCATCTTTAAGAGACTTTTCAGACTCCTCAGCCAATTTACTCATGGCTTTAGTAACTGCACAAGCAGGATACAAACTTTGAATTTCGTCTTCAACTGGATCATGGATCTGATCCAAACAAGCCTTGTCGGCTACAATCGGGTTAACCCCGACCTTATCTCCCGCAAGATCATTGCCAAGAAGTAATTGAACACCCTCAAATGGTAAACTACATTTAATACCCACCGTAACAGGTCTAGAAATCAAGTCGGAAGACAGATGAACGCTATAGAGCGGAATGAATGTATAATTTACAGAATCTACCCCTTTAATCAGGACATTACTGCCTGCAGATGAAGAATCAGAAAACGGCAAAATGTCTGCCGGAAAGAGACTGGGACGCACCCGTGTCTCGCAAAATCTTCACAGGAGCAGCATTAGAAAAATCACTTGAAAGTGACACAAAACCATTGTGGATAAAAGGTTCAAAAATCTCCATAACAGGATTTGAAAAACTGTCAACCTTATCCTTGATATAACTAATAGGAACAGTTTCCTTGGCCATCTTAACGTCATATACATTATGAACGTCACTAACCTGCTTGGGTGAAAATCTTGAAGTGAGGAAACCACTGGGCTTTTGAAAGGCTTGATCTTGTTTTCTTTTCAATTTAAAACAATGAGCCATTAAATGGCCGTCCCTCTTACAATAGCTGCAAACGGGAGACTTATTTTGAGTGTTAAAGTGGGTGACTGAGACTTTGTCTTTGACCTTTGTAACTGGGGTTAAAAGTTTTAGGCCCCGAGAAAGAACTGGATTTGTTACCTGATGGATTAGACTGGAATGAACTTGGCTTTACAGCATTGACAAATGATAATTTGTGTCAGAGCGTATTCATCAGCAAATCGTAATGCTTGGTCTAAAGTCTTGGCAGTCTTTCATCAAGAAATGTTCTAATATCACCATGGATACACATTTTAAATTTATCTACCAGCATAAGCTGTCTTAAGGTTTTCAAAGTTGTCAATTTTAACCGAGGCACACCACCTATCAAATAACTGTTCTTTTGAACGAGCAAATTCTACGTGAGTCTGAGAGTTTTCTTTTTCACAACTACGAAACTTTTGTCTATAGGCTTCAGGAACTAATTCATAACCTTTATGGATTAAATCCTTCACTATATCATAATTTGATGCTTGCTCTACCGTCAATTGAGTGTAAATTTTCCATGCCTTTCCGATCAAAACACTCTGAAGAAGTAAACTCCAATTTTCCTTTGGCCAGTTTAAATTTTCAGCAATATTCTCAAAACGCAGAGAATATTTATCAACTCCTTTTTCCTGAAATGGTGGGACGAGACGTATTTGACGAGCCGCATCACATTTTGATTGTGATTGTACAGGTGCATGTGTAGGAGGACTTGTTCGCGACTGTAATTCCAAATGCTTCATTTCTAACTGAAACTGTCTTTCTTTCTCTTCCCTCTTTTTCTTACTCTAACCTCTTTAATACCAGCTGATTTTGCGATTCTAATTTCTTTATTTCCAAATAATCAGCTGTTTCCTCAGTTAAATCAAAATCACTTTCATCCCAAAGTTGTTTGCTAACAAAATGTTTAATAATGAACTTCTTGCTTTCTCCAAGATGTTTTAACTTTACTTTTTAGGAATTTACACAGCGCGAACAAATCCTCATTGCGTAGTTCGTTAAATTCCTCCTGACTAGGCTCTGAGGCAAACTGTGCTGGGTCAGATGACATGCTGATAATATATTACTTCCTGACTAAACAAATTCAGACAATGTATCAATTTAGAACTATGTTGCAAAACAGATCAGCTGTAATGTAAACAATGCTCGCGAGCAGGCCCTCAATTTTTGTTACGTCATAAACGATAATAGAAAAAACGTAACAGAAAACTTTTATGAAGTCAAGGATTAACAATCAAATATTTATTCACAATACTAAAATTATATACAAATTAAGTAAGGTTGATACAACAAATAAATGAGAAATATAATCTTTGTTCAATGCTATGCCGGTGTATATTTCACAGTCCGTTTTGACGTGCAAATCGCTGTTCTGTATTTTGATAGTTCAACACCGCTCAGCCGTTTATAGTAAAGGTCCAATCTCCGACAGTTAAATCACGTAGATAACACAGCGCCAAGAGTCCGTTCACAGGAATATACAATCCAGCAGTCCGTAATTTCAGACAGAGGTAAGACCGTAATTTCAGACAAAGGTAAGACACTATAATGCACTCACAGGAAAGCCGTTTGCATTCCTTCCAGAATGACTAACTGTCGGGCTATTTATACTCTACGGTGCATTCGAGATCATTCCACAACAGCATTGACGTATGATCTGACCCAGTACATTCTACCAAATCAAGAAGCCTCTCGAATATGCATTACATCATCTGGTCTAGATAATTTAGAAATTTAACCCACGTAAACAAGCTTGCGTCATATATTCTAGAAGCATCCTGTCTAATAATAGGCTACAATACCATGACACCTCTTGTTCACTTAATACTATTGACACTCTATCGATGTACGTTTTGAGAAAATTTGATACTTTGGGAAGCTACTGATACCTCAACATTTCTGTTTTTTCTCAAAAGATTTATCAAATGTGGTTCTATAAATACCATCGATCACAGGAGGTATCATCGACTCGATTCAGACTTGTTCCTTCACTTCCGTACGGCCAACATGGCATCAAGGTAAAGCACGACAGTGTTTTTGATTCCAAACCTCTGAGTTGTCTGAACGGGAATACGCCTTACATAGGACTCCCCTACCCCTATTAGAACAAAGGTCACATGGTCAAAGATGGCGATCTGATAATTTAAGAATACTTTAAACAGTTCTCAACGTTTCTAGACAGCCCGAAGACATCCTATTAAGAGCTATGTATACGGATCATAACTACAGACACATGATTATCTCCAGGATGTTTGCTATCTCATCCGATTATGTGTTATGTCATCGGATTACCTACAGGATGTTATGCCATCTCATCCGATTATCACTTCCAGACGTCCCTTCCACTTCATCGGATAATCTATAGGATGTTACATCATCTCATCCGATTAAACTTTGCGTCATCGGATTACATAATCCATGTTATGTCATCTAATCGGATTAACACTTCCAGACGGCCATTTCCACTCCTCTTATGTCCTTATTACTACTCACTATTATTAGCAATCTAATAATAACGATAAAACCTGGTCTTATCAGTGGGATTTTGATGCAAGTCACAACGACTATGTTAATTATTTGAAGCGATTAGTGAACAGCATATTGTGATCAGTTTATACATTCTATTAAATACAACAATACAGTTAGTTAGCCACGAATCTATCCATTATACCCCAGAAAATAAATTATTTATTAGTTTTTATTAATAAAGGCCGGGTGAAGGGAGACAACTCGTACGATTGTGTAAAAATAATTCACCATTTTCTCGCCTTTCCAAATACATATAACTCAGTGGAATGTCATAGACGTCGGGTAGTTTAGCACTATAACAGAGAAACTAATTTGTGCACTTTAGCGCCGTCATTTGATGGAAACAATTGATATCTCGAAAATCTTGCGATCAGAGCCGGGAACAGTTGGTAGCACGACTACACAGCCCTGTTTATTGCGAATGCATTCCCCAATATCCCCAGTTGCTCTTTTTACAACTTCGAAACAACATAGTCTGGCATAATTGCACTAATTTGTGCTTGTATTGAAGACACCACGCTGTCACTATAACGACTAGCCGCCATGTTGTTTATGGATGATCGGCGACATTCGGAAATTCTAGTTGGGAGAGGTCGCGCTGATCATCGGGAGCACAGACTGCCTTCGGAGAAGCTCCTCCTGCACTGAAGTCACGAGTTGATTGGTCGATTGCCGGAGGTCGTCGGACATGACCTCTACAGGCATTCCTTCATCTTGCGGAGTCTTTATTTTAATCAAATTGTAAAAAGCATGTACCACAACATATGTACACGGTTAGAACAAAGGAAAGTACGTCTGGAGTCATCACATCTCAACTGGGCGTCAAACAGGTTGTGTGTACAGCCCCACACTCTTTAACACCTACCTTAATGACTTGCATTAGTTCGACCTTGAGGTGGCAAGTTCACCTTTGTTAAGTGAAGTTCATTTCTCATTTACTTTTTGCAGATGATCTTGTTCTCTTAGCGATAACAAAGCGTGGTTTACAAAACAATCATCTCAATTCTGTGATCACTGGAAGCTGAAAATTAATGATGGAAATACAACTACCTTGGAATTACCTGCCAAGGAACTTTCAGGGTGGCCATCTCCAACCTTAAGTCTAAAGCTATAGGTGCTTGGTGTAAACTTAAACAGAGCGTATGTTCAAATAGTCAGTAGCCTATTAAAACACTGATTGAAATGTATCCCTATCACCGAACCAATTGCTTCTTACGGGGGCATTCAGTATTAACTTGGGACATCAAAATGTTATTGAACTGGTCAAATTGTCCATGTAGTAAATTAACAAATCAAGCATGTAAAAGTATGCTGGACGTCCCAAAAAGTACAATTAACATTGATTGACTAGCAGAATTTGGTATCTCTCCCATGACCATAAAATTAATGGCAAATATGGCAAGATACTGGATGAAGTTTAGGCGATCAACCACAAATTCTCTTATACAGGGGAAGGTGGGGCAAAATGGAACCACGTTGTTTTCGAGAAGGAAGACGAGTTGGTCTCATTTCTATGTTCGGTGAAAGAATCGGACTCCATTTGATCTAAGGTAAGCCTGAATTCAGGAGCCGTACAAACGGTGTTGCTACCCTCCGTAAGGAACAAGTATATTTTAATGAATTTCACCGCATGCAGGGCTTCAAGACGAACGGTCATTTTATGCCCTTCTCGCACACTCCTTTCAGTGTTGGAACCGACAGGTGAAAATATAGCATGTAGGGCAAAATGGAACACTTCGCAGTTGGGCATGATGAAACCCAGTTCCATTTTGCCCCACGCATGTGAATGAAGCAGTGATGTGAAAATACGCACCGGTACAGCATAGACATGTAATTTGATACGGTAATTAATGCAAAGTTTTGATTCCAGGTTGAAAGTCGCCATGGTCCGAAAATACATTCGCAAAACCGATTAACAGTCTTGGGATGAAGACTCCATGAAGGAGGCATGTAGCGCCATCAAGAACGGCCAAGGCGTAAGAAAAGCCAGCAAAACTTTTCATGTACCACATATAGGAGAATCAAAGACCGGAACAAACGTGTCAAAGGCTCCTTAAAGGCTTTGGGGTATTTCCAGGTAATACGACAGGTGTCTCGACTGCATTACCCTCATCCAAAATTCACTAAATTTCGATTTCACCAAAAACGTAATGCAGATCGATACAGAATTATACTGTCGTGATTTTATGGTTTCAAATGGCTGAGTATGTTAATTAAATTGTCATACTTGAATGGCAATGAGGTCCATTGCCTCAAAAACGTAATGCAGATCGATACAGAATTATACTGTCGTGATATAATGGTTTCAAATGGCTGAGTATGTTAATTAAATTGTCATACTTGAATGGCAATGAGGTCCATTGAGGTCCATTGCCCATTTGTACAAATTTAAATACCACCTAACGTATCTTTAATGCCATATAGATACAGATCTGCATGTACCTATATGTACCCTACATTTCATAGACAATCATGCATTAGAACTTCAAGGAGATTAGGTTCATCATTTCTCTTAATGCCATTGAGGCGTATTTGGTGAATTACATTATCAAAATGGAAACAATGATGTTCGGGCTAACTACTTACGATGTAAGATCCTTGGCGTATCAAGTGGCAGAGGAATGAAATTTCCAACCCATTCAACAAAGAGACCGAGACCACAGGAAAGGACTGGCTGTATAAACTTTATGTAACGCCACCCAGAACTGGCTGTTCGACAACCGGAGGCCACGTCGGCCGGTCGGGCAAGATCATTCAACCAAGAAAACGTGAAGAAGTTTTTTTTATCTTCTTGAGCCTTTAATTGACAAACGCCTTTTTCTGCCAAATAATATTTACAATGTAGACGAAACCGGGATGACAATGGGTCAGAGCAATCCGTCGAAAATTATAGCAAAACGGGGCAGTTTAGTCTCTGCAGAACGGGGTCAGCTAATTACCGTTGAAATCTGCATAAGTACCACAGAGTCGTTCATCCCGCCACTTTTCATATTCACACATGCTTGCATGAAACCGGAACTGATGAATGGAGCCCTGCCTGGAGCAATCTCGGCCTGCCACAAAAATGGGTGGATGCAGTTGTCGATCTTCACGACGTGGTTTGAACATTTCATTCGGCGCTTCCAAAGACAGCCCTGTTCTCCTGCTTCTGGGTGGACATTCACCACACATCAAGAACATCGAGGTGATCGACTTGGCACGAGAAAATGGGGTAGAGTTGATGTGTCTCCCACAACATTGCTCCCATAAAATGCAACCCCTTGAAGTCCGCTTCATGAAACCGCTTTCCACATTCTATGATCAAGAGTTGGAAAAGTGGTTAAGGAACAACCCAGGTCGGGTTATAACTACATTCCAGGTGGCGGAGATCTTCGGGAAGGCGAACTTGAGAGCAGCAACGGCGCTTACAGCAGCTATAGCATTTCGTCGGACAGGAATATTCCCTACCAATAGAGATGTATTCGAACCACACGAATTCGCAGTGGCCGAACCGACAGATCTCCCTGAACCGGAACGAATTGCTCCCACCAACCCTAGAAATGAAAGGGCGGCTATGGCTCCTCAGTTATCCAATCAGGCTAACCCCGCTGTCTCCACAGCTACAACTAAGCCTACGAGATCCACTGCCCGGAAAAAATCAGTTTCGGTCACTGCCCCTACAGCTGGTCTTACAAGATCAGTGTCATTGGCGCCGAGAAGCTCTGTTACTGCCCCCCCCCCCCCCCCCCCGCCCACCACAACTGGGCCTACGCCACCCCGACAACTGGGTCTAAGACATCAGTGTCTTCGGCGCCGGGAATCTCTGTTCCTGCTACTGCCCCCACCACAGCTGGGCCTACGCCATCATTGTCTTCTGTCCCCAAAAACTCTGTTCCGTCCACTGTCCCGACCACTGGGCCTACATCAGCGTCTTCGGCACCGAGAATCTCTGTTTCCGCCACAGGGCCTACAGCTGGGCCTACGACATCAGTCCCTTCTTTCCTGACAACCATCGAAATTCAAACCACACCTTCGTCGTTTCCTGTGCCCACTGTATCGAAGAAAGTATCGCCTTCGACCTCGACAACTGAAGAGATTGGCGACAACCCAACATCAGTTACAGCAAATCGCCCAACGTTTGTAGGCCCGTCAACAGCTTCGTCCTCCGTCGCCATAGGAACGCAACCAGGGTCATCAACTTCACGCGATGAAGCAATTAGCACAGCTCAGACGGAATCCACTCGTGATCTGGGCTATATTTCCCCTTTTCGTTTCTCTCCGCCCCGAAAGGCTACAGTCCGGCCAAACAGAAAACGAATGTCCGTCGTGGAAAAGCCGCTGTCATTTCAAGTAGCCCATACAAAGCGGAACTGTTAGAGGCAAAGAATGCTCACGCGAGAATGAAACCCGCGGTAAAGCGGGAAATAAAGAAACTCTTACTAATGGAGCGAGCGTAGGTAGAGGCAAAAGGCCCCGCCAATGCTCCTGCTAAAAAGTTCTGGCCTAAGAAACGTAGCTGAAGTAAGGCAGTCACAGACACTGCGTGAAATGATCAAGTTTCCAATTTCGGAATCCCGCCGGAAACCTATTGGAAACTGCAGTGACACAGTTTCCAATAGGTTTCCGGCGGGTTTCCGGAATTGGAAACTTGACCATTTCACCCAGTGAGAATATCTACTCCCAAGACAATGCCAACGATGCTGAATGCATTTACTGCTCTGAATTATGGAGCAAAAGTATGGATGATGAGATGGTCCAGTGTATCAACTGCTTGGAGTGGGCACATCCAGTGTGTTGGGATCGATGATGATATCGAGTTCATTTGTGATTTCTGCGCTTGACCGGACACTTAAAAATTTTGCTCACCAAGAAGTAACAATTCCACTTTGAAAGACTTCCTCTCGAACATTCTTAGTTCATTATGCTACACGTAATTTTGTATTATTATTTTTTTAATTGCCGGTCTTTGCGATGCCACTAAAATTCTAGATTGGACATTCTTGGTTCCGTGCCACGTAGTTGTGTTATCGTACACTTTATTGTTCAGCCAATCAAGTTGATAGACTATGAGCTTCGTTCTGTTTTTGCACAGTTGAATACCGTAAGGCGGGGGTGACTTTGAACTGCGGGGTGACTTTGAACACTTTGTATAGTATATATTGTCAACTTATTTATTGGCTTTATTTCACAGATGCAAGTCAGCTTTATTGTTGACTGTGAAGGTGATGTATGTTTGTGTTTCATGTGACAGAGAATCTTTCTCCAAGGGTGTTACATTACTTGCTGTGAATAAAAACCCAGTCTACCAATTTTCACACAGTTTTCGATAGTCACGAAAATCTTGGTGGTTACCATAGTAACACATGACCAGTCCAGTGGATGCTATCATGTATGCATCAGGAATATGGTGGTATACAGTATACAGTTTGAATTAACTACTTCTGCTCTCTCTTTTAATCTAGGTTGGAGAAAAATGAGGACGGGGTGACTTTGAACACTGAAAACTGCGATGCATACTGAACCAAGGAACCTTGCTGTGGGATCCTAATGGATGATCAGTATTCACCATGGGTATAAGCGCATTATTGTAGTAAACTAGTTCATTGTGAAGTTTTTACTGATTCACATTTTGTGTTTTCAGATATCGTTACATGAGATAATTCAGCTGTAAGGATGCCACGCACATATACACGAAAACTGGGTAGCCGGCCCTATCAGAATTACATCCCTGAGCATTTAGCAAATGCAGTTCAAGATATCCTTCAAGGAAGACTTAGTCTTCGGAAAGCTTCAGAGCAGTATGGAATTCCAAGTGGAACTCTGAGTAACAAGGTAAACAAAAAGCATGGTCGCCAAGCAGGGGGACAACCTTGCCTCTCCGAGGAAGAGGAGGAGTATATCGCCAAGTTGCTCACTACATTGTCCTTGTGGAGAACTCCTCTTGCCCTGCTTGACTGGGAATGCTTATAAAAGCCATGTTGGACAAAGCTGGTAAAATTGTCCCCAAATTATGTTATTCAGCAATAACATACCAGGGAAGGATTGGGCACATGCCTTCCTTGCCAGACATGAACTGTTAACTCACAGAATCACCCAGAACATCAAGGTTTCTCGGGCGGCCGTTGAACCTCAAGAGATCATCGACTACTTTGACAATCTTGAGGAAAGCATCAGAGATGTGCCACCAGAGAACATATGATGAAACTAATTTACAGACGACCCAGACAAGAAGAAAGCAATTGTAAAACGAGGGCTGAAATATCCCGAAAGAGTTTTCAATCAGTCAAAGGCAGCAATATCGGTGATGTATTGTGGAAATGGGGCTGGAGAGGTACTACCTGCATACGTAGTATATAAAGCCGAGCATCTATGGGAAAGATGGTGCACTGGAGGTCCGAAAGGAACTAGGTTCAACAGAACTCGGAGCGGCTGGTTCGATTCTCATGCATTTTATGACTGGTTTATAACAACATTCCTCTCTGCTGCCAAAAAGCAAAACGGCAAAAAAGTCTTGATTGGAGACCTCTCCAGCCACTTAGATTTGGAAATAAGGAATGCGCGAAGAGCAACATCAGGTTTGTCTTCCTTCCAGCCAACAACACGCATTTAATCCAGCCACTCGATGTGACATACTTCAGGCCATTGAAAATGAAATAGCGTTCCATATTATCTCAGTGGAATGATGAGACAAAATCAACTAGTTGTTTTCCAAAGGATGAATTTCCTCGCCTACTTAAACGTCTGGAAGATCAGATCGAAATTCGCAAGGCAGAAAATATGAAAGCAGGGTTTCGTGCTTGCGGTATTTAGCCACTTGATCGTATGGCAGTTCATAAACGCCTCACTCCGTGGGGCAACATGGAACAATGACGGGCATGGAACATTTTTGAAGCACCTCACCCTGAAATGCTCTTTGGTAAATTCAATTTGTGGACATAATATTGCAGAAAAGAGGTTTACAGTTTATTTAAAAACTATTAGTGTGCCATATTGATGGAAATTATTCCGAATTGGAGTGTCCGAAGTTAAGCGTTCCGTTTTGCCCCACTCTCATTTACAATGTGTACAAAGGAGATTTTTGAAATTAATGCATACGCACTCAAAAAATATCATGGGTTTGTAATGCTGGAAATAAAGTCCTGTCTAGGCAGTCTTCCTGGACCCAATACTAAAACAAATACAGCTAAAAGGAAAGTGACAACTGTTCTGAAAGAGAATTTCAAACAAAAGAATTTCAAACGTCTATTTCTAGATTGCACTGATCAAAATGCCTGTGTGGTTACCACTTGTTCTAGTAAAAAAACAAAAACAACAGGTCATACGGTGCTATCAAGCAGGACATTAGTCTAGATCAGACCATCGCACATCAAGGACAAAAATCATAGATCTTTGACTTGTCCTCCTTTAAGTTCGCACGCTTTAGGAATAGAGCTAGCTAAATAATATATAGCCCTCACGAGTATACTCGTGAGGGCTATATATTATTTAGCTAAAATAGAGCGAGGTAGATACAAGGATGCACCACCAGAGAAAAGGTTGTGCCGGCATTCATCACTCAATGTCCTCGAGGATGAAAGGCATTTTCTTGTAATCTGTCCACTATATTATAACTTGCGTCGCTGCCTTATCAAAAATATTACTCTTAAGTTAGGTGAGATGAACAATCTGTTTGATCAAGCCATGGAAAAAGCAACTCTGTCTAAGTGAGTTTGTATAAACGCATTAAAACAAGATAATTTACTTTACAGGTACATGTATCCAATGTACAGTCACGTCGCCAGTTCCGACCCACCAAAGTGAAATTTGCATCTGTTTCAGTAGGAAATGGTTTGATTGGCATATTCATTATCTTTATCGCCGTACAATTGTCAATAGCCTTTATTAACAAACTAACTTAGCTGGGGATAAACTGAACTGCAGGGTAAATAAAATTAAATTTCTTAATGAGAGGTGTCAGTTCCAACCCACTGTCGCCAGTTCCGATCCAGCCTCGTTTTGACATTGACCTTTGACCCAGATATAAACAAATGTAATCGTCAACATGATAACTTTTCCGCCAAAATAGGGTCCTAGCTGGATATTTCATTTTGAATGTCTTCATCTGATAAGTGAACATCTGACGTTAAAGAATGCGCTGAACGACTGTCGTCTGGCTGACATGCGCTGTTTGGAGTTTGCGCTTAAACAGAATAGCACTTCCGCCTGTACGGGTTGTAATGGTTTGTGCGGTCGTTGTTAAAGTAATGTTTTTACCGTGGAAAGTGAAGCGAATGTAATTTGATCGCCGTAGATAAGCAGTTTGGATTATACCAGAGCGCTGCCGACATCGAGGTAAGACAGATACGTGTTTATTTGGACTGGACGAAGACGTCTTTTCCAGCCGTTGAACTTGGCGCCATTTTCTTGAAAAAAGTTGCGAGACCTTGATAGAGACTATGGTTGGGGGTGGAACATAGAACGGTAGATAGAAGTACCTGTGGGCGAAACCCACTCAAAAAGACAACAGATGTTGACCGTTCGGACGATTCGGACTAGTTCATGAAACGTTTTATCGGAAAATGCATGGTAAGGAGCAACTAAATCATTGTTTATACGATTCGGGCTTCTACATTACGATGGTGGCTAGGATGTTCGTGGGACCTAATGACAGTATCATTAGATTCCAGTTGGGGCTACTCTCTCACCATATTTAGAGTCGTCTGTATAATTTAATAGACTGATGAACCTGAGAAGATGTTTTCTTCATGAAGTATCCTCTTGTTTATCTTCTGGAATTACGGTTATCGCTCTTATGAAAAAAGCCATTGGTACAGGCAAACTTCTCACAGATTTTACTGGAAGTCAATGAACAATCTAGAACAATTTTCCTTTCTTTGGATTTGTCAATTCTCCCCAAAATTGCAAATGGCAGCCAAAGATCTCGCATATCTAGTTCCCCGTATGACAACGCTCCTTTGCCGGCAGCCCCATCTCTAAATCAAGGGAGACAATCTCTACACTGCTACCTTGCTAGACATTATTTTCGCCTGCATATGACATAATTGTCTGGCATACACAATGCTAGTTGTTTGTTGACTTTGTTCGGGTTTAGCATTACTTGCCTCGGTTTACTACAAGTTTATTTCCGTGGTATGGCTGATTTCGTAACTCCTTCTTCGTCTTGATGACTGACATATAGCGTATGATACATTCTCGCAACAATTCATTCACTTTGTTTTTTGCGATACATTCTTGCAACAATTCATTGACTTTGTTCTGTGCGCGGCAAGCCAAACAATATGTAGCAATGTACGCGTTACAAAGTAGCAAAGTTGCCTCAATCTTGTACACTGTACTGAACAATAGCAATTTTATAAGCCACTTCCAGTAATGGAGTGACCATGTGTAGCACTTCGATTTTTTATTGTCTGAGTGGTTCCTCCCGTCCTCCTCCTCGCCACCCCTATTCATGTTGATTTGCCAATGCTGGAACGTCTTCTTTTCGTATAATTCGCTTTGAAGAATTGATTGACAGATTGAGTGTGAAAGGCTATTATTCGCCAGTTATTTCATGTGCTCGGCGAATCAAGCTAATAATATATATAAAGACATGGCATGTCTTCCTGGTGGGGGGGGGGGGGGGAGAGAGAGACGGTGTATTTAATTTTGGGTCATATCGACTCCTGACATTGTTGTGGCCAAGTTGAACATGTGAGCTGTTGTTCACCACATCTCATATGACTTGTTAGCGTTCATATATTTTGGTAGAGATACAATACTCCATTTTAATCATAATGGAATTCCTTGCCAGTTAGACATTATTTGGGTAATGCCGCAATTAAATTGGCTAGTCTTCTGTTGGTTGTAGATATGGAAGTTATCATAATATAACTGAAATAATTGAAATCGAAAATGGTTTGTGTGAGAAATATTGAAAAGAAATCTAGCGCAAACGAATATGTTATTGTATTTGTGTATGTTTTGAGACTGTATACTCGAGTACGTTAGTCCTATCTCTTGTATGCGAGTTGACATCTGCTGACAACATTGTCCCAATTATTTAACAAATTTGTTATTTTATATAGATACCATAGTAACGCTCTTGAATACATTTATATCATAAGTGATCCAAATGGATCTACTCTATGAGAAAGAGAACAAAGTTCCTTTTAAATTGCAACTGTAACAAAAAGTATCGCCCTGAAATCTAAATTTATCATCAGTAACGAAGTTCCCAAGTTTGGTCTATCAAAAATGATATATCGGTACTGTAATGCTCAAACTTTCGCAAGAAATTAGCACAATTGGATAGTCTTCAACTAAGTGATACCGGTAATTAATTTATCGTAGTTATTTTCTTGAAATTCCCAATCTAGTTTCTCGGAAGTCGGGTTTTTCAAATACCACGGCATTGCGGCATTCCGAGACAAGGGACATAAATCTGTGGCATTATTCAAGGTGCACCTACACGGAATGTCGAGACCCTATCTGTCCCATAGGATGGGGACGCTGTGCTAAAGTACCCGATGCACAATGTTTTAGAGAATCCCCACTGTCATCCGAAGATCATTGAGATACGGGTCTTCAGTGGTTTATTTAATGGCGGACTTATTTGAAGTTTTCTATAAAAGTACCTACACTAAGTAAGGATTACATTACCCTGCTATAGATATCCATGTTTGGTATAACATCCAGAAAGGGATTTTCTTTTGAAAATCTATAATTCTTTCTGACTACCGGTACATGCTGTTATGCTTGTTCGCCGTGTCATGTGTGCTATTCATGTAGTACCACAATGACATTTTTAACTACCCCATTTTTTTGTATCTCGAACTGCCAAACTTGCATGCTATCCTGCTGCAACGACATTCGGGGTTTTGAAAACCAATACCAAATAGTGTTTTGAAACCCATAATGTAGTTTTTCCAAAAACGAAAAGTAGATTTCCGAATAACCAAGTGGACGGGGTTCGGAACACCACTTCTGGTTGCAGCTGGGTTTCACCCACTTTTGGGGTTTTGAAAAACTTGATTTTTACAGTGTGGTCGGTCCAGGGCTTAACTAAAAAAATAATATTTTCGCCTGCATTATATATAATCCCCCTCTCCCCACAAAACGGAGAATTATGGCTCCTCGCCGCGTTCAGCAAAATTCCAGCTATATAGCGACGAGAGAGAATAAAGGTTTAATGTTGCGTTCAGCAATATTTAATCAAAGGCAATACTGAAGCTGATAAAATGGTTAAAGCAGCCCTAAATAAAGAGGTTGATCCTCCATACAGAGTTTTCAGACTATGTATCTGTGCTTATATGAGAAAGTTGTTTCAATCTTTATGGGACGCTATGGATATTCAGGGGCCGCGAGGGGGGGGGGATTTGGGGGGGAGAGTAGGGGATAGCACCAGTCCCACATTTAACATGGCCGGTTTAGGAGTTCAGCCCCCCCCCCCCCCTCCAACTTTCAAATGTGCTCCGCGGCTCCTGTGCAACCCTCACGAGTTCAAATTAACTGTAGGCTATACTCATCTGATCAGCCGGAAAATTTTCGATCAAGCCATAATTAAACGATGTAGAATCGGTTATACACGATTAACTCACGAACACTTACTAAAAAACGAGCCGATGTCACAAAGATCTCACGGTGAAACATTTTCTTATAGATTGTATAGATTTTAAGATTGTAAGAGATACTTTTTATCAAGCAGCTACGTTGGATGATCTTTTTAGTCGAGTGAAATAAGATTGTATTTTAGATTACATGTATTTGAGAGAGATCGGTTTGTTGTATAAATTTTGTACCTGTTTTTAATGCATGAGTTTACTGAGTTGTTGAATACTTAGAATTGTGTTTGATCGTCGCTATATAGCTAAAATATTGCTGAACGCGACGTTAAACCTTAGTTCTCTCTCTCTCTCTCTCTCTCTCTCTCTCTCTCTCTCTCAGCAAAACAGCGACGGTCAAACACAATTCCAAGTATTCAACAACCCAGCAATCTAGAAGTTATCAACACAACACACCAAAAATATGTACAAACATTAAAACTTGTACAACAAACCGATTTTTCTCAAATAACCTAAAATAGTCTTCTTTTACCGGACTAAAACGATTTTCTGAAGTAGCTGCGTTATATAGCGACGATCAAACAATAGTTAAGAAATAATGTTTTCATAGGCGCGCTCATTGATTATTTTACGCACGGTTAGTGTGGGAAATTCTATATTTTAGGGCGAAATTCGCGCCCTAAAAGAAATTTCATCTTGTAATTTATTGTTATTACTTGTATGTTCCAACTTGTGAAATGGAATCTACCAATAAATACCTGCACTTGACTGGTGTTGATTTCACATAACAGTGCTAAATAATGTAATAATTGCACGGTTAGCTCGATGTTATTGACCCAAGTGTTATAGAATTCTTATTTATGTCAACAAAAAAGACAAATTTCATACAATATAAAAGTGGTAAAAATACATTAAAACATATATACACTAAAATTCATGTAACAACCAGATTTCTCTCAACCTAAAATCGAATCTTCTTTTACCCGACTGAAAATATCTTGCAAAGTAGCTGCTAGATAAAACGAGCCAGTATCCTTATTCCATATTATTTTCGCTGTAAAGTCGTTATCTAGAGTAGGATGTATCTCAGTCACGCTTTGATTGTGTATGTTCATATGAACACTATTAGAATCATGAAATACAGGAGTTCATATGGCCACTAGCCCCGGATTAACCGAAATTAGACCAGTTACGAAACCTTGCACAAATATTCATGAGGCGTGGGTATAAATAGCCGACGCGAACTTCAAATCGGGTCACTCTTCATTATTCATCAAAGCGGAAGGTCGTGTTTTATTTCTCTTTTGAAGTGCCAAAACTCGGGCCAAAGTGGACTAAAACCTGGTGAGTGACATCAAGTAATTCGAGCAGAGAACAGGGACTGAATGCACTCGGTACGAACTCCGAACACAGTCGGTGGAGACAATGAAAGCACCCAATGCTAATCCCCCCCCCCCCCCACCCACACAACTAAAGTAGAGGCACCTGATGCTGTATCACTGAACCTATTTACTGATGCTGAATAAAACCTGGTTGGTTAATACACCAAGCTGTGGTGGAACCATTCAATACATTAACTCTGACTATATGTAGCACCTGATGCTATCATGTTAGTAAAAAAAATTACAGTACCCGACTCGAAGCAGAAGATAATATGGCAGTTAAAAGCTATGCCAGGTCGTGTTGCTTTCATATTTCCAGTAATTCTATCTTTTAAGCCATAGTTTCGGATGACGACATGAGGGATACCTAGTGTCAATAAATATTTCAATTAATCCTAGTTCTCTAAAATTATTCGCGATTTGAGAAATGTATTCGCGTTTCATCAGTAACATTATGTTGTTGAGATCTGGCGTAAGCCAGAGGCTCTTTAGAATGCTGTAGGGAAATGGACAAAAGTGCAAACCGCCTTACGCTGCAAGGTAAGTCACACAGCCTTACGCTGCATGAAAGTAGTTCCACAGAGATGAATTTTGGGGATCCTTAGTGGTTGAAAGGCTTTTGTATGTCTATATTTAGTCACTAATAGTCACTTGGCATATATTTGATCCCTTATCTGCATTAAATATTACTCTGTTCATTGTTTTCCCACAAAGTATGAGATTAATACGCTCTAAAGTATGGCAGACTGGTACCATCACTTTACCAAAGCTTGGACCCTGCTGAGAAAATTATACAGTTTAGCTGGTTAGGTGTATATGTGAGAGATGCTCTACCATAGCAGCCAACCTGGCCACCATCGTCTCATTATCACCTTTGCAGGCCACTGTTTGTTTTTCTCACAAGAGCAAGCTGTAACATATCTTATAATTTTTTCCTATCTTGTACTCCACCAGTCAACCTGTGGGATATCCAGAAAGTGTAATACATGTCTTGTCTTATCCTAACTTGTGACATAACCATCATCAACCTTGATGTCCAGCCCTTCTCACTCATAACACTAAATCAATCTCTATTTACCCCTAGGTATAATCTCTCTTATTTACCCCTAGGTACATGTATGTTCTGTACAAACTGACCTTAATCCCCTGTGGGTATTTAGGCCTAGACTTCATTCCACTGGCCCATTTTTCCATCGAATTCTCAACAGGTCAGTTTGCAGTTTCATCGCAACACCAACAATACCATGTTAAAGAAGGTATCATATTGCTTTCTTTATGCTGGTTAAATTAACATGGTGGTCATGGTGTTCATCTGGAATCCCGAACTGACGTATTGGAGGAATTATGTATCAAGATAAAGAGCAAAATTCAACTATTTTGGTTGAGCCAAGGTTGGATGAGTACCTACTGTAGTGTCTAATTGGACGGAAATTAATTTGGTAACACATGGTTAGCGTAACGTGTGCAACTTCCCTCATTATAGGACTACCTTTCATTGTTCCCACAGATCAATTTCACATAAACTACGATAAAAGTAACTCCGAAAATGGAAGTCATTGTGATATAATATTCTATATTTCGGCTTCCATTTTCGGAGTTACTTTTATCCTAGGACTGCCTTTCTTTGGTATGTTCAACTTCATTATGTCGGTACCTTTTAAGAAGGGCTGTTAGCGCCATAAATCCAAACGTTTAATAAATTTAAACGTTTAACTTGTACCAACCAATCAGATGTCATGAATTGACATTTGGAAGACCTTTCCTGTCCAAAAGCAAACGTTTGCTGTTGTAACGTCCAATACTTTAGACGTTTCCCGTCAAAAGGCAAACATTTCCAGTAGTAATATTGGAGACTTTTCATCGTTACCGGTTGTGACCGTCCAGTCAGATTTTTTTATTGCTGCCGCGTATGTTCAAACCTCAACATCAACACCTGTCCACTGGCAAAACGTTTCCGCAATGTAGTCTGTTTGAACCAATCAAAATAACCCTTACAAATATTCGCGCATATTGTATTCCTCATGCCCACCGTGCATCATGTCCTGCGCAAATTGTCCCGGTGCCAAAGATATTCTCCAAAACCTTATTTGTAAGAACGGTTTTCATTGGTTAAAATACACTACATACCGGAAACGTTTGCCAGTGGAGATTTGCACGTGTTGGTGTGGATGTTGAAATACACGCGGCCCAAATAAAAAATCTGATTGGACGATCACAACCGGAAACGTTATCCTTTTAACCGGATTAAACCTTTAAAAGACCGAATTTTTCTTTTGACAGGAAACGTCTGAAGTCGCGAATTTACAACTGGAAACGTTTGCTTTTTAACAGGAAAATGTCGGTTCATAACATCTGATTGGTTGGTTCAAGTTTAAACGTTTAAACTTTTTAAAGCTTCACAATTTTTAAACGTTTAAGAAGTTAAAACGTTTAAAGGATGCGTTTATGGCGCGAACGGCCCTTCATATACCTTGTCACAGGATGTAACTTGTGATTGCGTTTTAGCCACATACATTCGGGCCTGATGCCACTTGTGCCTAACTTCAAATTAAATATATAATTGTGCATTGATTTCATTACAAACTTATCCCTCAATAACCCAGCTACCAGATCTCATTAAAGCCCATAGGCTCTAGTTATTTCTTTAAATTATTTCACCTCGTTTTTCTCTCTGTTCAAAATGCAATGTGTTACTAGTAGCCCGTTATATATTATTATTGTACCCCGGCTCGAAGAGCTAGAATACTCTCCGCGGTTGAGAGAGAGAATTATGGTTTAACGTCGCATTCAGCAATATTTCAGCTATATAGCGACGATCAAACAAAATTCTAAGTAATCAATTCAAAAACTCGGTAAACTACTGCGTTAAAACAGGTACAAACATTAAAATTTGTACAACAAACCAATCTCTCTCAAATAATTTAAAATACAATCTTCTCTCACTCTGCTAAAAAGATCTTCCAGCGTAGCTGCTCGATAAAAAGTATCTCTTACAATCTTAAAATCTATGCAGTCTATGAGAATATGTCTCACCGCTCTCCGCGGTTGAAATTAACCACGAACGACGTTACTATATATATAGCTTTTCTCTCATTAGACCATTAGTTTGTTTGTGTCTGCCTTGTTATATTTTGACAGTGTAATATTTACTTGTAGTTTGACTAACTGCCAAGGTGGAAATGGTAAAAGGTTGCTAGATAAAATCTGATCGAGACAAACCAGCCGCGCCAATGTGTGGAATAAGAGGTTTCTTTGACTTTTCATTTGCATGCTGAGGGATTTAAACAATTTGACCGCAATTTCGTTACATATTGAAGTGCCGGCTTTACTTTCCAAAGCTCCAAGGAAGTTCATCTGTCTGAACATATAAACTTTCTTTCCGAGATGTTCTGATCATTCCCAGACAAGGCCTTAATCCCTGATGTAGAATTGGATATAACAGGACCAAGTTGGACTTACAAGCACCGTTGTGAACAATAGAGCCATACTCAAGTTTAGAACGAAAAAGTGATCGATACAGATGAGAAAGTATGCTCTCGTATTCTTCTCAATTATAGCAGGCAACCACATTCAACAAATCAAGAGCTTTGGTGCATTTAGCTTAGGGACATTATTTCTGGGATAAAAACGTTAGCCGGTGATCGCACAAGATCCTCAGAAATTTAACTTCCATTACTACCTTGATCTCATTTCCATCTAAGAAAAGTTCTGGATCATTGTGACAGCCCTCAAATTTGAGGCAAACGGAACGTACACACTGTAGAGTACCACGTGGCAGGCGTGTTTCTGCCTGTCAGTCTGCAATGCTGCACAGAATGTTTTGTCTATCCTTGGTTCTGGGCCGATGTACTGTTTTGTAATAAAACAATAGCGGCCAGGAAACAGCTTTACCATAATTGATACATCGCGGCGAGTTTGATAAGTACTGTTCACCTCAGAAGAATAGCTGTAAATATTTGAGACATAATATCACGGATCCATCAACGTACAAACTGAGAAGTTTAAGTATGAAATCTTTCGCAAAATGGTCGTTTCAGGACTATTTCAACATTCATCTTGAGGATGATGGGAACATTGGCAACTCAAGTGCCAGTGTGCTCATCTCAATAAAAAAACTGACTGAAGGTTTCCAAGCGCCCTTGAGTTTTCTTAGACTGAATTCAGACTTAGTGGTGAAAGAAAAATTTGAGGAAATGAAACGACTCGTAAAGCAGAAATACAGGTCATTTCAGAACAAAATCAGTTTGTGGGAAACGTTCACGCATTATGGAAATAAATCCCCACATATTCTGTTGGTGATCGAGTTGTGTCTCTGCATTGCTTGGTCACCTTCCACAGTCGAGAGAGGTTTCAGTTTCTGAATTGCTGAAACAACATTTCATCACAATAAGAGCGAAATAAGAATTCACCGTCGCTCTATACACTGTAAATAGTCAAAACACTCAAGTGTCATGAAAATAATCACAAGCATTTTAAAACAGAACGAAACACCAGTGTTTTGCTACAAAAACATGTTTTAGAGCTGCCAAAATGTGTTTTTAATTTTGGGTAAAACATATTTTAGACACTTTATAAACACACAAAATTGAAGTGTTTTGAATATAAACATTAGTGATTTACCACATCACAAAAGTGCTCAATAAAGAATACCATCCAAGCGGAGAGCACGACACACAACATAACACGCGATATATCGTTTCCCAAGATGGCCACCAGTGAAAGAGACCTATAAAAGTATTCAATTGACAGTGGGGGTCTTACGATGTTTGCTGATGACATAGTATGGTTGCTATGGTATTCTGCGGTATATGGAGTAAAAGCATGGCTCACCGTATAAAAAAAATAGTTAACCTTATATTCGAACCCTCTACCGTCATGGCCAGGCACTAGCATGGTTTCTCCTCAAGACGACTTTCAAGGCATGAAGGGGGTAATGGGATAAGAGTCGGGTCATTCAAAATAATATCTGTGTTTGCCGTAACCCCATACCTGTACCCACCTATTCCCCATATAACGAAATGGAAGGTATTTTTTCCATTTTTTTCTTGTAATGAATTCTGTGAAATCTCATACGAATTTTCCTACGGTTAAAACAGTATTCAAGGAAAACAAACAATTAATTCTTAATTAAAAAAACTGGTTACAGTGAAAACAATTTTAACAGCTCCAGGACTTGATTAGTGAACGTAATAACGTGAGATCATCTTTATGCAGCACTGAACAATATTTTTAATTATAATGAACACTACATCATTTTGTTCAAGAGCCGCTTTTAATAAAATACACTAAAAAGACAATGTGATATAATATGTAATCAATTTAGCAAAGAATAGATAAACTTCTAATTTGATCATGTCCAAATGGTTTGAATGAATTAACATGATAATTAATGCAATGAACAAATAATTAATTCGATTGTTATGTACAAAACTTGTGATAATACAAATTGAGAGTCAACATGGTGTCACATACATTATAAAAGTTAATGTTTTTGACATTGATGAGGTAAAAAAATAGGGTTTAGAAAGAGATTTTTAATCTTACAGAGGGAGATAAGTCAAATAAAATCACAACTAACATGTCGTGCATAGCGTGAGAGAGTACTAAACGGTACAAAATTGGAGATAATATTATTAGAAACTGTAGGACAAAATTCGTTAATAATCCAAACATGTTCTTCGTTGCAAGAAGGATAAATCCAGGAAAACTGTTCAATCACAACGAAATTATCTCGTTATTTCGACCTATAGCCATCCACATCATCAAATAGCTAATGTCATTTCAAAATGTTTTGAATGAATTGACATTATAATTAATGCAATGAACAACAAGTAGTTCATTTGTTATGTACAAAATTTGTGATAATAATTTGATCATGTCAAAAGGTTTTGAATGAATTGACAGTATAATTAATGCAATGAGCAGTTTAGGTCAGTTTCTAATTTCATCATATCAGAATGTTCTGAATGAATTGACATCATAATTAATGCAATCAACACTAATCAGTTCAATTGTTATGTTCAAAATTTGTGATAATACAAATTGAGAGTCCACATGGTGTCACATACATTATACAAGATAATGCTTTTGGAATTTTTGAGGTAAAAAATAAGATTTAGAAACAAATTTTTAATCTTTCAGAGGGAGATGATTCCAATAAAGTGTTGAATCACAACTGACATGTGCGCATGTTGAGAGAGTACTGTACTGTACAAAAAATTATTAGGAACTGTAGGACTAAATCCTTTACTAATTCAAGAATGTTCTTCGTTGTCAGAAGGATAACCCCATGAAAACTGTTCAATCTCAACGAAAATGCCACGCTCACATCCTCAAATGGTGATAATTATGGAAGCGCATTAGTGCCATGGTGAAACAAAAAATAGCGACTTGGCTATCTCGTTATAACGACTTAACTACCTCGTTATACTTCTTAAGCTATCTCGTTATTTTGACTTTTTATTGATACCAGTAATATAGCAAGTAGAAATTCTGTCGGATTTGTGACGTCACTACAGGCGATGAAGTTACGTCTGCCGATGACATCACACCCTGTCAAACGAGTAGCATAGAAAGCCCAAAGTGATCATAAAGGGCAGGCAGTTGGACAGCCAAAGTCGGTCACCAGGTCAATGACCGTCCAAGATCGCCGGATAAGTAGGTTAAAGGTCAATCTATAGTAGTCTGGGCAGACTGGGCATACACACCATGGGGCGGGATATGGAGATCCAGTCATGTGACAGACATAGGAGTTTCAATAAACGAGATCTGAATTAGTCGGCCCATACTAAATTTCGTAAATATTCGTGAGTTAATCGTGTATGGCCGATCCTACATCATGGCCTGATCGAAACGTTTTTGACTGTTCAGATGACTATAACCAACAGGATTTTTTTGACCTCGTGAAGTTTTTTATCATTCATAGTATCCCATAAAGATTGAAACAGCTTTCTTACATAGGCGCAGATAGATGGTCTGAAATCGCTGTATGGGATCAACTTCTTCATCTAGAGCTGCCTTAGCCAATCTATCAGCTTCAGTATTGCGTTTGATGTCAACGTGACTAGGCACCCAACAAAACATAATATCTATCTGTTGATCAAATCTAGTGTCATATAATTGTAGAATTTTCAAGATGGTGGGATGAGTTGAATTTCCACTTTTAATCGATTTAAGGCATGATAGTGAATCCGAGAATATGACATATTTTTTCCTTCTAGTGGATCCAATACCTTCTAATTACAACACATATAAGGGAAGTGGAAAGAGGTGCCGACATACTGACTGCGTCATATGACTTCACAGAATAGTCTTCTGGTAAACCTATTCTAAAGCACATACCAAGAATCTAACGATTCGAGAAAGCTGATAGTAGAGCCTTTGCTTCTGCAGTAAAAATGGAACTTTTACCTGACAGACGATACGTTTTAGTTTCGGAACTAAAGATAGTAGCACATGCTACTCTCTCACCATCTTTAGAACCATCTGTATAAATAGCCTGGTGTGATCTGTATTTCTCTCTCAGTAGACCAAATTCTTGTGTATACACGAGCTGGCTCGTGTCTGCCTTTTTATATTTAGTCAGTGAAATATCTACTTCTGGCGTGGCTAACTGCCATGGTGGAGTTGCAAAAGAGCTCGTTAGGTAAAATTTGACTAACTTTAATACCAGTTGCTACAAGGTGTGGTTTCATACGGATTCCATGATGTGGAATAATCGAGGGTTTTTGTGAATAGAAATCTGCGTGCTGAGGGTTGAAAACACAGTTATATGCAGGATTTGAGTGGTTCGAACGCAGTTTTGTGATATATTGCAGCGATAATTTAATTAACGCAGTTTTGTGATATATTGCAGCGATAATTTAATTCTCCGAAGTTCTAAAGGAAAGTCATCCGCTTCGACATACAATCCCCCCCCCCCCCCCAACCCACACACTTATAGCTGGCAACTACTTTCAACAAATCTAGAGATTTCGCGCATTTGGCTTTTAAACAATTTATATGTGATTTGAATGTTAGTCGTTGATCAAATAATATGCCTAGAAATTTGACCTCTTTTACCACTTTGATTTCAGTTCCGTCTAATTCAAGTTCTGGATCTTTGTGTTGGAAATATTTTCTGCAAAAGTGTATACAATTTGTCTTAGCTCTGGAGAATTTGAGGCCATTTTCTAGACACCATCTCTGAATTCTGTTTAGACAAAGTTGTAATGTTCTCTCAATATTGTGTATACTTTTTCCACTACACGATATAATATAATCGTCTACAAAAAGTGAGCCATCAATTGATTTATGCAGAACTGCAGCCAAGCTGTTGATCTTGATACTAAACAGAGTAGTAGACAACATAATGCCCTGTGGGACACCCTGGTCTTGATCAAAATGATCAGACATAGTTGTACCCAAACGAATTTGGAATTGTCTATCATTCAAAAGTTTGGAAATAAAAACGGGTAAACGACCTTTTAATCGCATCTTTTGAAGATCTTTAAGACTCCCGTATTTTCATCTAGTATCGTAGGCTTTTTCTAAATCAAAAACGATAGAAACCACATGTTCGTTCTTCGCGAAAGCATTCTTAACATACGAATCTAATCTGACTAAATAATCAATGGTACTTCTATTTTTACGGAAACCAGCTTGAATATCAGTAAGTTTCTTTTCAGTTTCCAGGTACCAAACAAGTGCGGTCATTTATCATGCGTTCCATTGTTTTGCAGACACAACTAGTCAGTGAAATCGGACGATAATTACCAGAGTCTGTATGGTCGCGACCAGGGAGAGAGAGAGAGAGAGAATTTAGGTTTAATGTCGCATTCAGCAATATTTCAGCTATATAGCGATGACCAAACAAAATTATAAGTAATCAATTCAAAAACTCGGTAAACTAATGCGTTAAAATAGGTACAAACATTAACATTTGTACAACAAACCAATCTCTCTCAAATAATTTAAAATACAATCCTCTTTCACTCTGTTGAAAAGATCTTCCAGCGTGGCCGCTCGATAAAAAGTATCTCTTACAATCTTAAAATCTATGCAGTCTATGAAAATATGTTTCACCGTGAGATCTTCATGGCAATGTATACACCTTGGAATCGGCTCCTGTTTCAGTAAATATTCATGAGTTAATCGTGTGTGACCGATCCTACATCGTCTGATCATGGCCTGGTCAAAACGCTTATGACTGTTCAGATGAGTACAACCAACCGTTTTTTTGAACTCGTGAAGTTTGTGATTTTCCATAGTATCCCATAAAGATTGAAACAGCTTTCTAACATAAGCGCAGATAGATGGTCTGAAATCGCTGTATGGGATTCCAACAGGATCAACTTCTTCATCTAGAGCTGCTTTAGCCAATCTATCAGCTTCAGTGTTGCCTTTGATGTCAACGTGACTAGGCACCCAACAAAACACAATATCTATCTGTTGATCAAATCTGGTGTCATATCATTGTAGAATTTTCAAGGTGGTGGGATGAGTTGAATTTCCACTTTTAATTGCTTTAAGGCATGATAGTGAATCTGAGAATATGACATATTTTTTCCTTCTAGTGGATCCAATACCTTCTAAAGCTGATAATAGAGCTTTTGCTTCTGCAGTAAAAATGGAACTTTTACCTGGCAGACGATACGTTTTAGTTTTGGAACTAAAGATAGTAGCACATGCTATTCTCTCACCGTCTTTAGAACCATTTGTATAAATAGCCTGATGTGATCTGTATTTCTCTCTCAGTAGACCAAATTCTTGTGTATACACGAGCTGGCTCGTGTCTGCCTTTTTATATTCAGTGAGTGAAATATCTACTTCTGGCGTGGCTAACTGCCATGGTGGCGTTGGCAAGAGCTCGTTAGGTAAAATTTGACTGACTTTAATACCAGCTGCTACAAGGTGTGGTTTCATACGGATTCCAAGTGGTGGAATAATCGAGGGTTTTTGTGAATATAAATCTGCGTACTGAGGGTTGAAAACACAGTTATATGCAGGATTTGAGTGGTTCGAACGCAGTTTTGTGATATATTGCAGCGATAATTTAATTCTCCGAAGTTCTAAAGGAAATTCGACATACAAGCTTTCTTTGGGTGATGTTCTGAACGCACCGAGGCAAAGTCTTAGTCCTTCATGGAGAATAGGATCTAGCTTTGCCAAGTTTGACTTGCTTGCACCATTGTAAACAATAGAACCATAATCGAGTTTGGAACGAACAAGTGATCGATATAAATGAAGGAGAGTTTGCTGATCTCCCCACCCCCCACTTATAGCTGGCAACTACTTTCAACAAATCTAGAGCTTTCATGCATTTGGCTTTTAAGCAATTTATATGTGATTTGAATGTTAGTCGTTGATCAAACAATATGCCTAGAAATTTGACCTCTTTTACTACTTTGATTTCAGTTCCGTCTAATTTTAGTTCTGGATCTTTGTGCTGGAAATATTTTCTGCAAAAGTGTATACAATTTGTCTTAGCTCTGGAGAATTTGAAGCCATTTTACAGACACCATTTCTGAATTCTGTTTAGACGAAGTTGTAAGGTTCTCTCAATATTATGTATACTTTTCCCACTACACGATATATTGAAATCGTCTACAAAAAGTGAGCCATCAATTGATTTATTCAGAACTGCAGCCAGGCTGTTGATCTTCATACTAAACAGAGTAGTAGACAAAATACTGCCCTGTGGGACACCCTGGTCTTGATCAAAATGATCAGACATAGTTGTACCCAAACGAATTTGGAATTGTCTATCATTCAGAAAGTTGGAAATAAAAACGGGTAAACGACCTTTTAATCCCATCTTTTGAAGATCTTTAAGAATCCCGTATTTGCATGTAGTATCGTAGGCTTTTTCTAAATCAAAAAAGATAGAAACCACATGTTCGTTCTTGGCGAAAGCATTCTTAACATACGAATCTAATCTGACTAAATGATCAACGGTACTTCTATTTTTCCAGAAACCAGCTTGAATATCAGTAATTTTCTTTTCATTTTCCAGGTACCAAACAAGGCGATCATTTATCATGCGTTCCATTGTTTTGCAGACACAGCTCGGAGTGAAATCGGACGATAATTACCAGGGTCTGTATGGTCACGACCAGGCTTTGGTACTGGTATAACTATGGCATTGTGCCATGACGGAGGAAATTCTTCTCTATACCAAAGTCTATTGAATATGCGTAATAGGATTTCTAGAGATGATTCCGGTAGATGTTTCAAAAGCTGATTATCAGGGCCTGCAGCAGAATCATGAGCTTTCGTGAGAGAAGCATGAAGTTCTTCAATTGTAAACGAAGCGTTATAGCCTTCATGGTTACCGGAGGTGAATTTAATTTCATTTTTCTCTTCTCTTTTTTTGAAACTTGGAAATTTAGGTACATAATTTTCTGATGAAGAGTTTTTGGCAATTGTTTCTCCTAATTTATTTGCAATTTCTACTCTGTCAGTTATCACCTGATTTCCATCGTTGAGATGATGAACGCTGGACTTGGAGCTTTTACCTTTTATTCTTTGGATCATATTCCAAACTTTTGTTATAGTAGTATGAGTATTTATGTTAGATACATAATTTCTCCAAGAATCACATTTATTCTGTTTCATGGTTCTACGAGCTTTAGCTCTTGTAACTGAGATCTTTCAAATTTTCAGGATTAGGATGTCGGCGGAAATATCGTTCAGCCTTCTTCCTACATTTTCGTGCTTCTTTACAGTCATCATTAAACCAAAGTTTCTTAATATGTGGAACTCCTGAAGATGTGGGAATGGTTTGGTTGGCAATTTCTATCAACATATCTGAGAATAGCTGTATAGGATCTGAAACATCAGCGAAGGAGACTGATTGTAGTTTTTGTGAACAAAGCTTTTCAAACTCGGGCCAGTTTGCTTTCTTGAAATTAAACCTTGTGAAATGAGGGTCATCAGCTGAATGAACAGCTTTTAGGAAAGTGGGAAAGTGTTCACTTCCACACAGGTCATCATGAACAGACCAAGAAAATTCTTCAAGAATAGGAAGGTCGCAAAGTGAGATATCCAATGCTGAATAGGTTCCATGAGCCGAGGACAAATGTGTATAAGAACCATCATTAAAAATACACAAAGAACTATTTGACATAAAATTTTCGAGAATTTTACCATTACAATTGTCTTCATTATCCGAGAGGATACTACGACCGTTAAAATCACCCATCATTAAACAAGGTTTCGGGAGCTGATCGTAAAGATCTTGAAGTTCATTAAGCCGGAGACTACCAGAAGAAGGTATGTACACCGTGCAAAATGTGAAAACAGAATTCAAGGTAACACGAACTGCTACAGCTTGTAAATCTGTCACTAAATCAACAGGACTGTGTAAAACACCCATTTTAACCAATATTGAAGAGCCGCCTGTAGCTTTTCCATTTTCGTCTAAAGCGTAGGAATGATAAGGTGTGTATTGGCGAAATTTAAATTTATCTGCTTTCTTCTCTCATCTTTTTTACTTTTCTTCTAATAAACTTCTTTCTCTCTCCTTTGTCCCAACAAGTCCTTCGACCTTTGGTTCAAGGAAGTCTCGCCTTTTAACGGACGATCATTACACTCAACATACTCCTCATCAGAAAGCATGGATGACTCTTTGGTAGGAGTGGAGGTAGTATTGACTATTTTAGGTTTATTGCCGGTTTTGATATCTAGGGTATTCTCTTTTTCCTCCTTTTTCTGATTCGAGATAGTTTTATTACTACAAAACTGTTGATTACTTTCTTCCTCTGTGAATTCATCCATGACTTCCTATAAAGTTTACGTCTACACCAGAGTGAATAGGATTAATGAAGGAATCCACAGACTGCACAGGTGTATCCTGAGCCGACACACGGCCAGTATCCGGTAAGTTGTCATCCTTTAATTTAACATCTCCTGGAGTCAATGTGTTGCCAACACTTTCAGTCTGATCAGAATCAGACTTTTGATCACCTGACTTCTGATCACCTGGCTCGGCTTCTACACCATCGCAAACCTCACTATCACAGACATCTTCATCTTCCGAATCACAACCTTCCTCCATCTCGTCACCGAGAGACTTGTAGTGGTTTGAGGTTTTCTCGTTGCTCTTGGCGGAGACGATCGTCTGATGACGTCTCGTGTACTTGCCATCAGGGCCTCCAGTCTTCCATAAGTCTAAAGCTTGATGTTTTTTTCTGCTGGAGAGCCTCGGCATAAAGTCCATTTCAAACTTCTGCGGGCGGAACAGGGTGAGGACCTGAGGAAGTTGTTTGGCCTTTGGACTGGTTTTTTTAAAGTGCTCTTCCTGATGACAAATCAGGCATTTATTTTTCAAAGGACACCGAGTTCATTTGATCTTCTGAACCGCAAGTATAACATGTTTTTACTTGACCGTTGTACCATACATGAAGTCTAATACCTCCAACTAAAATAGAAGGAAGAGAACGTTTGAATCTTGACATCCAAATTCTTCTAACTCCTGTCTCATCCTCTCTATCAAACGAATAGAACTCTTTATGTATAGAGAGAACATCACCATAGAACTCGAATGCAGTTCTGATCGCAGAATCTGGAAAATCGCATGGTCCTTTCATCTTTACTAGCACTCTCCCAGGATCTATTTCCTCAAAATGACCACACTGATCTAAAGTGAAAGTCCTACTAGGGAGTCTCAATACAACTACAGACTACAAATAGTGACACACCACAAAAGCCTGCCTTCCCACACAGTAAACATTGACTACCCCCGAGGGAGCCTCACTCCAAAGGTGTATACTATATATAACCAGTACAACAATACACTCTTCCAGTGAACCGCAGGTGCAGGCCGAACAATAGCCCAGTTCTAAGGCTGACCGGTTGCCGGGTAACAACAAGGAACAAAAGAACAGAGAAGAAAAACTCGCGAAACCTGTATTCTGAAGGTCAGCTCACAGCCTTCACCTTTACTATGTACATGTATTTAGCCCAGCTCAATATACTCAAATCGACCCAAGCTAAACTGAACGAAAAACGAACCAACTACAAACCAAATCAAACAAGGAAATATATACACCAGTAGATTACGAAATATCTACAGACAGCGAGCAAATAGTGAAAAGAAGAAAGAGATTGAAAACAATCCGCCGACCGTCTCAGTCACAAACACCGAGACGGTAGTAATGGCAGCTCTCTGCCGTCCCAAACCGGGCCAAACTGACAAAGGCAAAAAACGCCCTGAACAGCAAAAAACTGAGAAATACTTCTAAATTTTCACCACAGGTACTTGCCAAACGTATTACACAAAAATCTGAGCTAAGATCAGCTAAAATCCGCAGAATTAGACAAATTTCTCGGAGCGAAGTGAAAACACGTCCGACTCCCAATGTCTCTACATCCGGGCCTACTACTGCTTGGACTGGAAGTGACGTCATCGCCGGAAGTGACTTCATCTGACACCTCCGTAAATCCGACCGAATTTAAACTTACTATTATACTGGTATCAACAAGCTATTTAAGGATCATGTTATGGATGGCTAAGTCCTTATAACGAGACAGCTAAATCGTTATGACGACAAAGCTACACCCTCAGTGACCTCTATCGGTGAAAGGAAGAAATGGACCTCTTTTCGATTTGACTGCCTGTAAGAACACACGCGTTTCTCCGTGTCTGGTGTGTACTAGATAAATATCAGCCCTTTTTATCAAACTTTTCCGACTGAATGCCATGTGATGGCAAGATAATTGAGTTTCTTAAGGCCGTGAGAGCCATATTTAAGCCAGAGGGGCTGGAGATATAAATCATTTGACATTTTTTGCAGGCCATGGGTGCATGCCTGGCGATAGCACCATGGGTGCATGGATGCATTGGTAAATTTGGTGTGAAGATGAGAATTTTGTGTCAGTGTCATGTTGGTTGAGATCGATGACCTGTCTTGTTCGTGCCATGAGGTGGCTGTAGTTTGATGTCAGTGATGTCAGTTTTTGTGAAGAGGTTCAGTCCGTGCTGTACCGTACGGTTCAGCGATGGAAGCTGGCCTCGCCGTAGGTGATCTATTTTGCGAGGCGTGGGTACAACAATTTGATGCACGTGGCATGCGCCGGTGGCGTAGAGAGAGAGAGAGAGAGAGAGAGAGAGAGAGAATTAAGGTTTAATGTCGCGTTCAGCAATATTTCAGCTATATAGCGACGATCAAACAAAATTCTAAGCACTCAAGTCACTAACTTAGTAATCCAACGCATTAAAACATACACACATTAAAACTTGGGTAACAGCCCGATTTCTCTCAATAACCCAAGATGCAATCCTCCCTCACCCGATAAAAAACATCTCGTGGCGTAACTGGAAATTTCTTGAGGAATCACCGGATGTGCTGTATTGGATCCAGGAGTATAGTAATTCAGTGAACTTCGTATTATGAACAGTATTAATTGTATAAATAAATAAAATAAGGCATTGGTTCTTCCAATGGAATACGCTGGACATGTATCACAGGAGCATTCACCCCTGGGCATGGGGGGGGGGATGCTCTTCTGAGATATCCTGGCGACTACTGTGAGGGTTCTTGTTTGTGTTTTGCCTGTATCTTCTTGTTTTCCGTACTTAAGAGAGAAATTTGAAAAGGCGCCACTCCCTGAGGGAGTAAATCTACTGCCTCTAGTTAAGCGAGTCTGAGCTTTTTGGGGTGAAGTGCCCATGGAATGAGCAAGACTACATGACTACATGAGGAAAACTGAGGATTTATCCCAGCTGGAACTGTCATCTGCCATTCTCGATGAATTATTGGAGCTCTCAGGCCGGGAAGTGAACATTGACAACTTAAGACTATTTTTGCATCTTGCTGTGTTAAATGCAAATGAAACTGGGCAACCCAGAGGACAGGACTTGAGGACGCCAGATGTGGTATGCCTATGATTCTCAAGTTTTGTTACATTATGCGATTGTCAGTGGGTTTTGATTTTATATACAACTATACCCCTGGCATAATTTGTTGATGCTAGATTAAGGGGCAGGGCCAGTGACCCTTGATGCTGTTGTTGTTGTTACTTGTTGGCTGGAAAAGCTTGAATGTCTCGAGTCAACAATTCATATCGAGTTGAAACTTGATACATATATATATTCCAGGCTATTTTGATGCAAGTGTATGCAAAAGTAATCGATATTCGAAGCTTGTTGGGATTCATTTATTTCGAGATATTCAAACTTTTCCAAAAGTGACAAAGAACAAAAAGCCCCTTAAGGCTAGAATTCCAGATGGCTAGTACATTACAGGATTAATATATTTTCAACTAATCAACCATTCTCATGATTTGATCAGGCTTAACGATGAGGAATTTTGATCCGGTAACCCGTCAAAATTATTACAGTCAGATCTTGAGCTTGTTTTTCTGAATTGCCTGAAATAGAATAAACATATATTCTCTCCATGGCCTTATCTTGAGTCATGTGATGATGGGAATTAAATTGGTTTTTGTTTTCAATCTTTTGAAGTAGTTAGATGAAGCAGTTAGATGAAGAGCCTGCTAAGAGGCCACGGCTGTCGCCAGTAGACGCCGCCTTGGAAAAACGTGTCCTTAATTTGGAAAGGCGATCATCGAACACCCACATGAATACCATCCAGGGTCTGCAGGACAAGGTGAGGGCCCTGGCATTACAGACAAACCCAGTGAAGAGTTGGCTTGTGTATCCAGAAAATTCAGTCATGATGATGCAGACATGTTTGAAGAACTGTCTCGGCAGGCAGATAAAAACGAAGGCAAATTAGACATAGCTGCTCTGTGTCTTGTCGGATAAGGCTACAAAGGCTCTATCAAAATGCCTAAAGGAAAGGAAAATCGAAGGTCAGCTTAATGCGGTAGCTACGCCTAAGGTCAAACAGGAGCCGACTTTGTCTGCCCCTAACCAAGGGCCTTCGTTTCCTTACTGGCACCCCAGGCCTCAGGTGGTTACCCTGCTCCACCATATATGTTCCTAGGGGGCATGGGGGCACATACTTATGCACTGCGTATGCCTAGATATAATGCACGGCCATTGCGCCCCAGGGGTGCAGCTGCCTGTCATTTTTGTGAATCAACCGAATATTTCTTTAAAGACTGTGAGAAAATGAAGATGGCTAAGAACAGCCATACTGCTTGAGCGCTGTATTTCTTCTTTATGTTTCTGTTGCGGGTTTACCATGAGGTTAAATTAGGTTTAGACCGCGTATGTTAGCCCACCATGGGCTTGTGAGTTCATTGACGGTTGTGTTTATAATTGGATACGTGTTCATTACGGTTTGATGCAGTTATCAGCCTTTGGTTCGGGGACAACGATTCCCTAGTGGACATATGTTCACGTGAACTGAGGGCTGGTGCCTGTTTCTCATCTTAGACTTAATCCTACTGATGATCAGCTTCATCTTAGAAGATCCCCAACATGGCTCACATTGGGTGGGGACAGGCCCCAGCTCTCAGCTCATGCACCTGCTGAGGATATTCTTTTTCATAGTGCTCCTTTTGATTTACAATTCCTTCCCATTAGAGATCCAAAAAGCTTTGTATCTGGGCAGCTTCATTCGAACGTTGGTGCATGAGAAGATATCTTACTAGATGATGTGCAAATCCCAGGGGGTGGGGAGGTAAGAAAGTGGCTGTGTGACGGCGTGTGGGAAGTATCATCTTATCAGCCGTTAAAGGATAATAACAAGGGCAGGGCTTATGATAGTGCTATGCCCCCGAAACAATATTTTCCGAATGCACCAATCTGTAAGGAACACACGTCATTCATTGCTCGTGAGCTCTCGGAAAGAATAAGAAATGTGTCTATTAGGGTATGGGGCAGGCTGGGTGAATGTCTCTTTCCCAAGGTCATCATGCCTCTCACGGTGGAGTCATCTAAGGCCAGGTTATGCCACGATGACCGTTTCATCAATTTATGGACTAGGGCCATCCCCTTCCGTCTGGAAATTTGCCAGATGTTCATAGGTTGGTGGATGTAGGTGCAGAGATGTCACTTGATGAGAAGTCAGGGTATGACCATGTCCGTCTTTCACGACCCTACCCTTTGGATTGAGGGCTTCGCTATATATCTACCAGACTATAGGTATGAAGGTTACTTCCTATTTGCGGAGTTTAGCGCTACTGACAACCCAGTATATTGATGACAGATTTTGCGTGACAAAGGTAGCGCCTCTAGTATGAATGGTCTCTGTATCTCGGAGGTGGTATCTTACTCAGCTCCCCAGGCAGCAGGTCCTGTTGGTCGAGGTCCTGACACGTTCGGGATATACACTTCAGATTGCCAAATGTGTATTTCTTGCAGTGACGTGCCTTCGTTTTCTTGGCTTGTTGGTCGACTCTGTTCGCCAGGCATACCTTCTGACAGAGGATAAGAGGAAATTTGTTGAGTTGCGAGAATGTATTCTTTAATCACCCGTGGTGGATGTTAGAACCTTACAGAGGCTTCAGGGAAAATGTGTTTCTTTGACCTTGGCTATCCCGGCAGCTCAGCTATACACCAGAGAAATGAATAATGCTATTTCTCGTGGTTTGAGAAATTTTCGCCCTGTGGCAATTAGTGAAGAACTGAAGCAAGAGTTAGAGTACTGGCGATTCCTTGATACATGAGAGGGGTGCTCCAAGTGGAGGGATGAGTCACATAGGCAAGTGTTACTGACTACATATGCATCTAGCTTCAAGTATGGGGCTACGGTTTTGTCTGGTGGTGACAATGGCCTTTGTCTCATTGATTACTGGAAATATGGTGACAAGAGACCAATCCATCTGAAAGAAGTTGATGCAATGCTTAAGGCCTTGAAGTCCCTTGGGGACGATTTGAGTGATCGTCGTGTAGACATTCTGAGGGACAATATGGCTGTCCTTCATTCCTGGAATAATCAGGGTGGCAGAAATCATGATCTCAATAATATAATGAAAGAGCTTTTCCAGTTTGAATTCACAAGAAACATTGATTTACACATGTCCTATGTTTGCTCCAAACAAAATGAGGCTGATGCCCCATCCCGTGCCATTGGCTTGGCAGATTCCATGCTGGAACAGTCCACATGGGAATTAGTTGACCTCAGCTATGGACCACACACTTGTGATCTGATGTCTCTTGACTCGAATATGATGCGTGCAAGAGATGGAAGTCCCTTGAAGCATTTTACACCCTGGCCGACACCCCAGACTGGAGGAATCAATGTTTTCTCTCAAGATCTCGGGAGGGAGGAAAACCCCTATGTTTTTCCACCATTTACACTGGTTTTCCCCGTTCTGAATTTTTTGAGACAGCAACGAGCTCGTATGTGTACCTTTGTTGCCCCTGTTATTATACCAACCCCTATGTGGTGGCCGATGTTAGATTTGTATTCTGACTCTTCTATTGATTTGGGTGGACAAGGTGACCTGGGTGTCTTGCGGGTTCCAACAAAGAAAGACTTTGTCCCAGATCAGTTAGGATTACGGTGGCCCCTAAAAGCATATCGGTTAAGGTTTCGGTGATCTAGGTGCTAATTGATAACTCTTCATATTATTACAGGTGGAGAGTAATGAGAGTTGTCCTGTAAATCCTGGGGCTATTGATGACAGACTGAATGAGTTGGATCGTCAGGCAGAGTGTTTACCATCTGTCAAGAGAAGGTTGTAGAGTTCCGCAGGTTCCTTAAATCTCTTCCACATAGGCCATCTGTAGCTATTGTCTCCCCAAATGACGTTCGACGATTTTTGGTGTGGAAAGATAACAAAGGGAATTACAACACATAAAAGGGAAGTGGGAAGAGGTGCCGACATACTGACAGTCACATGGTTTCACAGTATAGTCTTGTGGTTAACCTATTCTAAAGTACATACCAAGAATCTAACGATTCGTGATACGTGTTGCATCTCGCTTTTATTGTACCTGTTCATGTGGCAACTTGGATGACATGACCACACGGTCCCTAGCATCGACATAAGCGGTATTAGATACAAATATAGAGAGATATGATGGAAATGCTCTGACAACTCGTGTATTGGTAATTGGTGAGCTTTATCGCTGTGACAACTCGTACACTGGAGATTGGTGAGCTGTATCGTCGTCAGATGAAAATGACGGCATTTAACACAAAATGTTAAATTAATGTTAACGCAACCAAGTGCATCGCATAGGTTGTGACAATTTGGGGAAGAAATGTCAGCAAGGGTGTGGGTGCCCTGTAAGGTTAGCAGTGGGTACCGTAGCTACAGTTACACAGCAGCTGACTTGTTTGAGTATGAAGGTAGGGGCAAGATATGGAATGTCGCCACCGCTAGTGGTAATCCAGCGATGTCTCCTTTAGTCAAACAATACCTTAAGATGTTAATGAAAAAACAGGCAAAGGCTCAAATCTTGCCAAAGCAGGCAAAGCCTATTTTTCCAAGCAAAATACGCAAAGTTGCCATGTATATCAGTAACCAGCTTTCACGACCAGATTTGTTTTAGTGCAGGATCGGGCCTTAATGAAATTATAGTTTTTTGGGGGTGACAGAGCCGGGGACCTTGCCCACGTACCGCTCAGGAGATTAAGATACTGCCTGACAAAACTGGTCTGATGTTTCGAAATACTTTTGGAAAAACCTTAAGGGGGGTGGGAAGGTAAATCAATTTGTTGTACATGGATGCACTGATACTGTAGTATGCTCAGTTGCAGGTTTGGAGTTGCACGTAGTATGGGCCAGGAAAAGTGGTCACTTATTTAGGATGGTCAATGGCAGCCATCTTGAATTACGTACCTCAGTGAAAATCAATGACAATGGCCATCTAACTGATGTGAAGCACCTTCTCAAGTTTGAAGTCGATTGGTTGAGTTCTTAAAATATCATGTTCACAAGATGCAGGATGGACGGAGTCGAAGATGGTCAATGGCAACCATCTTCAATTACATACTACCTCAGTGAAAATCAATACCAATGGCTGTCTTACTGATGTGAAGCACCTCCTCGAGTTTGTAGTCGATTGGTCGAATTGTTCTCGAGATATCGCGTTCACAAGATGCGAGACGGATGGCAGCCATCTTGGATTACGTACCTCAGTGAAAATCAACACCAATGGCCGTCTGACTGATGTGAAGAACCTTCCCAAGTTTGAAGTCGATTGGTCGAATTGTTCTCGAGACATCGCGTTCACAAGATGTGGGACGGACGGAGTCGATGGCAGCCATCTTGGATTACGTACCTCAGTGAAAATCAGTACAAATGGCCGTCTAACTGATGTGAAGCGTTCACAAGATGTGGGACGGACGGACGGACGGACGGAAGGACGGACGGCTAGCATTTTCAAGTCCTCCCACCACTTCGTGGCGGAGGACAAAAATGAAACCACTGGAAAATAAAAACGTGGACAACTCAGAGAAAAAATATTGAATCGTCACAAAAATGTAATTTTTGCACGATTTAAAATACTGACAATACTCATACAACTACATGTATATTCAAAATTTCTGACAAATTCATTACAAACTGTAGTACTAACACGGTAACACCCAAATAGGTTGTATGTCCTTAAAATATTAAATATCATGTTTAATCTTGAAGAAAATGTTACAGGCACATGTTCAAGAGATTAAAACCATATTTACAAAATTTGAAAATGAACCCGTTACATATTGTTAGTCTACATGTAGTCTAATCCAGAGATTTTAGTGTTATTTTATGAGATAAAATGACGACTGTTACGTGCTACATCAGCCAACGACAGGAAAGGAGGATAACGCCTAAAGTGGCCGATTACATAGTAAAGGTGTGCTTATTTCTAGATGGTGATAAAAAGGTGTACCGTGAAAATTCCAAGTCTCTGATCAGCTATAGTGGGTATTCTATAAGCCGTTAACACAACAGGCTGTACTGCCATTAGAACATATTTCGAGCACACCCATGGATATGGTAAATGTAGAACATTTAAAACACGTTCATTGTTTGTTTCCTGGACACAATAATGGAATTCCAGAATTAGCAATCCCTCAACACAAACATTTTTTCATCGTTGACCGCTAATATTTCCATGATGTTACCAAACTTGACAGCTTCATCCAACTGCTTATTGACCATGACTACACTGCCTGTTTTGAAGACTGTTCCATGAATAGATATATCTGGTGAGAGCATTGCAGGTCCAAGATTTGTTGTTTCTTTCACTACCTCGAATAATCTGTATTCTGTCGAATCAGTTATTTCGCTCTCTTTTATCTGATCTCCAGCATAGCTTTGTGACTTTTCACCCATGGGTGATGTCTGCTGCCGACACATCCAGCTCTGGTGCCTTGATGCAAGGCTTTCGGGCAGTTTCAAAGAATTAAATTGGTCATTTTTGCCTTCGAACCTCATGCAGCTGTGGTATCTCAATGGTCCAAAATTGAAAATTTACTATGGCAAGTGAACCACGAAATGGAACTTTGGTGTGATTACATTTGGGTACAAATAGTGGCATTATGACAAGCAACGAGATGCTTCAAGGTGTCTACAGTGGAAAGATATGTGGTAGGGGCTTGGACAATTTCAAGGATTTGTACAAGTCTGATTCTTCCTTCGGAACAAAGTTACCAATTATGAATTACAAGCGTCTGGTCCGTCATCCATTAAAGAATATCCGCGTCCATAATCCAAAGACCTATTCCACATTCCATATAACAGTATTAGCACCAAATTCAATAAGACAATCATAGTATACAAAAACATAGGCTAGTTTCCGGCAAGAGAGAAGCGGTCAGCAGTTTTCAATGATGCTGGCAAGACATCATTATGTTTCAAAAATATCAAATCCGTATCGCTGATCAGTATTCTTAATCCATTATATTCGTTGTAAAGTCGTCATCTAAAGAATGATGTATCTCCGTCACGCTTTGATTGTGACTGTTCATAAGACTACCATGAGGAGCTTGAAGTGCATAGGTTCATACGACCCCTAGCCCCGGGTTGAGCGGAATTACACACAAGTTACGAAACGTGACGCCATAGATCTTGCTCGTATTTTGCTATCAGCATGCGATATGATATGTATCGCCAAATTTGAGAAACATTGAGTGGAGGTGCTTGGTGGTGTAGCCCTGTTTTATAAGTTTCTGCGACAATGTTTTCTGACGTTGATTAAAATCGTCACATTTAACACAGGATCTAGTAAATGCTACTAGGCGTGATATGTACACGCCATATGCAAGTCCCACTGCAATATTAATGACAGATTCACTGCGAAAACATGCATCTCAACATTTTCAACTTCTGACCATCAAGAGTGCAAGACTGCTCTGCTCTATTTGACCTGGTTTGTTAGTGTTGGCGCCCTCGTCACAGTGATGCATCAACATACACTGATTTAGCATTGCATCAGTAAATAATTTGCTCTCGAAAATCATGTTTCAGGGGTAGTTTGAGTTGTTTGCACCACACCCTAAAGCAGGACATGCATCGGGTCCTGTATGAAACATTTAGTGATCTCTGTTCACTTAGTGATCTCTGTGACATCACAACTTCGGCATTTGCGACCGGCAAAGCCTACACCTTCGAATCCAGCGACAAAGTTGGAAGCTGGTGTATCACACAAAAAGACAGTAAGGCCCCATGATATGTTGTAGTTATCTCATTAACCGTTAACTCAAGATCTTTTTTCACTTGACAATTCATTCACTGACTTCAAGAAATCTGTCAAGAGCTTGTCTAATCCATGTGTGTTTGACTTTTTTGTTTTTGCAATTAGATGCATTGCTGATAATTTTGACCGACCACGTGGACTGATATTGCTCAAATTACAAGCGTCTAGTCCGTCATTCATAATTCAGCCGTCGTCCATTAGAGAATATCCGCGTCCATAATCCAAAGACCTATTCCATATTCCAGTATTAGCACCAAATTCAGACAATCTTAGTATACATAAACATAGGCTTGTTTCCTGCAAGAGCCAATAGAACATAGTTATTTTATGCTTTTTGACATGAGCACCAATTGGGTTTACAAGTTCCATATCATCATAATAGGCTATGATTCTTAATGTGTGAGATTGCAAAATTGTGTGTTCTTTAACATAGTGAGCATCACAGAAGTCACGCATGTTTCCATCAGTACTTGTGTGACCTTGATTTAATTGCCTGTTTACTTCTGGTAAAGACAACAACTGTTCCAAACATCTTGAAAACGGGAGAAAGTATGCTAAAACCTTTTCTTCTACAACTTTCCAGACTTTTCCCACAGCTTTTCGTACTAATTGGCTACCCATAACTACTTCTTCAGGGTCAATCAGACCAAATTTCTCATAATAATGGCATGCTGTTTAAATGCTGTATCCAGGCATCCAACTGTTTTAGAGAAGTCAAAGGTGTTTTGGAAAGATTTCATCTTGCATATCAGCCGCAACATTTGGGAACCGCTCGTCCAGTCTCTGCTGCAGCGTGTGCTGCAGTTAAAAGAAAGATAATGCCTATGGTATGGATACGCATTTAAGTTTAATTAACTACATTGTGTCTGAGTATGTTCTAGTAATCACACAAGAGGTGTACACACTCATGTGTAGAACAATCTCATCTAGAATCCGGTGACAAAGCAAGTGCCTCAGATTTTGTTTACAGGTATTTAAACAGTCAATGGGAACCTTAATTTTACGCAGGCGTATCTGTCAGCACGTAGTATCACCTTCTGGGATGGCATTAAGAGATGAAAGTTGTAAATTCTAAACTAAGCAGCACTTCAACTGCCAATACATGTACTACAAGACCTCAGTTTGATTTTCGTCAGAATTTCTGATCTTTTTCTGTCGATATTACTTACCTTAAATAATGTATAATAATTACTTACTTGTAGCTCCCCTGCTGGGATCCTCTTACACTGCAAAAAAAGCCTGCAAATTCACACTATTTATTGCTGTAAAATATCACAGTCGATTTCACTTTTAAATATTCACAGCGTTTTAAAGTGTTGTTTTGCTGCTCTTATGTGTAGATTTACTTAATCGTTGTGTATGTTTTCAATCAATTGTATATGTACATATGTTTGGGAATTTACCAAATAAACTACTGTAAAATTTCACACCACATTAAACTGTAAGATGGCGACAGCAAACTTGGGTGTAAATATACACAACTTAGCCGCACATTTACACGTAGCTAATGTGAGATTACACTCTTGGTGTAAATGTACAGATGGTGTTGATATACAAGAGCAAGTATTGTAAAACCCAGCAACAGAGTTAACTGTAAAACTGAGTCCATTCAATGTAAATTTGAATGTTTTCCTGTATATTTAAATAAATGCAAATATACAAGGTAAACTACTGTAATAGTCGGCACCGATTTTGTGGGTAAATTCACACAACTGAACCACATTTTTACATAAATCAAATGTTGAATTACACTTTGGTTTAAATTTACAAATGATGTCGATATACAAGTTAACGTGGTGTAAACCCCAGAAACGGAGTTAACTGTAAAACTGAACCATCAACTGCAAATTTGCACAATATATGATTAGCATGTTTAGCGATCTTCGGCGATCGTTGCCGACCGTCACGCACCAGCGTACACAGTCGGGCGAAGACTCAGGCCGTACGGCATTCTCAATAAGAGTCCAGGTTAAATGTAGAAATGAGCAAAATGCTGTTGTTTTTTGTGACTGGAAAGAAATATTTAATATCTGGTGAGATAAAGTGAACAAATAGGTTTGGCAATCGACAATTTTATTTGATATATTTCCTTCCGGTTTCGTATAATCAGCATTATGGCTAATTGCTCTCGTTGTTTAACCTGGGGCCTAATGAAGAGCATCGGATGGTGTACGACTTTCGTCTTCGCCCGACTGCGTGCGCTGGTGCGTGACCAGCTAAACAGACAAATCGTCTATTATACCGCACTTTTAAGTATCGATATATACAAGTTAAAGTGGGGTAAATTCCAGCAACAGAGTTAACAGTAAAACTGAGTACATTTACTGCTAGTTCTGTGGCTGGGACCTGACTAGTTCAACAAGCTAAACCCTGCTTTGCTCCTGCTAGTCCATTTTTTTTACATTAAACTCCCTATTAGCGCTTTTAAAAAGCACCAGTGGGCGATATGATTTCAGTACCTGTGGAGAGACAGAGAGGCAACGAGCTATGCATTTTGAAAATTGGAATTACCTCCCTTGTTCTCTAGCCGCTAGATGGCATTAGCTTCCGGAACAAGAGCGCGGTAAAACGCAATAAACGGGGTAAGTCTGACAGTGACATGTTCCCGAGCAGCAGAATGTTTGTCACTCTGTAACGCTTTATTTCATGTTCAAGTGTAAATTTTGCTATTTAAGCTTTACCTCAGTGACAACATATTGGAGACATTGCTGTACTGTTCATTCTAATACACCCAAAGCTCGGTTTCCATGTGGAATACGAAATTGCCGGTCATTAT
The DNA here is from genome assembly GCA_036873755.1 of Hanleya hanleyi. Classification (NCBI taxonomy): domain Eukaryota; kingdom Metazoa; phylum Mollusca; class Polyplacophora; order Lepidopleurida; family Hanleyidae; genus Hanleya; species Hanleya hanleyi. The sequence goes on from JAVTVY010005825.1 coordinate 253,734, forward strand.
TTTCTTCCATTAGTGCTATCAGACAGCACGTAACTCGGTCTCATGAGGATGACCGACAGGCTACCAGAGAAACGCAGACTGGAGATCAGGCCGTTGAATTGAAATGCCCATTTGAAGCTACTTGTGGTAACATAATTATCTGCAGCGTGAAAGCACTGGTCTCTCATCTAAAGCAACATATACGTACAGGAAAGGTGGTGCAGTGCCCATATAAACTGTGCACAAAAAATTTCAACTTCAAAAAAGAGAGTACATTTGCGACACACCTTACACGAAACCACAGAATTTCTTCACCGTTCAGTCTTTTTCCGATTTATTACAAATCAGTGGGAGAGCCAGAGATCGTTGATAACGACTGTGACACTGACATAAATGGTGAACACCAGACTACTGGCAGTGTGACTGCCAAGAAACGAGACTGTGAAATCCTTTCGAAGGCGATTGAGAAGAATCTTGCCTTACTCTATTTGAGACTTCAAACAAAACATCACGTAACAAATAAAGTGATTCAAACCGTGATTGATGAACTTACATGTGTACACAAGGTGAATCAGGAAATTGTCCAGTCAACACTGAAAAATACTCTATTGGATAGAGGTTTATCAGAGGAAGATGGCAACAGTGTTGTTGAGGAGACCTTCAACTCTGATATCTTTCAAAGATGTCATGCAACAAATAACGGTGTTTTAAGAACTCATTATAGTCGAGAAAAGTTTTACAAGGAACAGTTCAGATTTATTCAACCTGTGGAACTATATATTGGCCTTGACTCTAAAAACAATCCGAGCATCTGCCATTATATTCCTTTTGGGAAAAGCCTTAAAGCAATTTTCCATGATGAAACTGTCAAAGACCAATATTTGCACCCTGAAACTAGACCTGTGAATGGAGATTTGCATGACTTCTATGATGGAAAGGTTTTTAAAGCAAACGTGTTATTCAAAGAAAAACCCTCGTCTTTGAAAATTATTCTTTACCAAGACTCATTTGAAGTTGTGAATCCTTTGGGGAGTGCCAAAAAGAAACATAAGGTACTTGCCGTATACTTCAGTTTGGGAGATCTCCACTCATTTTGTAGGTCGAAAATAGATCGAGTACAACTTGTTTTGCTATGCAAGGAGTCCCATTTTAATTATTTTGGCCAAGAGAAAGTGTTTGGGCCGCTTATCAATGACCTCAAATCACTTGAAAAAGATGGTATTGATATTCCAGAACTTGGTTTGAAGGAGAAACTCTGTGGCACAGTGGTGTTTATCGCAGGAGACAATCTTGGAAGTCACTGTATTGGGGGTTTTGTTGAAAACTTCAGCAGTGCACATTATAAGTGTAGGTATTGCTTGGCAACCACTGAACAGTTGGCTAATTCTCAGTCCTGTTTCTTTGGAGAAAAACGTGACATTGATAAATATCAAGCAGCTGTGCAAGAAGTGAAAGACAATCCAGAGCTTCAGAACTATGGAGGTGTGAAATTTGATTCTGTTTTTAACCAGTTGAAATACTATCATGTATGTGGACCGGGACTGCCCCCCTGTTTAGCACATGACCTATTTGAAGGTGTCCTCCATTATGATCTGGCACTGTATTTCACCTACTTCATTTCCACAAAGAAGTGGTTCTCATGGGAGTATTTGAGCAGAAAATTTGCAACATATAAGCTCCTCAGGGATGAATGCAAATGATTTGAAAAAAGTAGACAAAGTCGGCGGTCAAGCTCTCCAGACGTGGTGTTTGCTGCGATTTATTCCATTGGTGATAGATAAGATAGTCGATACATCTGATACCATTTGGCAGAACATTTTACTTCTGCAGAAGATAGTACAACCAGTTTTGTCACCGAAAATATCGAGACAGCAAGTCAGTGTTCTGCACGTCTACATAGAGCAGTACATTGAAGTCCGAATATCAGCGTTTCCAGAAGACCAGCTTAAACCAAAACATCATTTTCTGAGTCATTATGCGGAGCTTATCCTTCAGTTTGGACCTTTAGTGCGCGTTTGGACTATGCGGTTTGAGTCCAAACATAGCTATTTCAAGAAGTGTGCCAGACATTGTCAGAACTTCCGCAACATCACTAAGATGTTATCGCACAGACATCAACTTCTTCAAGCTTACTATAGTGCTGGGAATCTATTTGGTGAAGAAGTGGAGTTCACTGATGCTGCCCCTGTCCACAAAGATTTGTATAGTGACCAAGTCCAGGCTGTGTTTAAGAGTATTCCTCAGCTATGTGGGGACGACACTTGTCTTGTTGACCGTGTAAACATACGTGGCACAGAATACCGACGAGAGTCCGCTCTGGTAATTCACAACTTGGATTACAACTTGATATTAGGCAAGATAGTCCTTATTCTTGTGACACCAGCAAAGAACATTTATTTTCTTGTCACTCAGTACATAGGAATGTATGTACCCGACATGAATTTCTATGAAGTGTGCAAACTGTCTGACATCCGCCATGATGCGCTTGCATTTCAACCAAGGCTAGCTGACGACTTTACAGATATGGCCTGCATTTCGTATTCAATGCTGGATGAATACAACTGTCATGAACTGTATCGAGTCAACGACAAAACATTCATCGTCTTGAAACATGCATAGATTTCCTTGGATAGCCCTGTTTTGGTTAGTACTCAATACCTGGTAAGGAAAAAAAACCGTAGCAGCATATTAACATCATTAACATGCATGCCTTACATTCTGATGGGACTGATCAACCCGGGCCCCGTAATATGCCCTGTGAGTGCTTTTATGGGCCCTATACATGTACATCCGCCTCAGTTTCTGCTGCTGTTTCGACATCAGCCCTGTTAGAAAAGAACAGCGGCATTATCAGGCCTATTGATCAACCCGGTGATATTTGTAGAATGCAATGTCTGGTACATGTAACAGACCTACATTGAACATTATCTGTAGAAGATCTAGCATTTGGTTTACATAATTAGTTACGATTGGATTCAGGGAGAGAAAACATTAAATTGGCATTGTGATATAACTTTCCGCACAAAATAAAACTTCTACCTACATCTTGCCATTGCAACTAGTTCGAAAACAAATGCATGCATAATATTTTGGAATTTGGTGTTAATTAAAGATATTGCATATCCCCTTTCACAGATTTAATATTTTTTACCAGCAGATGACAGACATGGCTGAAACCGAAGTGCAAATACATTAATTGAGGATGTGGTGGCTGAATGGGGATTGTCTAACCAGCAGGCTGAAGATGTTTGTGAAAAGCTGAAGGAATTGGGTGTCCGCCATCCAGATGATTTAGAATATGTGGACACTGAAAAGGATCTTGAAGGCCTGCTATCGCCAATACAGGCTCGCAAAATTAAGGTGCATATCCAGAAGATGTTTTCAGGTAAGGCTTTACTATGAATGTATGATTACAACCACCCGAAAAAGGAGGCTGTCTGTTTTTTATGTATGTTTTGTAACTTTAACGGTGGAATTCATATCTGCATGGGCTATATATCAGACATTTTCAAAGATGTTATGTCCTAATCTGTTATGCACCAGTGAGAGATGATGTGTTGTGTACCAAAATGTGGTTTAGGTGGTTTACATCATCCATGGTAATACTGTGATATTTCCATCTGTATATATGTTGATCGAGTGTAATATATTGAGTTCAGTTGAGCTCTTTTTATTCTGTTAACATTAATGAATGACCCAAATCAGTCAAAATGTGACTTAATTTTTATTCAGGTGAAGGTTCCAGTCAGCAAAGTTCTGTTTTTCCCAGTAGATCAGGTTTGTTTTTGTCTTATTTCATAATGACTAGATCCAGTATAACTTATCTTCTATATGCAGGTCTGTACTGTACATGTACTCTGTTGTGTACCAGCCCTGCAATAATGCGAGGTGTTTGCAACTATTATTTGAATCTATTTATATCTATTATATAAATATCAGCCGATCAACGGATAGGTTAGAGACTCGGAGTGGTCGCCTTTCGTAGAATCTCGTGATATTCAAAATTGTCAAATCAATAGATAATCGCATCAAACTTTATTGTCCGGAAAATAAATGCCTAATCTGTACATGTACGGATGCAAGTGCTTAAAATGGCGATCATGTTAGATTACGCAGGTACATGTAACTGAAACCCAATCCCAACCATCATCTCATCAATGTCAAGTCACTCTTCAAGTTTGAAGTTGATGGATTCAATTATTCTCCAGATATTAGTCAGACAAGATCCAACTGCTGAATATCCCAGATGGCTGATGGCGGCCACATTGGATTACACAGATAACTGAAAAGCAGCCCCAACCGTCCTCTCATCGATGTCAAGTCATTCTCCAAGTTTGAAGTCGATTAGTTCAATAGTTCTCGAGTTGTTGGTCGGACAAGATCCAACTGCTGAATATCCAAGATGACTGAAGGCGGCCATCTTGGATTACACCGGTAACTGAAAAACAATCCCAACTGTCCTCTGGTCGATGTCAAGTCACTCTCCAAGTTTGAAGTCGATAGGTTCAACAATACTTCTCGAGTTAATGGTTGGACAAGAAATGTGTAACGAATAACGGAAGCCCAGTGTTTCTAAGTCCCCCCCCCCCCCCATTTGTTTGCTAGTGGACAAAAATATGGATATGATTAGAGGAGTTAAATATACAGGAAGACGACATTTTCATAACCGCCACACCTTTGGCCGTAGTGAAACCGGCCCAACAGATGGGTCTCCTGTCACGACCTAGATCTGCCTGGAGGTCACTGGACACGGGAATCTATCGCTTGAGCCCAGATCTACACAGCAACAAGGCAAAAGGGAGAGCGATTTTGTAGATGTGGTTTTAATCAGATAGTCTCTGGCAGATGGAGGCTTAGCACTCCCATGGCTCTGGCTATACTTGCTGGAACTCTTTACCTTTCAATTCCTAGCTTGTGGTCTGAAACATTGGGTGCAAATTTAGTGCTCATTTTACCATTCCATGGTAAGGCGAGGGAAAATAGATTCTCTGTTTCTCGACAGACACCTTTTCAAAATCAATGAGTGGGAGCGAAAAACACAACACAGATTGAGATGAAAACACACTGATGCAAAGTTAGTAGAAGTTCTTGGTAAAAGTTGCATTGTACAATATAACTGTCATTGATGATATTGTTTTAGAAGACTTCCATACCATTCTAATAATCAATTTGGATTTGCAGTTTTGAATTCATTTGTTTATATCTTGAGATTTCTGAAGAATCAATGAACATTATGTATAATTTTGTTCCCTTCGCTGTAAATCAATGGAAGGATGACAAGAAACAGAGAATCAATTTTCACCAGCCTAACAGTACAAACACCAGCTGCAGCTTCTACTGCACATGTAGTTGCTGGGGTGCAGTTCAACATTTGGTAATTTGCAACATTGTTGTGGGTGAAGCACTTGCTCTATATTTTGATTGGGCCATTCACCATTGTGACATGTGCAGATGAAGGTGTACCAGATCTGTTCAGACCCTAGCCAGGATGCCAAGATTGAGGGTGCTTTATTTTTGCCTCCTGGTTTCATTGATTTCTGTTTTAATTATTTTTGAAGCTATTGGATATCACTTTTCCTTCGTTAATCCTATTCCGGTTTCTTTGAAAACCAGCGTCCATAATATTGATTCTGTTCTACCTCTTCGTTTAGTACATTTATTTTCCTATCTTAGAATTTCATTTTTAGTTGTCAGTTTAGGCATTATTATCTTTGTTTTTGTTTATGCATCTCGTCTAAGCGAACCGACATTGGTGTTTTGAGTTCAGGTAAGATGAATATGAAAGTAATTTACCAGTTGGGATTTATATATTTGATATAAATGGATGCACTCAATTGCATAGCAGAGTCCTTTTGTCCCGTTGTACATGTTGGTCGCGTTACATGCTCATCTTCTTGATTTTTTTTTGCCTAATTCCGCTAAGGTGAAGGAAAGTAATTAGGTGAATCAGCGTCCTCCACCGATTTTTGTATCTTGTTCCAAAACACTTTGCAATACACAGAGAAAATCCCGATTTTTGCAATACATGGGCGTCTTGGAGAAAAATATATATATCTGCTGAATATATTGAATTGTCAGTTTATGCAATTGTTGTACATTGAAATATAATGGCCTAGTTTTATTCAGAGAAATCGGTATTGCGAATGTGTATTCAACCCACACAATTCAAAATGTCACCTCGGCAATTTTTTTTGAAAAATATGTATTACTACATTAAAAATTGCTGAGGCAAGAGCAGTTTGCTACAGCATTTACCTCGGCAATTGTTGATTGCTGAGGTGAATTGTGTGGGCTGTGTATTGCCTAGTTATGCCCCCCCCTAATTAGAGGGGGGGGGGCATAAAGCGATCGCTTTGCCCAACCCTGTCTGTCTGTCCGTCCGGATTTCTTGTCGGCGCATATGTCGGTTAATATTTGATGGATAGGTTTGAAACTTGCTTGGAATGTGCCACTGCCTCGTAGTTGTGCAGCGTAGAGTTTTTCCCGAGTTTTGGTTATATTTTCAAGAGTTATGGTCCTTTGTTCCTGAAATTTTTGTGAATTGGGACTTGTCCAGGCTGGATCTTGGTTAATGTTGTGTGGACAAGTATGAAATTTGCATGATATGTGATCAGTGCCCCATAGTTGTGCAGCGTAAAGTTTCTTCGCGTTTCGGTTATATTTTCAAGAGTTATGGCCCTTTGTTTCTCAAACCTTTGTGAATGGAATATATATTTGTCCAGGCTGGATTTCGGTCCATATTGTATGGACAAGCATGAAATTTGCATGATAAGTTTTTTTCTGTGTTTCGGTTGCGGTGTCGGACTAAAGCAAAATGGGAGGCATACAATTTAGCAATCTCTGAATGCTTCTTTCCTGCGTTTTGTGCTCCGTTTTGACCAAAACTTACTCTGATTCATCCAATTACTTTCCTTCACCTGAGGGATATGTTTAACGGTACATTTTTAGCATTAGACATGAACAGTCGGAATAAAACCCCTAACTGCGGTAAAATGTCAGGCGACAGTATTTCCCCAGTTACGTGCGGCCAATACCAAGTATCACACTGACGTCGCTTCTTTGGTTTAACTCGCTATGCTGTATGATAAGTTGTATTGACATCAGCTTGCCTGTATGAAGTACAGGAAGAGCTATATGTATTGTCATATGTGTAAGCCCATTATTTATTATTTGAAAATAAATAATGTTTCTCTTTGTCAGATTTCAGTGATGTAGAATCCCCGAATTCTCACAGGGATACCAGTCCTTCTCCAAGTTCGTCTGAAAGCAATTATGGACGCGGATATTCTCTAATGGACGACGGCTGGATTATGAATGACGGACTAGACGCTTGTAATTACCTTTCTCCAACACAGAATTGGACGGCATCATTCAAAATACCATACAACAAATTTCCACAAGATCTAATAACTGCCTGCGAGAAAGGCGAAAGACCAAAAAGTGCTCTCCGATTAGCGATGATCCGTATTTTGTGTGCAGAAATTAAAATGTACAGTAGACTGCCAGGAAAGAAAAACATTGAAATTATAGCTAACAAACTGGGTTCTAAATATCCGCAGTCTTTCAACGATGCTGTCGGAGATGAGGTACTGGGAAGTGGCATTTCAACTTTAGTACAGCAGATCATGGACCGGATGGTCAATGCTTATAGTCGTGGGAAAGGAGTAAAGAGATCCGCTGATGGTCAAGAGAAACAAGGTCACACTGGAACTCCTGCTACAGATTCATATGGATGTGTCAATTTTAACCCTTCAAGTCTGCCCGACGACAAAACTGAAGACCAGTTGAACGATATGAAGGCTTTCCTGTTGGAAGAATCCTTCAAATTGGAACCTGAAAGAAATAAAACTAAAGACAAGGAATACATGGACAAAACTTATGTACTTCAACGTTGGGCAATAAACAAGAAGGATCCGGTACCAAGTGTTGGTTCCTTGAGAGAAGCATGGCCACTTCTGTTTGAGCTAGATTACATGGTGGACCATTTTCAACATTTGACCGGGATAGACGTGAAAACAAAATTCAAGTCTAATTTGGCTGAGAAACGGGACAGATTGATGAACTTTATTTCTATGAAAAGAAGTAAGACAAAGGGAGTAAAAGAACATCTGGCACAAATCGCCAAAGCTGGAGAGGATTCGTCACTTGCTGGAGCACTGATCATACCACTGATTGCCGTTTGCTTTGGGGAGGATCCTGATCTTCTTATCAAGAAATATGAGGTTTGTATTTCTCTGTTAAATCCACCCATCTGAATGCCATCAGGCCACAACATTTGAGCAGTTGTATCCAAGTGATTGACCACATTTGCATATTAAGCTTCCACATCATATCGAACAGTGTCAGGAGAAAAGATCTTTCTCGCTGCTTCCACATGCTGGGTCTATTCATTGTCCAGGGTAATATGGACACGTTCTAAAGGAAGGCCGTTGGGAAGGCGTAAAGGCGTATTTATTGTGTAAATTTATATCCATTTCATATATTTTTAGGTATTCACACAGTCCTACGGCCACAAGAATCGCGTATAATACTCGACGACCACGTTGACACGATGCTCCCGCCTTCCCTACTGCCCGCCATTTTGATTTTCGCTAGTCGGCGTGGTCGTCGAGTATTATACGCGATTATTGTGGCCGTAGGAATGTGGGTACCTACAAATATATGAAAGCGATATAAATTTACACAAGTAATACATCTAGGCATAAATTAACTCCCTCTAAGCCTTGTAACATAAGTTTTTATCCACCGGCCTTCCTTTCGAACGTGTCGGTAATATGGGCTGATGGTGAAACTAGACCTCTGCCAGCGGCGACATCCGGGAAAATTAATAGCACCCAATGTCATTCTAGAGACATCTATATAAATTATATAGCTGTAGCACATGGAACGTTACATGTAGGCATGTCGGCATCTCGTCCCGCAAGGGACCCTCATAATTTGACCGAAGAGGTTGAAAGCGGCGTTAAACCCCGCTCTCACACTCACTCACTCTCTGGGTGACAATCTTTAATTCATGCACAATCATTGATGATCATATCTCTTTAATTATCTCTAGTTTTTTTTATGATTCAGGGATGTACAAATGGCAAGGAAGTGGAGAACAAAACAAAGATTTTGACACACATAATGGTAAACTCATTAGTTCGGGGCACAGGGGCAGTCGGTAAATTATGATATTACTATTTATGTACAAGAACCGAACGAAAAGTCTTACGAATACAATGCTGTAACTTCAGGTTTTTATCCCTCAGCCAATTTGGGCCCAGGGTTATTGTCATCAAACACGTCCGTCCGCACGAACGTGAGCAAAATATCTGCAAACCGGTTTCACTGCTCAATTCCAAATTTGGTATGCTTACTTGCCTAGTCATGAGCCAGAAGCCTATTGAATTGGGACCTGATTGGGTGGAAACATTGGCGGCCATCTTCGTATTGACTGGGGCAAGTAAAATTCCCATTCCTTCAGTTTAATAAGTGTATTCTTTTGAAAATCACCCTTATTTAATATATTAATCTTAATTTTTCAGGCAGTGTGACCAATCCAAGTGCTCGGTTCTTTCTTGTTGTGGAGAAAAAAGTTGTAACCCAGAACATCAAATGTTTATTGGATGCTATCATTATGGTATTCGCAGCTTACTATGTGCTCAACATGCAATATGAAGTGGGGCTAACAGGCACGTTGGAATTCATCCAGAGGTTAGACAATTTTATTAAAATAAATTAGAAACTTGGGCAGTCAAAGTGTTGGCACAGGACCAAGAGGTTGAAGGTATGATAGCAGTTCATTTTCGTACAACAGTCCCAGCTAAGCGCCTGAGGTAGTGTCAGCGAGTACAGTAGTCTTGAACCCACAACCTGTAGATTGACAGCCCAGTGTTTTAACCACCCGACCACAAAGCCAGTATCAGAAAGGCTGTGTTAAAACTGCAGTTATACTTTGCACATATGCTTTGGTGTAAAACCATCTATGCTTCCCTTGTCTGTGTTTGACATTGGGGGCTTGCACATTGCTTTATTAGCACTTGTCCCCCTCTATAATAATAAATGCTTTATTTAACGAGGGTTACACAATCAGTCAGAGACTGTTCTCCCTTGAGGCCCTCATAACAAAAGAAAGATGTTCAAATATATCGTATCTATAAAGCACAATTGATGATGATAATATATATGTAACATATAAATAATCAATCTCTGTTATTATTTACAAAATTATTTACAAGTTTCTTGAATGAATTCACAGACTCAGCACTGCGCACGTTTTGAGGCAGGCTATTCCATAGTGTGGCACCAGAGTAACACTCTTCAGCATTGGAGGGAGGGAAATGTGAATGCGGTGCTCTGTGCAGAAATCCCACTGAAATAACACTAGGCGTTCAACGTTGTACGAAAACGGTATGCTACTACATGTATACCAGAACAGGGCTTTTTAATAGGTGTTGGAAATTAATCCCCTTCATTTAAGTCTGAAATCCTTGTATTTGTCACCTACTGTTATTTCAACCCCATTCGACATTTTCTCGAGTTCTTCCCTTGATTTTATCTGAAATCCTTTTATTTCGCACCCACTGTCCTCGTGAATGCAGTTCTTTTCAGTTACTCCCTTCATTTTAGTCTGAAATCCATGTATTTGGCACCTACTGTTGTTTTGACCCCATTCGACATTTTCTTGAGTTATTCCCCTTGATTTTATCTGAAATCATGTTATTTCGCACCCACTGTCCTCGTGATTGCAACTCTTTCCTGAGTTTTTTGTGAATTCTTTTGAAATTTGGTATAAACACTCGGTGCCATGTGTACATGTGTATGATCTTTATCGAAGGTTTCATTTTATTTCGCACCTACTATTCAGGAGATAAAAATGTTGTTTATCGACTGTATTTTTTACGGGCGTATTTTGGGTTCAATTGAACTCTTGTTTGTGATATTGAGTCAATAGTTGAACCCCCACGATCGTACTGTTGATAATTTTGCCATAAGCACACAATTAATTTCATTATTTGACGGCCCAGCAAGTCTGTCAGTTCATTCTGGAAAAAGAATTTCTTGGAACAGGGCACACGCATGCGTAATGACAGTAAAGGGAGATAACATTTATCCATGTCTAGGTAATGCGGGAACATATTTACTGTGATCTGAAAAAAAAAGGTTTTCTACCTTTCGGAAATTCCGTCGACAAACATGATCACCAGAATATCCACTGTAGATAAAAACAGTATCGGTCACAAAATTTATGACCTGCAATTTATTTATTTATTTTTTTGCAGGCCAATTTTTACATGGCCTGCAACCCCTCAAATTAGCCTAACCTGACTGAAAAACAATGCCAATTTATTGCTGAACATGTTCTGCAAATAGATCCATGTACATGTAGTATCGACCTGTGATAGGTGTTCAGATCTTGCACGAGGGTTGCATGCATTCTTGCAATCTGTCTCTCTCCGCTTTGGAGAAACAGCACAGTTCATCTCTATTGTGGTAGGTGGCACAATCAGTGGTGGCAAATAACATTGATTTCATTTGTAATGCAGCTAATTCAGATGTTATGTTTCATGAAAAAGTGGCATCACAATGGCATGATGACCGAAGAAATTACACATGTACCATCATCACCTTGTTTCTCTCCTCCCCCCCCCCCTCACTTCCATCCTAACCAACCCTCCCCCATCCTTGTTTTTATTACTAGTGTTTGCACCCTAACATGATTTTTTGTCGTTACAGATGTTTACTGAATCTCAACCCATCCAGTGGAAGCCGGTCAAAAATGAGGAGAACAGGTGTTCCCAATAAAGTTTTGTCCTTCTTGAACGCCCTTAACGACTTTGACTGTGTGGTGTTCACTGTATGAATATGTATGTATGAATATGCATGACACTGATCACGTGTGATGAGTACTTAAAGGGTCCCCACTACTAGAGGCGAACAGAATTAGACAGCATTGTATAAGGGTACATACACTTCGAATAATACATCTGATTTTTATCCAGTATCATCTGCCTAGTGTTCTTTACTGAATTTATACTGAATTCCACATTGGCGACGAGGATAAACATTGAATACTTCTACGCCCTTCTGCTACAATGGCTACTTCGGATTTACCAGCACCAACTGCATTTTTACCTACTCCAGGTACCCCAAGCATGCCGTGGATACAATGGCGGCGTTTGTTTGAAAACTATCTACTTGCTGCAGGACTTACAGGTGCCAATGCTGCAAGGAAGTGTGCAATACTACTACATACCCTTGGTGCTGAAGGCCAACGTATATTTTACACCTTGCCAGCCGTCGCTGGAGAGGACAATGCGTACATAAAGGCCATGACCGCCCTGCAAACTCGCTTCCAACCAACAATAAACGTTGTAGCTGAGCGTTACCGCTTTCGCAAACGAGAACAACATCACGGTGAGTCAATTGATTCTTACATTACGGCCTTACGTGAACTTTCATCTACATGCCAGTTTGAAGACCGTGCAGATGAGATGCTGAGAGATCAGTTGGTCGAGAAAACCAATTGTTCGCGTACCCGTGAACGTTTACTAATGGAAGGTGATCTCACCCTGAATAGAGCATTGGAACTTGCACGTCGAGTAGAAACGGCGCTTAAAGAAGCAAGGTCCCTTACCGGCGAGAATAAAGCACTGAGATCAGTGAATAATGTTAAACAGCTCACTAGCCGTGGACGACAGCCCCGGAATTACCAACGGGCTTCTTTCAAGGCGCCCAACCGAGGTAATCAGGGTCCGAGAAAGTGCTATAGATGTGGATCGGAATCTCACCTGGCTAACTCCAAGACCTGCCCAGCGCTTAATAAAAAGTGCACCGGTTGTGGGAAAATTGGCCATACCCAGCCAGTTTGCCGAAGTTCGAGAACGGTTCAACAGGTGGACTATTCAGACGACGAAGATCTTGACTTTGATGTGCTAGCGATAGACAAACTGGAGAAAACTGTGCCAGTTAAATCCAAAGTGACCTGTACAATGTCGGTCAACAACGTTGATATGACGGTGGTAGTTGACTCTGCTTCAGATGGCTCTCTCATGAATGAGAAACATTTTCAGAAGAACTTTCTGCATGAAGCTCTTAGACCATGCAAAGAACCATTCAAATCTTACACGTCTGATAATATTGCAATTATTGGTTGTTTTGATGCCACTGTTAGTTTCAAAGGCAACACAGTTGTTGCTACGTGGTATGTGGTTAAAAAAGGTTCAACCTTACTTGGAAAGGATCTCATGCAAAGTTTGGGTATAAACATTGAAGGTAAGACTCTTACATGTTATTGTACTGATTCTAATGTACCACAGAGTACAGGCCTCAGTGCCGATGCCCCCAAAACATCTACTGGCCATCCGTCAAAGTTGACACTTGACACGCTTACACTAGTTACACCTACCGCACGCTCCCCTACCGTACCCCTTGCTGACAGTACTTGCACTGTACCATCAGAATTTCCCGAACTCTTTACAGGCGAGTTAGGGTTGGTGAAAGGGTTTAAACACAGAATACGGCTTAAACCAAATGCTGTCCCAGTGCAACAAAAGTTACGCCCACTCCCCTTCGCGGTTAGGACAGAAGTCGCCAAAGAAATAAAACGTCTCGAAGATGATGACGTAATAGAACGAGTGGAAGCTTCCGAATGGGTCTCACCCATAGTAGTAGCATGGAATTTTTTTTCCAGTATCCGCGTTTGTGTCGACCTTCGAAAGGTTAATGACTCGATTGTTGTCGAAAAATACCCGGTTCCCAACATTGATGAGTTACTTTGTGAGCTGCGCGGTTCCACTGTCTTTTCAAAACTCGATGTCAAAGCTGCGTATCATCAGCTTGAGCTTACGGAAGACAGCCGTGACCTCACGACCTTCATAAGTACCGCAGGAACTTACAGGTATAAACGCGTTTGTTTTGGTCTAGCTTCCGCCCCCGCATGTTTTCAAAGACTCATGCATTCTGTACTTGGTGACCTTCCAGGCGTGATTTGTTACTTCGATGACGTAATCGTGGCCGGAAAGACGAAGCAAGAGCACGATGAAAATTTGAGACGTGTTCTCCGTCGTTTGTCTGACAATCTTGTCAGAGTGAAAAGACCAGGATATGTCCCAAAAGGTCAAAGCAAATTCTTCGGTCCGGTTAAAATTAGAGCCAGAATTGGTCCTAACACTTATGTAACCGATGGCGGGAAAACTTGGAATGTTCAAAGATTAGCTAAATTTACAGGTGTATTAAAACCATCAGATAATGCCGATGCTAGTCTGGGTTTGTGTAAGTTAGATGGACGAACACAACGTAGACATAATGTGAATGTCCGACCAATTAGAGCAAGAAATCCTCCTAGGTGGATGCAGGACTATGTCAGATATTAAAGTGTTGATCAGTAATGACATACGGTGACTGCTGCATGTTAGATAATATTAGAGCAGATTGTGAACTTATACTCAATTAATAAAGTTGAAGTTTATTATTGTTATAGTTAGATAATTCATAATCAGACTGAAAACAAATGTGAGTTCGGTGTTTCGAGTACCCAAGTACTTGGACACGTGCTTGGTAGTGACGGTATACGTCCCAACCCCGAACTTGTACAAGGCATTGCTGCTGCAAGCCCCCCAGAAAGCCCCGATCAGGTCCGTTCATTCATTGGTATGGCTGCATATTACGCCAAGTTTGTCCCTCAGTTCTCTGATTTAGTACAACCGATTAGAGATACGCAAACTGAAGTTCCATTTAGATGGACGGCTGAAGCTAACACAGCATTCCTGGCTGTCAAACAAGCTATTCTTCACAGCCCTGCCTTGGCCTTGTTTGACCCCGAACTCCAAACGATTGTGACAACTGACGCGTCCGGCTACGGCATAGGCGCGGTAATGAGTCAGATTAATAGCCAGGGTGATGAAGTTATGGTTGCTTGTGCTTCTAGAAAACTGACGGATTGTGAAAAGCGATACAGTACTAGCGAAAGGGAAGCATTAAGTTGCCTCTTTTCGATTGAACGATGGCATACTTATCTCTGGGGACGAAAGTTTATTTTACGGACAGACCATCAAGCTCTGGTGACATTGCTCTCTACATCTGGAAAAGGGCATAGGCCTATGCGAATTGCTCGTTGAGGCGCACGTTTGTTGTATTATGATTACACGGTCCAGTATAAACCTGGATCACAAAACACGGTTCCCGACGCGTTATCTCGATTACCCGCTGACACTTGCGATAACAAGTCAGCTGATGATGTGTCAAGGGTGGAAAGCGATGTTGAACGTGTCTGTCAGATCTTGTTAGACGACGCTTCTCTTTCCGCCCAAGAGTTGAGAGAAGCTATAAACACAGATGAGGCGTATCGGCGGGTGAAACAATATATGTCAGATGGTTGGCCATGTAAATCCAAAGCGGTGGATAAAATTGTCAAGCCTTTCTTTGCTATTCGTAATGAATTGTCGGTACACAATGACATATTGTACAGAGCAGAAAGAGTGGTTATTCCAAAATCTCTCACCGCCAGGTTGATTGGTTTAGCCCATGCAGAACACCAAGGTGTTGTGCGTACAAAACAGCGACTTACAGTTGTTTTGGTGGCCGAAAATGGACGTTGAAGTTGACGACACCATACGCGACTGCTATGTCTGTCAAATGAATGACAAAACCGCTGTTTGTCGAACTGGTCCCCTACAACCAGTTTCAGTTCAAACTCCGTGGTCTAAACTTGGTTTAGATATAGTTGGACCCTATGCGTCACATGAGCCAAGGTTTGCCATCACGATCATTGACTATTATAGCCAGTGGCCTGAAGTACTATTCACTCAGAATGTCACTGCTGAAATCGTCATGGCATTCCTCACTTCTATATTTAGTCGTGAAGGTTTTCCTGATGAAATAGTAACAGATCACGGACCCCAGTTCGATTCTCACGAGTTTGAAACGTTTTTGAAAGGAACAGGTATTAAGCATGTCCATTCAGCCATTTACCATCCTGAAGGGAATGGGGAGATTGAACGCTTCAATAAAGTGCTCAATGAAGCCTTTCTAACCGCTAAAATTGAGAGCCGACCTGTAAAACAATCGGTTCAACAATTTTTGGCCGCATATCGTTGTACTCCCCACAGCACCACTGGAGCGGAGCCTTCCGTTCTACTCCATGGCCGTCACATGAAAACAAAACTTGATATCTCTGGTGTAACGAAACCTCCAAAACAGTGTGCAGAGGAGGGTGTGCGAAAACGCATAGAACACAAACAAAGTAAGAGCAAACTGTATACAGACAAACGCAGAGGTGCCAAATACACTGTATTCAAACCAGGCGATCTTGTCAGAGTGAAAAGACCAGGATATGTCCCAAAAGGTCAAAGCAAATTCTTCGGTCCGGTTAAAATTAGAGCCAGAATTGGTCCTAACACTTATGTAACCGATGGCGGGAAAACTTGGAATGTTCAAAGATTAGCTAAATTTACAGGTGTATTAAAACCATCAGATAATGCCGATGCTAGTCTGGGTTTGTGTAAGTTAGATGGACGAACACAACGTAGACATAATGTGAATGTCCGACCAATTAGAGCAAAAAATCCTCCTAGGTGGATGCAGGACTATGTCAGATATTAAAGTGTTGATCAGTAATGACATACGGTGACTGCTGCATGTTAGATAATATTAGAGCAGATTGTGAACTTATACTCAATTAATAAAGTTGAAGTTTATTATTGTTATAGTTAGATAATTCATAATCAGACTGAAAACAAATGATTATCATAATTTCATTTAACGCAAACATGTAGTTACTCTTTAAAGAGAGAGGAGAATGTGGTGTTCACTGTATGAATATATATGTATGAATATGCATGACACTGATCACGTGTGATGAGTACTTAAAGGGTCCCCACTACTAGAGGCGAACAGAATTAGACAGCATTGTATAAGGGTACATACACTTCGAATAATACATCTGATTTTTATCCAGTATCATCTGCCTAGTGTTCTTTACTGAATTTATACTGAATTCCACAGACTGGAACGTGTAGACAATCATCATGGTTTTGGAGTATGAAAATGGCATGTACATGTATGACAGCAACAATAGCTACAGTTGTTCTGAAAACCATTGTTCTGGTCAACATTTGAAACATTTATACTGGTTCATAGCAATTAAAAATTTAAAAATTAAAAACTTTATTGGGAAAACAAAGAAGATCGTGCCTGTTCAGTGACCTGTGACTTTAGCTGGGTAGTAAACTGGGGAGTCTGTTTTCTCTTGGCCCCGATCTTTTAACCTGGGAGATTATTTTCAACTGATGATAACTCACACAAGTTTATTCATACGTGTGTACTATATTTTCTCAGTATTCAAAGCAAACTTTCGGGGAAAATTTAGTACATGTATATAAACTTGAGATACAAATCATTAGGTTGAAGGATGGGGCAAATAGAAAATAGACTCCCCAGTTTACCACTCCGCTGAAGTCATGGGTCACTGAACAGACCAGCTGTTCTTTGTTTTCCCAATAAAGTGAGAGAGGGCCATTAGAAGTGTTACGATGTGTTGGTTTTATGTTGGTTCAGTATTTCACTGTACATTGATGCATTTACAGTACGGTCTTTTCATTAATAGATGACTTGAAATTATTATTTGAATGATGACATAACAATACCTGATTATTTTGTTCAACAATGTATTTAATTCTATTGGAATTGATGCATTGCTTTTCATGTTCACTTAATATGCTTATGGTTGATTTTACACCAGAGTGTATCCAAGGCACAGTGATTATAGAATGCGGTTACAGTATTAAAATAACATGAGGTGCATTACTTGGTAACCAAACAAAAGCTGATTAACGTGGAATCAATTATTAGTGATTTGTTTTTACATAGTGATGCTGAAACACTACACGATGAAAATGACGTGTATTCGTATAATGGCAACAATAGCTATACATGTACAGTTGTTATCAAGCAAAAATTGTTCTGGCCAACGTTTGAAACAATTGTTCCAGTTCATATCGATGAGAAATTTTACAATTAGTAGTTTCATGATGTGTTGGTTTATGTCAGTTCAGTAGTCACTGTACATTGAAGCAATTAGTCTTTTCATTAATGGATCGCACAGGACTTGGAAGTATTACAGGTATATAAATGATGGCATAACAATAGCTGATTATGTTGTTTAACAATGTATTTAATTCTATTGGAATTATAATAGATCGTTTGCCTAGTGAACTTGTATTTGACACGAGTATCGTATGAACAGTGATTTTTGAATACAGTTGAGGTCTTCAAAGAACACGGAGTGCATAATTAGGTAACCTAACAGTAGATGATTAACTTAGTATCAATTATTTCGAGTGACGTGTTTAAAATGTGATGCTAAAAAGTTACCGGATAACTTTTTATTTGGATAACTTTTTATTTCAGTGAATTACATAGAAATGTTGCTCGTAACTTGGTTTTGGTTAAACTTGAACGGGTTATTGTTACAGCAGTGGGTTAATTAACATTCAAGTTCCTATAGCTATGCTTGTATTTCCAGTAATTGAAGTTTCAGGTGATGAATAAATTCTACATGTATGTAGTATTCAGTTTAACATTCTTTTGTTTCATGCTTGAAGTCTTTGATTTTTCCTCCTCTTGTGTAGAGAACCCTTGGCGACCGAGTGGTCTAAACCACTTCGCTGGTGACAGCTAGCTTCACACCAACTACTGCTAAGGCGCATATTCTTTGTCGCCTTGGCCGTAGTTGGGTTAGTTAAACCCCTTCATACCAGTATATATCTAGCTTCACACCGCTCAACAGGCACAGATTTGAGCCCCATTGATGCAGGAGACTGAAAGTTTGCCAGTTACCTGCCGACGGGCGATGGTTCGGCTTCCTCCACCAGTAAAACTGGCTGACGCCATATAAGTGAAATATTCTTGAGTGTGACATTAAATAGATGTAGGTGTGCAGTGCACTGGTCTCAAAATTACCAGCACTTGTTACTGTAGAAATATAGTTACTAATTTACAGCCACCTCCACTGTCATTTTTCATCTATATACCCAGTAAATTTACTCTATATGCAACTGTAAGAAAACAACTGTCGATGACAGGTGCTGTAAATCTATACGCAAATATTATGTAATTTTATTGTAACAATGGGTGTAATTGTACAATAAGAAACCCTGCGATTGTGCATTGACCAGTGCCTATATACATATAAATTCTGTGTAATTTAATAGCAAGTACTGATGTAAATGAATGTCTGACTTGAGCGAGTGTACATCTGCACTTGATTAACTTTTATTTCAACAGCGGTACATCAAGTAATATTACACATGCATTTGCTGTGAATTCACAAGTGCAAATGTGTAGATTTACAGCCAAACACAGTAATTAAACAGCAGGAAACAATGCCGTTTGGCATACAAATTAACTGTGATTCAGCAGTAGATGCGTATCTTTATCTTAGCACAGTCAGTAAATAGACTAGTTAGTTGTGTAATTTAACAGCAAGTCGCTGTAGATTAACATTCAAATAAGATGCAATCAAACATCAGTAGTTCTGGTAACACTACATGTGCATAGTCTGCAGGACAGCAGCCGTCGATGTTATTTCACATTTGTTGATGGTGTAGTACAACACCAACACTTCATGTTCATTTACAGCGGTGAATATCGTAAATCCACAGCATTCTCAAGTGCAGATTTACTAAAGGGTTCTGTAACCCTGCAATTATAACCAGTGTAAACCGAGGTGTAAATTCACTGTGAAAACACAATTTTCTCTGTAAAAAAAAAACAATTTCAAGCAAATTAATCTTTGTCCTTGCTGTTTATTTACAAAGACTTGTTTCGTAAATATACAGTGGTATCAAATGTACATATACAAATTGCTAATGGTGTAAATCTACAGTTAAAACCACTGGTCTCAAAATTGCCAGCTCTTTTAGCTGTAAAATTACAGTAATTTTGTTTACAGTGTAAGTACTACAATGTGTTCAGAGAATCATAATATTTGTGTTTCTATTACTTCTCTTTTTAGCTCAACGATTTCATTGTTTTTCTACAGGCACTCTCGGTTTCAAACCATACTTGAACTGCAGATCATTCGTGACTGAGATACATCATTCTTTAGATGACGACTTTACAACGAATATTATGGATTAAGAATACTGATCAGCGATACGGATTTGATATTTTTGGAACATCATGATGTCCTGCTGGCACCATCGAAAACTGTTGACCGCTTCTCTCTTGCAGGAAACTAGCCTATGTTTGTGTATACTATGATTGTCATTTTGAATTTGGTGCTAATACGGTTATATGGATATGGAATAGGTCTTTGGATTATGGACGCGGATATTCTTTAATGGACGACGGCTGAATTATGAATGACGGACTAGACGCTTGTATTTCACTCTGTATATGTGGTTATGTAGCGAGCATTTAGATTAGCTGATACGTTTTGTCGGATACACGTAGGAGTTGTTGTTGGAGATGAGAATAAATGTCTGTGTTGTCGTCATGTCTTTTTTAAGGATAACCGCTACATCTGGTGGAGCTTAAGCCGGGCATCGACGGCACAACGTTTCGGAGGTATTAATTCCCGGTTTTTATGAATTTTTAGTGTGGGACCTACCGAACGAAACAGACAAAACCCGAACATTTTCACATTATTACTACAAGAACAACACCTGTGTTGAAAACTGTTCCTTGTCTCATCTGAATATTGTAAACGGGTCATGCCAAGATCTTCAAAATCACGCGATAGTCGACCAAAAAACAATCGCCCACACCAACTGGTGACGCTGATTATCTCCAGATCAGTGTAACTTTGGAACAGAAATACAAGCAAATCAATATGCCACTCTCAACCAACCTAAAATCAGAGACATTTTATTGCCTTCCCCACGAAGATTCATGGGCCTGGTGGAGTAAGTTCAGGGTATATACTACACTGCCCCACATATCAGAGGAAAATCTCCCACGCGCATTTCGCTTACTAGTGCAGGGTCCAGATCTCACATAGTTGGATTCCATTCTCTCAGGTGATATTCATACAGACGCCGAAACAGTGTTCAGTAAATTTCTGGAACATTTTTCACAGCCAAAATGGCTGCTCGAGCAACATTTACAGGAAACTGCCATGAAGTCAGATGACAACTTTGATAGGTTTATCTGTGACATAATAATGAAGTGTCAGAAAGTCGGTAATATCATGACCGTGAGAATTAGGTGATTGCCAGGCAATTATCGTGCGATTGTCCTGCAACATAGACCGAAAACTACAGAAGAGGCAATTTAGGCAGCGCACTTGACCACCGAAAATTTACATCAGGCATGCTAGCAGTCAGCTAGTAATACCGCAGACAATAGTACGAAACTAGCTCACTAGCTGCTCTCACAACCCAGATATTAGAGCAGGGAAAACCTCTGAGCGAACTCAAACGCACATGTTATCGCTACAAAACACAGATGGCTATAAACCATCGGAACCTGCTGTATGTCAAGTCCAGTCAACAGACCAAGGTTGTCAGTTTTGCGATCATCCTTCGCACACTGCTAAGACCTGTCGTCTATTCCTGATCCGGAGAAGTGGTAGAGGGTCAGGACGCGGCCCTCAAGATGACATGAGCAGCGACGTCGTCTGTTACAGATGACATTCCCGTGGCCACATCGCCAGGTTTTGTAGAGCGGATTTAAACCAATCCGGTCCGGCAAATTAGGGGTGCCTGTCGGTCAGTCACAGTGTGAAGACGCCCTAACTGACATATCCAGTGACAAGTCAGAACATGGATTATTTGTGCACATCCGCCCTGATAATCGGTTTGTCACTCAAAACAATGAATGCAACAATAGCACAAATAACAGTCAGTGTGTAACAATAAATGATGAATATGACACAGGCAAATGTGACACTGAATGTGTTACAAAATCTGATGAATGTGACAACAATGGTAAGTTTGTCAAACACTCATAATTGTGTTAAGCAAAATAGTGAATGTGTGACACACACTGGTAAAGGTGGTACACGTATGAGTGAAATAGGGAACATTGAAGCTGACAAAATAGTCAAGAAAAGTGTCACAGTCACCAATAATGCCTCAAGTTACAGGCAAACTGCAACAGGAAATAAGTGTGCCACACATGTAAATAAAGGGTTCACACAAGACATAAGGTATATCACAGATAATGTTAGGGGGGACATATGCGAGAAACAATGTGTTACCTTGAACAAAGAGTGTGAAACAGAATGCGACACACCTGACTGTGACACAAATTGCAGTGAAAGTCCCACATTGTACACCAGATATCCGTGTGACACACAGAACATTGACAGTGGCAAAAATAACATTGAGAGAATTAAAGTGGACAGTGAGAGTGACAGCAAGGTCATTGGGCAATCTCAGTAAACCGCGATGGTATGCTCACGGAGATACCATCTCGCTTCAGCCATATGAAGAGTTCGTGTTTTCCTGCCTTGTTTTTCGACAACAAGTGTTAGCCAATCGGCTGGCTAGTTACAAACGGTCTACCAGATTTGCTGTGCGCATGTCACACAACGTACTTCCTGCAAAACAAACGCATGTGGTCATGGCTGGCGTGGGAGTCAAATCGACGGTGAGTAGTCACATTACACGTCTGAATTAACCATTTGGTAAGCAAAAACGACTTGTTTATTCGGCAAGAAGCATCCTTGAACACAATTAGTGAGCGTCTACTTCTAATGGGTCACAAAACAGTGCCAAACTGTTAATTTAAATCACTATGTTCGTAGCAACAACAACGTCTGTGTTGTTTAAAATATGTATTTCGTCGACCTTATACGGTATTCTTCTTCGTAGTATTAACTTTTACGGCGAACAAGCGAAGCCACAGCCCAGTCTGATTTTAATTGTACTTGTATTCGTTGCGATGAAATGAATTTTGAAGAAAAAAAATCGCCAATTCAACGAAGCCGATCAATTTACTTTTCCAACTTCCAGGCTATGGAAAAACTTGGGGTGAGCCAGCTGAAACCTCGACAGGACGAGATCGTCAGATATTTAATGAAGAGAGAGAATGTGTTCGCAATATTGCCAACTGGATTTGGAAAGTCCCTGCCTTACCAGATTTTTCCTCTTCTGAGACAACAAAAACACCCTGAGGAAAAGCCAATTGTTCTCATGGTTACACCACTACTTGCCCTGATGAAAGATCAGGTTTGTGATTTTCCCCTTACCACCAGACAAGATTGCAGCAAAACTTGTTAAAATTGACATCTGAAACTTGATATTCAATTTCTGACAATATTTGTAGAAATTTATGTCCCATAGTTGTGTTAATTCTGTTATGCTTATTAAAAATGTTATTATCTGTCGTCACTAGCCATCTCATGTTTTCCCATCACCACAAATTAATAAAAAAAAAGGAATTCTGCAATGTGTAAAACACATTTTTCTTGAAGCATGGAAAGTCAAACTGGGTCATAAGATAATATTCTGTTAACCATTGACTTGAAATAGTAATTTTGGTAATATCAGCTTCTTTTACTGAGACTATATGTTTCTGCCAGGAAAAATCTGCCTGTTTGTCACACTTGATGATAAACATGAAATTATTTTGGAATTTTTCTCACAGGTACAGAAATTGACCAGCCGTGGATTAGGAGCTGCAACCATCAGTGAAGTAGACCTGAAAACATGGAAGTGTGAAGAGCTAATGTATTTATTTGGTTCCCCAGAGAACTATCTTCAAACACCAGGTGTGCTCGAATTCATCGGCACTGAATAGTTACACTGCTTGTGGTAGTTCATACCATTCCAAAGTGGTAGGTGGTGACATTTAGTTTTCTCCATAAAAAAAGGGAAAACATACATGTATAAGATAAGTTGTCTTACACCCCCCCCCCCTCTCCTTTCTGGGTAGCATTTGAGTTGTGGATACTCCATTAACAATTATACATTTAAGGGGCCAACTGATTTGTAACACACAATCTTAGAAATATTGTTTCTTCTTTGTTCTTTGGGATATTTGGTTCTATGTGGAACCAAATTTGGTTCTGCATAATTGTTTTATACATTAGATTTGATTTCTTTATTTTGCTTTCACCCATGATGTATCGTAATTTGGTACTACAGTGAACCAGATAAAGAACCAAAATCAAGTGAAGAACAGCAATAGACAAAATTGGTTCACCACGGAAACAAATTTGGTTCCACGACATAGAACCTAATTTGGTAGCAAGAAGAACCAAATATTTTTAAAAAAGCCAGGCCAATATTTTTAAGAGTATAGGATCAGGTCATTGAAGCATCCAGAGCACTGTTACTGGATTATATTGGACCTCCACCCTTTCTGTACCACCCCCCTCCCCCCACCCATCAATCAATTAAATAGCTTTATGTATTATATTTCTTACCCATAGTTGTTATTTGATTGGTTTTAGGGGTGAGGTTACAGAGGGCAGAAGGAAATGGCAGCCAAAGAAGAAAGAAGCTGCTTTCCGCAAGTTCTTCTCGCAGGTGGGAGAAATAAGGTCTTTCCTCTCAGAAGTGCCAGTATTGGCCCTGACTGGCACAGCAACAATAAAAACACGGACACAGGTGATAGAATCCTTATCATTGGCTGGATGTCGCATGGTTGAAGAGTTGCCAGACCGTCCAAATTTGAGGTAATAATTGTCGTTCATCATTTCCAAGTATTATTCTCAAAGGTAATGGAGCATTTTCAAAGCTTACACAAATTGATTTCCATTGCATGGTATAAATCTGATGTTGACCAGTACTTTTATGTTGTAAATCTAATGGCTGGGTATAGTGGAAGTGATGTACCTCTGTTCGTGTGAAGATGGTAAAGTTCCCCTTTTACTAGGACAGCCTGTAATGCCTCTCTGTCATGCACAACAGCAATTCATGCAACCAAATAATAGCCATATTTTAATTCTTTTTAAATTAATTGTATTTGCAGAGCATTTTATATAGGGTAGATATAAAATTAGATTAGAGACAGTTTTTCTGTAAAAACAATGTTACGCAATCTACAGACATTTGATTTCTTTTTGTTCAGTGCCTGTATTGGTCAATGTGGTGACTGTCCTAGGACATCATGCTTGAATTCTTTTAGAGAAATGACATCTCTTGACCAACCCAATCATTATGCATAGAAAATGTGAATTATAGTAGATATTGAAATTGTTAATACGCAACATGCTATGGTTCTACATGTATATTGAGGACTGCCCTGAATCAAAGCATAAGTAGAAAGAAATTTTGTTTTGCTAATTTCTACACTATTTAAGTTGTATTGATTTCATTCTCAGATTTTGCTACTTTTGCTTTGCTATAAACAGATTGTTTATATTTTATTTTTTTTCAGGTATGTGGTCATCAGAATTTCAACCGATATTGCTGGTGCCTTTTTGGCTGGTGGATATGGTGAAAGAACTCAAAACGGACTTTCCAAGGACAGTGGTGTATTGTTACTCCATAGATAAAGCCTCCCAACTGTATACGTTCTGTTCCTGCTGAGGGAATGCCCGGATCTGGTGCATCTCTTTGGGATGCATCACAGCGAAACTGATGAGGATATCCAGGACAGGCAGTTGGGTGCCATTTCAGAGGAGGGGAGTCCTTTTCGGTTGCTTTTCTGTACCAGTGCTTTGGGGATGGGAATAGAGATGAAAGACGTCTCTCATATTGTACACTATGGACCCCCCTTTGACATTGAGAGTTATGTGCAAGAAACAGGGAGGGGGGGGGGGGCAGAGACGATTCGAGGTCACATGCTGTTCTCCTCTACAACGGTCGGATGTTGAAAGACAGTCCAGACTTCCACTCCTACATCACGAACACAACCATCTGTCGTCGAGCGCAGCTTATCTTAACTTCAGCAAAGATTACAAGTCCAGCATTGAAATCCCTCATAACTGTTGTGATATCTGTGCACAGAAATGTTCATGTGGTGGTCACGGTGCCGAGTCATACTCGTACTTATGAAAGAGACGGAGACCGAGGAATCTTCCTCTTGTTCGGACTCGGGCAGCATCGAATCTGATGCAGAATTCAGTCTCAATTCAGAAGAGCACTCGGAAAATGATGCTTAGGATGACATGTAATTTGTAAAACAATGAAATATGTGGATTTTTAATGGTAACAAATATCTGGACATTATCACTGGACAATCATGACAATGAAATGAGCAAGTCACTTGTTGATCTGCTGGTTGAATTTAGACTGAATGACCTTACTAAACAAAATTAAAATTTATGTTGGTGATTGGGGTTGCATGTATTTTGCCAGCTACCCCAATAATTGGACCATCATATGACCAGTTGCCTCAAAATCTGGATTGCAGGGGTCGGCAGGGAGCTGGATGGAAAACCTCTCTGTCAATAATTTCTTTTCCTTTTTCTATTTTTCCCCCCACTCTTGTGCTCACCCCAGATAGCATGTCATCATGCTTTTTTTGAAATTTACTTTCAAAAATTGAATATGTTGAACATAGTTGATTTTGTTACATCCAATTTGTCTATGTAGAAGTTATCTCCCTGTTATGTCATCTGTGATTTCTCAACTTTTACTTCAGACTATTCAGCA
Organism: Hanleya hanleyi; assembly: GCA_036873755.1. Classification (NCBI taxonomy): domain Eukaryota; kingdom Metazoa; phylum Mollusca; class Polyplacophora; order Lepidopleurida; family Hanleyidae; genus Hanleya; species Hanleya hanleyi. Next base: position 280,244 of record JAVTVY010005825.1, read on the forward strand.
TGTACATACAGTGAAACCTATGAATACAGACACCTTTGTAAACCAACCAACCTCAACCTTGAAAAACAAGAACCCTACTATAATCTGGTCCCAAGCATGGTCGGTTTACAAAGGTTTCACTGCATATGTATAAAAGTCCTCCTCGTCCTTTACACAAATCTGTTGGATTTAGAATTTAATGCCATCACAACACAAAAGGTTGAGAAGTAAGACCTATTCCAGTGCAACCTATGAACATCAACATCTGGGTAAACCGACCAGCCTCTGAATACTGACATTATCCATGATCCCAATACTTGAATTTAAACAATTTTGAACCTTGATAAACCAGAACCCTATCAAAACCGACATTATAATCTGGTCCCAAGCATGGTCAGTTTACACAGGTTTCACTGTATATGGCTATTTCCTTTAGTTATAAATCATGTCTGGTATATATACACCTTTGTTTACCATGTGTCTCTTTATGACAATCACTCTTGGTGGGATTATTTCAGGGCATTGAATTTGTGATAGTGTTCTCACAGACATGGAAGACATGTATATATGTTTTATATATAGGTACACCGAAGTTTACTCAGATTGTGTACAGGTTACTGTGTGCCGTGATGGCAGTAACAAAAGTCCCAATTTGCAAAGTATTAAATTTTGTATGGGTCCCATACTATTTCATCAAAAAATTATTCTTAGTCTTTTTCATAGCCATTTTCCTGTCAGTTAGGGTGTTTAATAGTGATTCTTTTTGATGGAGTTTTCCCTTACTCGTTCTAATAAATTTGATCACCCGAAAATATTTGTGATGGAAAATGCAACTTCCATTGAATGAATCATCTAGCATTTAACATATAGAATGTGAACAAAGGCTGCCAAACTGGATTATCGGTTCACAGTGTACACTATATCAAATATATCACTATTGAACACCTTTAACATGCTTACTGACATGAGCACCAGTTCATGATGAACTCCATCAAATATACAGTAAAACCTGTGGATACTGACATCTGGGTAAACTGATCTGCATCTAAATACTGGCATTATCCATCATGTCCATGGTCCCAACCCTTAAAATTTAAAGTATTTTGAAACTTAATGAACCAGAACCCTGTCAAAACCGATTCTCTAATCTGGTCCCAGGCATGGTCAGTTTACACAGGTTTCACTAATAAGCACCATTTTTAAAACACATGCAACTAAAATATGACCAATCTGGATATCATGGCATTTTGTCACCAGGCTTGCGACACTTTTCTCGAGATAGACCACAACAAACTGAATCAATGTATCACGAACAGAATTAATGTATCACATTATCTAGTCCATCTAGTTCGGCATTGTGTACTGCTTACCATTATGTTAGTGACACCTTCTTCAGGCAAGCCCATAGCAAACTACAGTATCACACTTTCTAGAACATAAAGTAATATAATCGTGGCATTGTACACTACATATCACCAGGTAAGTGACACATTCTTTGGGTAAGGCCATAGCAAACTATAATATCACATTTCCTAGTACATAAAATAATATGGCATTGTACACTACATATCACGGTATATCCATCATGTATGATACGGTCAATGCCTTAGAACAGGGGACTACTTGTGCGGAACCATTCACCCAAGAATTGAAAAGGACCAAGTAAGCTTATATTGCACGCATAATGTACCCGATTGACGGTATCATACATGACGGACTAAGGCATACCACTATGTAAGTGACACATTCTTTGGGTAAGGCCATAGCCAACTGTAGTATCACATTTTCTAGTACATAAAGTGATACAATTGATTGATTGATTGATTGATTGTTTATTCACCATTTCATCAAATGTATATACAAACATAATATCTAATACGGCTGTATAAATGGCGGGAATAAAACCCCAGGGGCGCTTGTTCTATCCCAAACTGATAATATTTAAAAAAGTATGCGACTGGCTACAGCAGGGTAAAAAAGATACATGCAGGTGTTCAGTTTCTGCTGTAATTATTTACGATATATATATATAAATATATGCAGTAAATATATGTATAAGGTGAATATATAATCGAGATCAGGTGCTGTACATATAGTGAAATTCTGTTAATTTGATAATCCTGAGAGCTCGATGGATCATATGATTAACAATACAGTTATGTACAAAAGAGGTTTGTCTCTTCACTAAATTAAAATAGGCTATATACATTGTGTATTTACAGTTCCAAGTAATACAGGTCTATAGATAAACATGTAAAATAATAAAAAAATAAAAAAAATAAATAAAATTAGGCCCAAGTAAATCTGGCAGCAACTTTTGTTGTGTATTATAGTGTGTACACCCTCCAATGCTTAGATAGATAAATATGGCGATCATCAGTAGTTCAGGCACTTAACAAGGTAGGCCTTTAGACGCGATTTGAAAAGTGAATAGGATGGGGAGGCTTTTATGTCAGTGGGCAATGAGTTCCACACTCGCGGTGCTTTCGTTTTTGTAGAATAATATGATAGATTTGAAATTACTCGGATTCTGTAGAGATTCAGGTCAGATTGGCGGGTGGGGTAGCAGTGAACTTCTGATAGTTTTGTAAAATAGCTTATAAATTTGTTCGGTAAAGAAAATGGTGTGTGAAAAAATTTGTGGGTAAATAATAATATCAGGTGGTCATTGATATGATGAAATGGTAGGATGTTTAATTGCTCAAGTAATGGACAGGTATGGGCGTATTTGTTACTAGAAGTTATTAAGCGAATAAGTCTTTTTTGAAGCACGACTAGAGGCCTGAGGTGTGTTGGGAACGTGTTACCCCATACAATGTTGCAGTAAGATATATAGGAATAAAACAAGGAATAATATAGTATGATCAAAGTTTTCCTGTTTAGACAGTGTCGTACATTATTAATAACACCAATATTTCTCGAGATTTTAGAGGCCAATTCATCTATATGAGTTTGCCAGTTTAGTTTGTCGTTAAAATGAATACCAAGGAATTTGAAGTTGGTAACAGATTCAATTTCGGAGCCAAATATATATATTTTGGGGGTAGTAGTATTGGCCTGTCTGTTTGGTTTGAAGAATATGTATTTAGTTTTCTTCACATTTAAAGAGAGTTTGTTACAGGATAACCAATTGTGAAGCTTTTGAAGTTCGTGGGACATTGTTTCAGCTAGTCTATCGGAATCAGTATCAGATAGAGTGGCGCTAGTATCGTCGGCAAAGAGAGTGATGTCTAGGGCAGATGTGGCTTTATTTATATCATTGATGTATATTAAGAAGAAGATGGGGCCTAGTATTGAACCTTGCGGCACACCAGTGTTTATCGCATTGAGCGGCGAGAGTATACCGTTGACGGATACGCATTGTGATCGGCTTGTTAGATAGCTGCGAAACCAGTTGTTTGCAACTCCCCGGAAACCATAGTAGTCGAGTTTGTACAAGAGAATCTCATGATTAACTGTATCAAACGCTTTCGAAAGATCTAGACAGGTGGAGATACTAAACTGTTTCGATTCTTTGGCAGAGGCAAGTTTGTCATAGAGGGAGAGAACTGCGTGTAATGTAGAATGGTTAGCACGGAATCCATATTGGTTTTGGCAGATAATGTTGTTAGTTTCTAGAAAAGTAGTTATCCTGATTGCCAAACGTTTTTCAAAGATTTTGCTCAGGCAAGAGAGAACAGAAATTGGTCGATAATTTTCTACTGTGGTTTTGCATCCAGACTTGAAAATAGGAGTGATTTTTGCAGTCTTAAGAGCATTGGGAACAATTCCACTTTGAAACGATAAGTTAACAATATGCGAAATAGGGGAGGATATTAGGCTCGATATTGGTTTTATGAGAGACATGCGAATATCGTCAATACCAGGTGAGTCATTTGTGAGCACCGATATGACTTCAATAATATCAAGCGGAGTACACGGTTTGAACAGAAATTCATTATTATAGTGTTGGTCAAGATAATTTGTGAAATCGGCTTGGGTGTTTGGAATTTTCGAGGCAAGATCGGAGGCAACTGAGGAAAAGTAGTCATTGAAGTGGGTGGCAATTTCTGCAGGATCAGTAATATCGTTACCATTGGAGGTGAATACACGGGGGAGAGAGCTAGATTTCTTACGGTTCAATAACCCATTTATAATTTTCCATGTTTCCTTAATATTATTGAAGGAGTCATTGAATTTTTGTTCATAATATCTGTTCTTGGCTAATCTGAGAGTATGATTCAGTTTGTTTCGGTATAGTTTGTATTCACGAGTTGTATCATAATGTTTGTTCGAGACATGTAGCCTGTATAATCTGTTTTTTTTCCTGAATTGAGCGAAGGATACATGGGGTTATCCATGGTTTAGATATTGAAACTCTATGAGTACTTGCATGTTTTGTTATTATAGGAAAGCATTCGTTATAAATACCGTTGAAATGATCTAGAAAGCTGTCCATAGCGCTATTAGCGTCATAGGCATTAGTAATGTCTTGCCAGTCCATGTCTCTCAGCTTTTCCGAGAAAAGAGTTTTTTGGTCGAGGCTTATTTTACGCGATTTGAAACTGTTTATTGAATGTTTGGCTGTGGGTAGAGAACAACTAGTTGTGTGGAAGATAGGGAAATGATCACTAATGTCGGAGAGTATGATACCGGAACCAAGGTCATCATCATGAAAATTCGTGAAAATGTTGTCTATTAATGTGGCAGAGTGGGATTTAACTCGGGTGGGTTTGGTGATTTTAGGGAAAAAATAAAATGATTTCATAATCTCGAAAAACTCCTTAGTAGGACCATGGTTCTCGGTTTTGAAAAGATCAATGTTAAAATCGCCCATTATGACACATTTTTTGTTTTCTGGTTTCAGGGTGTTCAAAATTGAGAGTCGACTAGAGTTAAAGTCGACTAGAGTTTTTCCCGGGTGGTCGATAAATAATTCCGTTATTAATAGTTACTTCAATAAATAAAGATTCATTAACGTCTTTGAAGGAAATATCTTCGCGGATCTTACACTTTGTGAATTCTTCTTTGATATAGAGAACTACCCCACCACCCCTTTTTGTGATCCTTGATAGAGGAAAAGGCTGATAGCCGGGAATGCTGAATAACTTTTCGGTAGAAGGGTCAAGCCAACTTTCGGATATACCTATGAAAGAGAAGTTGAAATTCATATTATGTATGAGGGCTAGGACTTCAATGAAATGTTTGTTTAAGCTTCTCGCGTTAATATGGAGGGTAGACAAAGATTTTTTATCAGAGATAGAGTTTGTGTTCATAAATGATTGAAATTCTTCTTCAAAATGATAGTTTGATTGGTGTGAGCTGATACTCTCCCAATGAGAATATTCTCCTTCCGTATCATCGGTTACATATGCTGAATTTCCAGGATAATTTAACTGTAGGGGATTAAAACACATATTTTCGAATCCATCCAACAGTGAATCTTGGGATGAATGTGGAGAGGAGCAGACATCATTAACATCCTCATTATAGAATGGTAGCTCGCATAGTAAATTCATGTTGGGTATGATAAGGATTTAGTCATCAGCACTGAGGGTGTAATCACTAAGTACACTGCTTGTATGTAGTTATAGTTAAAGGGATACTGCATGGGCATGAATATCAAAATTGCGTTTGCAGGTGGAACAATGTGATAGATTACTTTTACATAATATACATACATTGAAGAAAATATATTTGAATATGGCATGAATATGGATAATATAGACAATGAGACAAACCTTGGAACATAAAATGTTGACAAATATGAGAAGACAAAGAAATGTATACATAAGGAAAATAACGACAATGAAGACATTCAGTACTCGACTGTGTTTGGGGGAGGGGACGGCGCCCGGTTCATAATCATGTTTTATACTTAAGATTGTGTCCCGTGACAAGCACTTTGTCAATATATACAGACACTGGGGAAAACATAATTATAATGATGTCGCTAAGTACGGTAGTGCACGGGACTATATGTCATCGTAAATCAACATTTATAGCAAACGCTCGAAAAGTAATTTGAGTAATTTGAAAAAAGAAAAGAAAAAAACAGTTTTCCAGATTAAACCTCTTATCAGGTCAGGTGTCAAACATGCACCGTGAAAGAAAACTTATTTTAAATACGTACCAAAGAAGGGAATTTGTGGTGAATTAAAATCACCTGTGTAAGACCTATAGAATGGAGTACAGGCAGAAAAACAACTAAGGATTATTTACATTTGAATAAAGGGAGAGTTGTTGTTCACAACGAATTAGAGTGAGTGAACGAAGGCTTGAAATGTAATTAGCACAAGTAAGTCTGATGAATACGTTTCTTTTCACACCTCTGGACGGGTCGGAGGATTAACACGCAACGAAAAAAATCCATTTGAGATACGTTCCTGAGTACAATTGTAACTGAACAATAGTAATCGGGAATTTGTGGAGACTAAGAACAGTGCACGCGAGAAAAACAAAATAACAAAAAAACCCAGGAGATTATATACATTAGAAAACGTGGACAGTCAGTGTTCACAGCGTAGTAGATAGACCAATTAACTTGAATAAGCTTGAAGTATATTGGTAATAGTTTCAGGCATTAACTTTGCTGGTTGTAGACGTATAAACGTTTCCATGTACCGTCGTGCAAATTCATATACTATAACGTATGACAATATAATGGGTGGATGATAGATGGGAAATATACAGATATTACACATATATACATATATATATATTAAATACAAGGATTATACACATTATATTACACATAGTTCGTCAATATACGGATACGTGTAGATAATGATTTATATGTATATGCTTTAGTGTGTTTGTTGAGGAGAAGGGACTGTATGTGTTATTTTAGTTCAGTGAATGCCCCGAGTCGGGGCGATATCCTTTTCTCTTACCTCCTTTCCGTCGACATACAGCTTGCCTCGTGTGAATCTTACTTTCTTCCCTTCATTGAAACATAGGTTCATGTGTTCTCTAAAGAAGCTTTTTTTCTTTCTGTCCTCGGGGATCAAATCCTCTGTTACAAACATAGGAGAGTCCTTTAACAGCGGTCTGGCCTGGAATAACACTTCCCTACGCTCGGGCCTGTAGATGAATTTCGCGACTATGTGTCGGTTCTGGCCGGGCCTTTTCTCACCTGTGCGGTGTACATTTTCAAGAGTTATATTCGGCATTTTTAGTTTGTTCTTGATAACTTTATCTATTAGATCCTTCGGATTTTCACTAACCTTTTCTTCTATACCTCCAAAACGCAGGTTGAATCCACGACTGTGACGTTCGCTGTCCTGTGCTCGTTGCTTCAGTTCCTCATTCTCTTTCTGCAGGGCCTGTACCGTATTGCGCAACTCTTTGAGTTCAGGCAAGACTATGGTGTCAAAAAGTTTCTTGTTGTCTTGTACGTCTTTGTCCGTGTGTTCAAGACCCGAGATTATTTCAGTTTGTCGGCGTTCAACTTTTGTAATTCTCTCGAGAAAATTTTCTTGCTGTAGGGCGATTTTGTTGATTGAATGCTGCAGGCCGCTTATGGACCGTCTCATAAACTGATTGAAAGACTCGCCTTGGTGGTCGTCCATGTTGCTCTCTGAGGCCTCACTGTCGCTCTCGGAACTTACTTCAGATTTTTCATTTCCTTCTGGTTTCTGACCCTTTCTTTTGGTTACTGTTTTCTTAGATCTTTGGGCCTTAGGTGGCATGATTTGTCCTCGAATATTTGCGATGATATGCGATAAGATAAGTAAAGTGTATAGGCTGATCAGTATGTGGAACCGGGAGCCGAGATAAAAACACGTCTACACTCCACGCATGCCAGTACTCTTTTTCCCTCAATGCCATTGTACACTACATATCACCAGGTAAGTGACACCTTCTTTCGGCAAGGCCATAGCCAACTGTAGTATCACATTTCTATTACATAAAATGATATCATGGCCATGTACACTACATATCACCAGGCAAGTGACACCTTCTTTGGGTAAGGCCATAGCCTGCCAACTCTAGTATCACATTGCTTATAACCCCAAAAATAAAATCCTGGCATTGTTCACTCATCACCAGGTGAGTGACACCATTATGGGCAAGGCCACAGAAAACTCTGGTATCACATTGTCTCAGTCAATATAAATAATATCATAGCGCATACGGATATCACCAGATAACACCTTCTTTGGCAGTATCACATTGTCTTAGTCGATAAAAATAATATAATGGCATTGCACATTACATATGACCAGGTAAGTGACACCTTCTTTGGGCAAGCCCATAGCAAAGTACATTAGCACACTGTCTTAGTCTCAAAGTCTCTCAATGAAATCATCACAAATTAGCACCTCCGTGTACAACATTGAACATTACCAGTCTGTGTTTCGTCATCATTTTCTCAAGTTTACCTTGTGTTTTCGCAAAGACATCACTGCCCAAATTCCCCAGTTTTCGACATCTCATGGTTCTACCTGGGTTCCTTGTTAAAGCGGGTGAGAGTTGATCTGCTAGTTTTCTGACGTCACTGTCCCTTTTGGGCACTTTGTGAAAACCTTTACTTCTACGTTTCAACAGATCATCTAGTTGGTGAACAATACCCATTTCCACTTTGTATGCTGCAGCATGACGCATGCATGATTCTTTGGTCTGGTTGCCCTTGCATATGTTCTTGACCTCTCTGTTCACAATTTCTATCCATCAATCAATTGCTTCATTACTGGTTAGACCACCACCTGTGTTGACTGTCCGATTCCATGTCAGCCTGAAAGCTTGCTGCTCAGACAGTTTTGCTTGCATCGGTGGCACTCTCCAAATTACGATGCAGTAGTGTGAGGTTGAAGAGTGTCATTTGATAGTCGAACAGCTCATCTTTTTCTTTGTCTCTGATATCCTTAGGTTTCGGAGGCTTGCGTGTTTTGATATCATGCTGTTTTTCTTCATGGGCGATGACACTATTGAGGTGGGCATAGGACTTTGCTCAATGATGACACTGATACCTGCATGGCAAGAAACAAAAGAACAATGTGATGGGCAGGGTTTACTTTATAAAGACTACATGTATCAGATACATACTCACACTGATATTTCAGGTGTGCGATTAAAGAAAATAATTCATACTCCCCCCCCCACACACCCAAGTGTCCAGCTAGAAGAAAATGGCATATTTTTTTTATCTCCATGTCAATTTTCCAGAATTCAGAATTATTCTGAGATTAACTTTCGACATTAGCCTATATTGAAATCCCCCCACACCTCACTCAGCAAAGATTCATAGCTGGCTAAAGGTCTTCCCTGGGGTATGTGAATAGGCATGCTTAATCACCTATTCTCAGCCGTCAGTTGTGCCTGCCAGAAATTCTGTAGTGCCTTCCGGTCCTGGAATATACCTCTGACATTGTCAGCAACATCTGCTTTCCCTGCGAAGAAATATTTCTCTATGACTTGGAGGCATACATCCTGGTACCACAGCAATCGTGCATCTTCATCCCATTCCATCCATTCATCTGACAGGTAGATGTCATCCTCCATGTGGCCCATACACAACTCACTCATCAAGAAAATACAAATCTGGGCATCATTGATGATGTAGTATAAATTTCTGTTAGGGCGATATGAGGATTTAACTTTGTTGGTCACCGTCTTGTGTCGCAGCAGATTCCTGAAGTAGGTAACTGTTCCAACGGTTGATGAACTTGACTTGTCATATGTCAGCTTATGTATGGCCTGAAAAAGATTTGAATGAATATAGCAACAGTTTTCAAAGACAAACATAGTACTTTTACCATTCATGTCACTCCACACTTAAAAAACTTGACCTTCCTCTATAATATATTAACGCTCCACCATTTTCCAATGATTTCATAAATTGGAATTGACAAACGAAGACAGTTTACTATACTAAAGATTCTCATGCCTGCCTATTGCTATCATTCAAGCCTATGAAGCAAATTACTGTGGATCTGAAAGCTCAAGCAATATGTACTCGTACTTTAATTGCAGCAGAATTCCTGCAATGGGTTACATTATATAGACAATGAAATCGTCAGAAATTTGTATTGTTCATACCTCGAAAAAATTAATTCCCCTGTGGAAGTCATCTGTCTTCGGGATGATGCCATCCAGTTTTTTAAACGAGGTTGTTGCATCGCCCATAGCACGCTTTGCGCCCTGTGCCCTTTCATCGGTCAACTGGTCTCCTCCTTAAAGAAATGTGTGGAATGATATATGAACATCCCCAACAGATAATATGATAAAATGTTAGTACAATTTGTCTGGAGACCATTAACGCTAGTTTCATGGTCTGGTACACAACAATGTCATTGATTGATTAATATGTCTAAGAGACCCTGGATGGGTCTCGCATGACTATACCACCTATATGACATACACACTGTGATATCTACAAACTACTGAGATGGCCAGCACTGATTCATCACTTTCGAGAACATTTGGATGAACATCCACAATTTTCCAAGAGAGCACCTGCAATGTCTGCCATCTAAACCCTTTAAAACTAACAGCTGGTGGTATTTAATCGGGTTTAGCAGCACTTCAGTAATGAATTAGCATACCAAAGAAAATTGACTCTGCAACTTCTATCTTCCCTGCAAGACTCACTCACAAACCTCTCTGATAGAATTTTCAGGAGTTTAACCATGTCCTTGGTTTTGGTTTCATTAATATCAAATAGGCCCAACACATGCTGAAAGTATAAATACAAAAATATGAAAAAATATATTGCTGAAAGAAGAACTAAAAAAATATATTTTCAAATTTTAAGAGTACTGACCATTCCTATGCCTTTCCTGCTATAAAGTCTTTTTTACTGTTAAACCAAGTATCCAGAACAAAATGTTAACGAATTCATCTCCAATTTTAAGTGATGCAGTATAGAACTTTGGTATGGTTGATACAAGGGCACAATACAATCTGTGATCACCATTAGAACTCATCACTAACCGTATCAAGCAGAGCAGACTTTGCATAAATTGCCACCAAGCATGCAAGCTACATACAATGTCATAAATAACACAGGAGCCATTCTGGATTACATTTTACCAGTTGAAGCATTACACCAGGTCAAGTATTCTCATGGTAAAATTAAATACGTCAGATGGCAAGTACAAACATGTACTCTGAGCAAGCACAAGCAGATCAGCTGAGTATATAATTGTATCCTTCTATGAATCAAGCGCATACATATTCATCCATGGAAATGAAGACATGAGAAGAATAACAGGAATATAATTCATAGCGGAAGCAATAACAAAGCAAAATTGTTCAATCTATAATTACAAGCGTCTAGTCCGTCATCCATAATTCAGCCGTCGTCCATTAGAGAATATCCGCGTCCATAATCGGAAGACATATTCCATATAACAGTATTAGCACCAAATTCAAAAAGACAATCATAGTATACATAAACATAGGCTTGTTTAAACCCGAGACTCCCATTTCTTCCTGTAAAGATAGTAAAAGACCTGTTATTCACTCTATAGATTATACCTTATGTATTATTATTACGCGTACTCAAATGATACATGTATCGAGGACACTGATTATAAACAATCTCATAGTTTTGGTAAATGTTTTTTTTTTTTAATAAAAACATGTTCCAACATACATGTAGCAGAATGAAAATGAAAAGAAAATCATATAGTGGTACCTGCTCAGACATTGATGACATTTGATCCCCAAAAAAACCATGGGGATAAACCTTGGGCATGGTCTTTCCAAAAAGTTTCTTCAGTCCTGGAATATGTGAAACCCCTGATCTCCCGAATATGAAGGATAATTCACTTCTCAACAAGATCTCTTCATCCTTGTCTGGCAGGAAATCTTCATTCTGTAGGTCTTGGACATCCTTCTGTGGGGACTTTGTTTCAAAATACTTTCAAGGGTTGGTGGAATTGGCAGTCTGTCAATCAGTAGTACCAGCATGAACAGATGTAAATCCTCCCCTTGCGACTCAAAAGAGACAATGGCTGGTAAAATCTTCTTGTCTCAGTTGTCTCCAGCCAATGAGATCTTGGGTGTTTCACTCCTAATAGATTCATGGTACTTGCTGTTTAAATAGGTTAAGGTGCCTTCTATCTACATAAAGTAAAAATTGAAGTCACTTTACTACATCTTAAAAAAGTATACTAATGCTCTGATAATTCAACAAGCAATTCACTGCAATTTGAAAATCAGCAGATCTCCTAAATGTACGGAGCTATATTTCCCTCATTGAATTAATAAGCTCTATTACATACATATGTATGTAATTCAGTGTTATTTACATGATCTCACTGCAAAAATATCAAATGTTTCTTGCCAAGAAGTCAAATATCACTATGTATCACCACTGATGTGACCATGTGTGCCAAACACCATCTTAACACTCTAGCCCTTTCTTCTTAACACTTTCTTGCACATTTTTCAAATCGATAAATTTACAAAAAATCAAATAAGGACTAAACCAATTTTCCAGCATAGGACACTGGTGATACCACATTTCATACTAGTATACACCAGGCAATGTGTAGCATGACCACACCCACGCACCTGGAATGAGTAGTCACCAGTGGACAAATCCAAGGGAAATCCACTTCCCAGCAATTCAGTGAGAGTGTGGATGTCTGAAGAAAATTGGTCAGATATCTCAACCTCCATCAAGTTGGCACTGACAAGGGTATCCAGGGCTGATTTGACCAACACATTCCTGGCATAGAGGACTTCTCTAAGGTTTTCGACAATTTTAACTATTCTGGCATTGGTCTTCCAGGCATTCAAGAGGTCATCAAACTCCGAGTCCATTGTGCTGGATAAGGCCTTCAACTTTCGAGCAGCTGTCCCTGGTGTCACACTGTAGCCCACGCGTGCCATTCTCTCAAAGTCCTAAAAGACAATCACATTTTATTCATGATTGTTTCAAATACAACTAAATAACAGCACATCTTATATGCAGGACAAGTTATATTAAGCTTTTTCTTTTATCAGTGTCAAATGAAAGCCTCATTCAGCTCAATCTCAACCGCAGTAACCGCATCACAGAGTTTTCATATACATCAATGTTTACTTGGATTGAAGAACTAAAAATGTATATGCCAATGTCTTATACGTGTTGACCTCCAATGAAATGTACCATTTGATATTCCATTTTACCTCTTGTTTACATCCCCCGTATTTCAACACAAATGCAGTTAGGTAGGCTACCGCTGACATTTCTTGGTTTCGGGTCTTCAACATTGGGGACAGCGAACAGCACACTCTGGCCATCTCTGTTTCCGTTGGAGCCATGGAATTGATATCCATGACTGAACAGACCAACTGAATCAAAGAAGGGGCGTTGTCCTTCAACTCTTTGAATATGGATTGGAATGTGAGCCTGGAGAAATCTTCTCTCGTTGTCCTTCGTAGTAAGGAATTCAGAGTCCCTGAAGTTAAAATGGTGACCTGAAAGCATTAAAATGAAATAGTTAACAAAATCACAACAATGAAAACTTGTGTTATCAAATGCTGCTGTAGAGATGAGTTGTCCCTATATGAAGTAAAAATAACCAACTTGGCTATACCTCAAGTGCCGAATGTACTAAGCTCTGTATTTTTTTGTTTTGTGTATTCTTATCAGATGCCTACATTCTATACATGTATCACAATATTGGAATGTTACTTAAATCAAATGAATCAATTGAAGAACAGTACACATGTATATTCCATTTTATTCTGAGATGAAAGATATTTCATTATTTGGGGAAAACAGCTGATTGTGTAACTGCATCTAGCTGGTATTAACAGCACACTCACTTCCTTGTCTACAATATAACAAGTCTGTTGTAGAACTCCTAGTAAATCAACTTCTGTGATATGCTTCGAAGCTGAGCGGATTTGATCTAACACAACAGCCTTCACTATGTCCTGTAGTCTGGAGTTTTTCACTTGTCTGTGGATGACCCTTGAGGGATATGTCAGGGTGACCTGAAACAAAGGTTTTATAACAGAAAGCAAGGGACACCACAAATATTTGCACTACACCCATTAACCTAATCACAGATACACAATAAAGGGTTTATGAATATCCAACATATGAATTACGTGATGATTACATAAATCTAATATGAACATGTCATATAAAGTTCGTTGTGGAAAACTGCTTATAAATATTAATATTAGAGAAGTTTTTGAACAGTGCCACATTAGATAGAAAAAGAAAAGACTTGTCGAAGCCATAACCGCCCCCCCCCCCCCAAGAAAATAATAAGAAAATAAAATAAAAAATACTTTCATTTCTCATACCCACCTCTACAATGGGTGATTGGCCGGGTGAGAGTTTGGGCTCCAGGCTGAGAGACCTCCTTGCTTTTGGTTTCTTGTTCTCCTTCGACGGTGGAATATTTTCCAGTACCTCTTTCATAGGGGAAATAGTGATGGTTCTTTTCACAGTCACTTTTGGCGAGAGCCATCTTGTTGTTGTTGTTGCTGTCGGTCGTTTGGCGAGAGGGGACAATTTCAAGGGACTAAAACTTGGTACCCTCTTGCGAGGCAGTTGTGACAGCTTCAGTGCCACTTTACCACTTACAGTATCAAGCGTCTCCTTCGCTTTTATACCAGTCTAACAGAGCAAGACATATCACGCAAACAGCAGTGGGGCATTCGAAAGTTATGTCCGATTTCGCGTATAAATTTAACTTGCTGACCTCCGACAATGTTCTTTTCCTGCCATGCCCTGGTGCAACTTTTCCTTTTTCATTGACGAAAGTCTCTTTAAAGCTGAAGCCACATAGGACACACTTATCTCGAGTGGCTCCAACCTTCGAGGGAGTTTGGGCCGCCATCGTCCATGTGCTCTGACAGCTGTCAAGCTGCTTTTGACCTTTCATGACCTCGTTTGGCCGAGACCGGAGTAAAGCGCCCTATGATTGGCTTATTCGTTTCGCGTTATTCTACGTTATTCGGCGGGAAAACACGAGTTGTTCATAGCGCTACAGTCAGATGTATAGTTTTTCATATACATCGATGTTTACTCAGATTGGGTCATTGGGTATGAAATCAAGAACAGTGATTGTGTCACACTGAAAGTTGAAAGAAACGATGTAAATAAATGTACACCAAATGACCGGAAGTGTGACACATTGAATATTGAACATCACCTCGAAGAAAAAATGTCAAAAAGATAGCAAAGGTGTCACACCATGCATTGAGTGCGACACAAAAGAACATTGATGATGAGACACTGAACATTGCTTGTGACACAATCGAGCAATATGACACAAAAAATGATGAAAGTACCAAGCTAAATATTGGGAGTGACAAACAGAGCATTGACAATGTCACAAAGAACACAGAACATGATAGGACAGAAAAATGTAACACAGAATACATGTTTTGTGTCTCAAATGACAGTGAGTGTATGAAAGGAGAGAATGAATGTGTGAATGACAGTTGTGAGATTGATGATTTTGTACATGTACCAAGCATGAATTCATTGCAGTTGAACTTATTGCATAATTAGGTTCCCTTGAAAATGTCCAATGAACCTGTACATTCTATGGTAGATACAGGTACGGATATTTGTGTGGCCAGCGCAACATTCTGGAAAGGTACAGTTCTATTCGGCAGTCCTGCACTGTACACAAGTCCAACAAGCCCTTCATAGTCACCGCTAGTAGTGAGAAATTAGCCATTCAGGGTATGATCCATGTACGGGCAAGTATTGGTGAATCAAGTGTGTATCACAAGATATATATTGTATAAGGATTGGAAACAGAGTTCATATTGGGGCTAGACTTTCTCGAAAGATATGGTGTAACCCTCAAATTTGGAAGCAAAAAGATGTCGACTGATCCAAGGAGGCAGACAAAGTACATTAGTGAAGTAATAGTTCCCCCGAAGTCCGAGCAAGTGGTTATTGCTAGAATAAGAGGGAGTAGTCTCCTTGGAGGGTAACTGGAACCACAGGATCGCCTTGTTTAGCTTCCAAGGAACTATTGTCAACAAAGGTTTGTTGCAATGTAGATCAATAGAACGAGGTACCCCTATGGGAAAGTTTGCATGTTTATCCACCCTAGACCAAATCCAAGAATTCCAAAGGGAGTCAAACGAGACCTCCATAGATAGTAATGTCGCAGACATAAGTAGCGTCAAGCCTGAGACAATGCATCATGTTCATGATCCATTGAAATCTGTGTCCAGTGAGTGTGGTGAACGGCCAGATGATGGATCACGTGATGTGCATATGCTACTGCCTTCTGAACTTGTTGATTTGTTCACCACTGATCTGACAGTGGTACAGAAAGAACGAATAACCCGATTGGGAGATTATAGGGACATTTTTGCGACAATGTGTTGGGATCATGTGACCTCATTCAACATTCCATTAATGTAGATCCTAACCAGACTCTAGTTAGCAGCCGAGCCTACCGATTAGGACCAAAACAGAAGGAATTACAACACATATAATGGAAGTGGCAAGAGGTGCCGACATACTGACAGAGCCACGTGACTTCACAGTATAGTCTTCTGGTCAACATATTCTAAAGCACATACCAAGAATCTAACTATTCGTGATATATGTTGTATCTCAGATACGCTTTTATTGTACCTGTTCATGTAGCCAGTAGGATGACATGATCACACGGCCCCGAGCACCAGTATACGCGGTATTAGATCAAATCTAGAGAGCTATGATGGAAATGCTCTGACAACTCGTATATTGGCAATTGGTGAGCTGTGTCGCTCTGACAACTCGTACACTGGGGATTGGTGAGCTTTATCGTCGTCAGATGAAAATGACAGCATTTAACACAAAAGACTAGTCTGTAAAGCCCAATGTCGACACAGCATCAACTTCCCACACTGTCAACATATATCAAAGCCATGGATGATATTCTCATGGACGTACAGCAACAGGACATCACGGAACAGTCCATGGGCAGCTCCCTGCCTGCTCGTTACCAAGAAGAACAAATCCGGTTACCGATTTGTAGTTGACTATAGGCGACGCAATGCTGCTTGCGTGACCAACGCCCATCCATTACCAACTACAGATGAAGCACTTCAAGGTGTCGGATCATCATAGCCAGTCTTTTTTCAGCACCCTTGACTTTCAGAGAGGATTTCATCAAATTGTCACTGACCCAGATTCACGCCACGACACTGCATTTCGCAGCCATGCCGGCCTGTATCAGTTCAAACGTCTCCCGATGGAATGAAAGAATAGCCCAGCAACATTTCAGAGATAGAGAGAATTAAGGTTTAACGTCGCATTCAGCAATTACAGCGACGATCAAACAAAATTCTAAGTATTCAATTCAGCAACCCAGTAAACTAATAGAAGAATATAAAAGGGGGGTTCTGGGCCAGGGAAGCCTACTGCGTCATTAAAAAAAATAAAAAAAAAATAAAAAAAATAGGTCAACATGATCTCATAACTAGCTCAATAAGTCGCCATAAGTAAGACCACAAGGTCGCCTTAATTAGGTCACCATAAGTAATACACTGAAGTCGTATTGATTCCTATGTATATATGTACATATATATATTATATATTCCTATATAATATATAGACGTTGAATGAGGCATGAAATGCGTAAATTCCGCAGTTATAACCCTAGAGCGTCCAAATTTTGTTTCGGAGTAAAAAAATATTTCGATTTTTTTTCTTTTTTTTTAACTTTGCCGATTTTCGTCGTATTTTCTATAAATTACCCATGGCGATATCTCGGGAACTAAGACAGATAGAGACTCGCGTCGTATTCCTCTCGTATAGATGCACAATAAAGACCCTATACAATTTTATCGCCCGGCGGTAACTTTCGCCGCAATTAGACGATAATCGGTGTCACGAGATTTGACCATTTCTCGAGAAATAAGCGACATACGCGCACGCGGTTTGCGAAGTTGTATTCCTCGTGTCGGGGTCTACCGTAAAGCTCGTATACGAATTTATCGAATCTCGATAACTTTCGCCGCTATTCGGGTGCGCATGCGTGGTTGTGGTGGTGACGGTGGTGGTGGTGGTCGTCGTGGCGTTGTGTGGTGGTGGTGGTCGCCGTGACGGTGGTGTCTATATACATATAGGGATTAAAGCGTTTCCCTCATCAGTCCATCTGTATTGGATGACTAATCAACATGTGTACGTGTAATTTCTGTCAGAGAACCTTCTCTCGACGCGATAGTATGCTCAGACATATTCAATGCAAACACGGTCAACAGACACCAAGGAATCCCGCTATAGTGCAACCAAGTGGAGTAGTGCATCCCTATACGATGACGGTGAGCGGCACTACGGGATGTGGAAAGACGTCCTGGATGATGAAGTTCTTAGAGGACGGTGTGGCAACCCCAGCTCCGACACGCGTTGTATGGTGTTACAGCCAATGGCAGCCCGCGTACGAGAATACGCGTTTACAGAATGTGAGCTTCATCCCAGGAATTCCTCACGACATCGGTGAAGAGTATTACTTCGATTCCGAGCAGACCAACGTGGTAGTGCTAGAAGACCTGATGAGTGCGGCCAAGGACAATTCGAAAGTTGCCGACCTATTCACCAAAGGGTCCCATCACAGAAATTTGTTAATAATTTATTTGACTCAGAATCTCTTCCCTCAAGGCAAGGCATCTCGAGATATCACGCTAAACTGCCAGTATTTCGTTCTCTTCTTTAGTCCTATTGATAGACAGCAAATTAGCACGTTCGCGAGACGGATCTTTCCTCGGGATAAGACATTTCTTGACAAAATTTCACGAAGCCACATCTCGTCAGTTAGGATATCTGTTCATCGATTTAAAACCCCATACAGCGGAAAAGGACAGACTGTCTAGCAATGTAATATCAGGCGATGATGAACTCGTGAAAGAGGGACAACTGCCACCACGTCCAGTCTCAATTCATAATCCATCAACTGAAATTCAACGCATACCATAGCACGATCCAGCATGGTCCGCTAAGAGGAATGAACAAGTGGCAGAGGGATTATATACGAGGACGGATGCACCGTGGTTCAAACGGAATGAAACTGGGGAGTCCCAGCAGAGGCAGATGATCCATAGGAGCGGGAATGAAATGGAACGACGAAAGAGAAAGAGATTTGTACTTCGCAGGAAATTAAATGTAACAATACTATTCACCATATATTCTCTACTGCATGGAACGGTGTCTCATATAATTGATATATGAGCAAAGTTATACCACATAGACAAATTTAATCAAACAGATGAGTTTTATTAACTAAACATTTATCAAATTGCAAATATAATCTCACATTTGAATAATATTTGATAGTATGATACAGACAGCTGTATGTTATGGAAATGTAATCGTTTTATTTACAACGTTGCGACATCGATGTGAATTATTATTGCATGGTTCAGTAATAATTGCCGAGAATCGGTATAATTTGAACGTATCAGTAGTCTCATATAGAGCAATCACATTTCGAAAGCATTTGATGACACCGGGATTGAGCACCTGTGGTGATTGTTAAATGCTTATAGTTACTCAGTCATGATCCTGGTATAAATAGTTTAGGTGGCACTTCCCATATCGAAACGGATTATAAAATTTGGCATAATTGAACACAAGCAATTATCATAGCCCAGCAGATAGTGAAATGTTATCTAGACAATAGATGCATGATCGAAGTTTATCAACTTTGTATATACGGGTTTTTCTTATATAGTGCGATTTTGAACACACGGCAATCTGTATTTATATCCTACTGATTTTCAGAAAGTATGTAGTTAATACATTGTTAATACGAGTGCTTCATTATTTACAAGTCTGATGTGTTATGTGTACTTAAAACAGGTACATTAATTCCTTCCTGAAAATACAAAATGATTATGAAAATCTTCTATATATCATTCCTAGGAAACATATCTGGAAACATGATTTGGGGAAAACAATCAGCCAGAATGAGCCGGGGAAGTTGCAGTTCGATATAAGACAGCTTTTGAAGAGTTTTATTCAGTTATATCTGCCAGAAAGTTGTTATCTGACAAGGTTGGTAAATATTTAGCTTGCTGGATTCAAGGATCATTCGTGATTATTTAATCATTGGTGTCTAATCGCTTTGTCACACTGGCATATTGTTAGCCTGTCTGTAGGCTAAACTTGAGCAAACAAATGTATGAGGCTTAATATATCATGTAACTTCTTATCTGATGCCTTCTCTTCTCAACATAAAATTGTGGCTGATGAATCCAAACTGTATTTCGTCACTGAACGTGTAGTGATTAGTGGTGAAATGACTGGTCTTGAGTAGATAATGGTTCTGTTTTCGTCAACTTTTGTATAACACCGGAACAAAGCCTACCTATATCAATTTAACATTTCCATCAGTTACACAACAGAAACATAGCATTCTGACTAGGACTCACACTGAGATTATTATATTGCTTGTATAGTGGCAGGCAAGATTACCAAGTAATACGATCATATTGCTCGGGTAATGGCGGTAATTCTGTTGATAAATTGCATAAATATGTTCATTCTTGCTCACTGTGGTATACATAACATAGTCTCGTTACAGGCACATGCGATATGTCACGACCACGGTATGTCAGTTCGAAATGATAATTCGACCTAAAGCGAGACCCGAGAAACAGCTTCAGTGAACACTTTCAGAAGAGAAAAAAATTGACAAATTCGTTGTATATGCAGATTTAGAATTTTCCTACTGTTTTTGCTTTCTCATTCGTTATAATATCACCATTTCAGATAATTTTGAAACCTCACCGACCCTGCATACCAACAAAGAGTGGATTCACTTAAATAAAACAACACTGAATGTTTGTTTCCTCCATTCGATATTCCTGTATAGCAGCGCGGTACTGCAATACTCATCATCCCGAATCATTGTTCGTCTGACAAAGCCGAACCATGACAGAGAACAAATTCACTAGGACGAAGCATAGAAGCTCGACTCTGAATGTTTTGAGTTGATGGAAATAGAGAACTGATGATGACAAATATGAGAATAAATGAATGCAAATTGAAGAATTACTTTCTTTTATAATATTCCAAAAATAATTACGTCCCCTGTGGTGACGTCTACTATTTGTTTTCCACGTAACACGTTATGGAATATTATGAAGGGAAGCAGGTCTTCTCTTTCATTCACTTGTTATAATTTTAATCATCCTCAATTCTCTATTTCCATCAACTCAAACATTCAAATTCAAGATCCCGTGGGACGAAGATCATAAGGAGAGAGAGAGAGAGAATTAAGAAATTTGACCTCTTTTACCACTTTGATTTCAGTTCCATCTAAGGTATGTACTGGGTCTTCGTGCTGGAAATATTTTCTGCAAAAGTGTATACAATTTGTCTTAGCTCTGGAGAATTTGAAACCATTTTCTAGACACCATTTCTGAATTCTGTGTAGACAAAGTTGTAATGTTCTCTCAATATTGTGTATACTTTTCCCACTACACGATATATTGAAATCGTCTACAAAAAGTGAGCCATCAATTGATTTATTCAGAACTGCAGCCAGGCTGTTGATCTTGATACTAAACAGAGTAGTAGACAAAATACTGCCCTGTGGGACACCCTGGTCTTGATCAAAATGTTCAGACATAGTTGTACCCAAACGAATTTGGAATTGTCTATCATTCAAAAAGTTGGAAATAAAAACGGGTAAACGACCTTTTAATTCCAATCTTTTGAAGATCTTTAAGAATCCCGTATTTCCATGTAGTATCGTAGGCTTTTTCTAAATCAAAAAAGATAGAAACCACATGTTCGTTCTTGGTGAAAGCATTCTTAACATACGAATCTAATCTGACTAAATGATCAATGGTACTTCTATTTTTTCGGAAACCAGCTTGAATATCAGTAAGTTTCTTTTCAGTTTCCAGGTTCCAAACAAGGCGATCATTTATCATGCGTTCCATTGTTTTGCAGACACAACTAGTCGGCGAAATCGGACGATAATTACCAGGGTCTGTATGGGAGAGAGAGAGAATTAAGGTTTAACGTCGCATTCAGCAATATTTCAGCTATATAGCGACGATCAAACAAAATTCTAAGTAATCAATTCAAAAACTCGGTAAACTAATGCGTTAAAACAGGTACAAACATTAAAATTTGTACAACAAACCAATCTCTCTCAAATAACCTAAAATACAATCCTCTTTCACTCTGCTAAAAAGATCCTCCAGTGTAGCCGCTCGATAAAAAGTATAAAATCTATGCAGTCTATGAGAATATGTTTCACCGTGAGATCTTCATGGCAAGGTATACACCTTGGAATCGGCTCCTGTTTTAGTAAATATTCATGAGTAAATCGTGTGTGACCGATCCTACATCGTCTAATCATGGCCTGGTCGAAACGTTTATGACTGTTCAGGTGAGTATACCTAACCGTTTTTTTAAACTCGTGAAGTTTGTTATTATCCATAGTATCCCATAAAGATTGAAACAGCTTTCTTACATAACCGCAGATAGATGGTCTGAAATCGCTGTATGGTATTCCAACAGGGTCAACTTCTTCATCTAGAGCTGCCTTAGCCAATGTATCAGCTTCAGTGTTGCATTTGATGTCCACGTGACTAGGCACCCAACAAAACACAATATCTATCTGTTGATCAAATCTGGTGTCATATAATTGTAGAATTTCCAAGATGGTGGGATGAGTGGAATTTCCATTTTTAATTGCTTTAAGGCATGACAGTGAATCTGAGAATGACATATTTTTTCCTTCTAGTGGATCCAATACCTTCTAAATCTGATAATAGAGCTTTTGCTTCTGCAGTAAATATGGAACTTTTACCTGGCAGTCGATACGTTTTAGTTTTGGAACTAAAGATGCTAACTGCCATGGTGGAGTTGGCAAGAGCTCGTTAGGTAAATCTGACTAACTTTAATACCAGCTGCTACAAGGTGTGGTTTCATACGGATTCCAAGAGGTGGAATAATCGAGGGTTTTTGCGAATATAAATCTGCGTACTCAGGGTTGAAAACACAGTTATATGCAGGATTTGAGTGGCAGTTTTGTGATATATTGCAGCGATAATTTAATTCTCCGAAGTTCTAAAGGAAATTCATCCGCTTCCACATACAAGCTTTCTTTGGGTGATGTTCTAAACGCACCGAGGCAAAGCCTTAGTCCTTGATGGAGAATAGGATCTAGCTTTGCCAAGTTTGACTTGCTTGCACCATTGTAAACAATAGAACCATAATCGAGTTTGGAACGAACAAGCGATCGATATAAATGAAGGAGAGTTTGCTGATCTCCCCCCCACTTATAGCTGGCAACGACTTTCAACAAATCTAGAGCCTTCGTGCATTTGGCTTTTAAGCAATTAATATGCGATTTGAATGTTAGTCGTTGATCAAACAATATGCCTAGAAATTTGACCTCTTTTACTACTTTGATTTCAGTTCCGTCTAATTTTAGTTCTGGATCTTTGTGCTGGAAATATTTTCTGCAAAAGTGTATACAATTTGTCTTAGCTCTGGAGAATTTGAAGCCATTTTCCAGACACCATTTCTGAATTCTGTATAGACAAAGTTGTAAAGTTCTATCAATATTGTGTATACTTTTCCCACTACACGATATATTGAAATCGTCTACAAAAAGTGAGCCATCAATTGATTTATTCAGAACTGCAGCCAAGCTGTTGATCTTGATACTAAACAGAGTAGTAGACAAAATACTGCCCTGTGGGACACCCTGGTCTTGATCAAAATGGTCAGACATAGTTGTACCCAAACGAATTTGGAATTGTCTATCATTCAAAAACGGGTAAACGACCTTTTAATCCCATCTTTTGAAGATCTTTAAGAATCCCGTATTTCCATGTAGTATCGTAGGCTTTTTCTAAATCAAAAAAGATAGAAACCACATGTTCGTTCTTGGCGAAAGCATTCTTAACATACGAATCTAATCTTACTAAATGATCAATGGTACTTCTATTTTTACGGAAACCAGCTTCTTTTCAGTTTCCAGGTACCAAACAAGGCGATCATTTATCATGCGTTCCATTGTTTTGCAGACACAACTAGTCCGTGAAATCGGACGATAATTACCAGGGTCTGTATGCTCACGACCAGGTTTTGGTACTGGTATAACAATGGCGTTGTGCCATGACGGAGGGAATTCCTCTCTATACCAAAGTCTATTGAATATGCGTAATAGGATTTCTAGAGATGATTCCGGTAGATGTTTCAAAAGCTGATAATGAATATTATCAGGGCCTGCAGCAGAATCATGAGCTTTCGTGAGAGAAGCATGAAGTTCTTCCATTGTAAACGAAGCGCTATAGCCTTCATGGTTACCGGAGGTGAATTTAATTTCATTTTTCTCTTCTCTTTTCTGAAAACTTTGAAATTTAGGTACATAATTTTCTGATGAATTTCTACTCAGTTTTGTCAGTAATCACTTGATTTCCATCGTTGAGATGATGAACGCTGGACTTGGAGCTTTTACCTTTTATTCTTTGGATCATATTCCAAACTTTTGTTATAGGAGTATGAGTATTTATCTTAGAAACATAATTTCTCCAAGAATCACGTTTATTCTGTTTCATGGTTCTACGAGCTTTAGCTCTTGTAACTCTTGAGATCTTTCAAATTTTCAGGATTAGGATGTCGGCGGAAATATCGTTCAGCCTTCTTCCTACATTTTCTTGCTTCTTTACAGTCATCATTAAACCAAGGTTTCTTAATATGTGCAACTCCTGAAGATGTGGGAATGGTTTGGTTGGCAATTTCTATCAACATATCTGAGAATAGCTGTATAGGATCTGAAGCATCAGCGAAGGAGACTGATTGTAGTTTTTGTGAACAAAGCTTTTCGAACTCGGGCCAGTTTGCTTTCTTGAAATTAAACGTTGTGAAATGAGGGTCATCAGCTGAATGGACAGCTTTTAGGACAGTGGGAAAGTGATCACTTCCACAAAGGTCATCATGAACAGACCAAGAAAATTCTTCAAGAATAGGAAGGTCGCAAAGTGAGATATCCAATGCTGAATAGGTTCCATGGGCCGAGGACAAATGTGTATAAGAACCATCATTAAAAATACACAAAGAATTATTTGATATAAAATTTTCAAGAATTTTACCTTTACAATTGTCTTCAGTATCCCAGAGGATATTACGACCGTTAAAATCACCCATCATTAAACAAGGTTTCGGGAGCTGATCGTAAAGATCTTGAAGTTCATTGAGCCGGAGATTACCAGAAGAAGGTATGTACACCGTGCATAATGTGAAAACAGAATTCAAGGTAATACGAACTGCTACAGCTTGTAAATCTGTCACTAAATCAACAGGACTGTGTAAAACACCCATTTTAACCAATATTGAAGAACCGCCTGTAGCTTTTCGATTTTCCTCTAAAGCGTAGGAATGATAAGGTGTGTATTGGCGAAATTTAAATTTATCTTTATCTGCTTTCTTCAGAAAGGTCTCGTTGAGACAAAAAGCTGATGGTTCATAATCTTGAGTTAATAGTTGGAGTTCATTCAAATTTGGCCAAACTCCTCTGCAATTCCACTGAACGATAGTTGGTGGCTGAGCCATCTTTAGTCTGTATATAGAAATAAAACACAAAACTGTCCAAGCCAAGATATATAAGGTTAGCTTAGCCATTATGTACGTTTTATTTTGGGTAATCCTTTTTGACCTTTCTTATTATTTCTCATTTGTTCTCTCTTGTCTTTTTTATTTTCCTTCTTATAAACTTCTTTCTCTCTCTCTTGTCCCAACAAGTCCTTCGACATTTGGTTCAAGGAAGTCTCGCCTTTTAACGGACGATCACTACACTCCTGATACTCCTCATCAGAAAGCATGGGTGTATCGTTGGTAGAAGTGGGAGTAGCATCGACTATTTTAGGGTCTTTGCCGGATTCGATATCTATGGTATTCTCTTTATTCTTCTTTTTCTGATTCGAGGCAGCTTTATTACTACAAGACTCTTCACTACTTTCTTTTTCTGTGAACTCCTTCAGTACTTCCTCGTTTGGTGTAAAGTTTACATCTACACCGGAGTGAATAGGATTAATGAAGGAATCTACAGACTGCACAAGTGCATCCTGACCCGAAACACTACCAGTATCCGGTAAGTTGTCACCCTTCAATTCAACTTCCGGAGTTAATACTACGTCAACACTTTCAGTGTGATCAGAAATCGACTTCTGATCACCTGGCTCGGCCTCTACACCATCGCAAACCTCACTATCACTGTCATCTTCATCTTCCGAACCACAACCTAGCTCCATCTCGTCACCGAGAGGCTCGTAGTGGTTTGAGGTTTTCTCTTTGCTCCCAGCGGCAACTATCTCCTGATGACGTTTGATAGGTTTGCCATCAGGGCCTACAGTCTTCCATAAATCTATATAGTGCTGTTGTTTCTGCTGGACAGCGTCGGCGGAAAGTCTTCCTCGGACTTCTGTGGGCGGAACAGGGCGAGGACCTGAGGAATCACCCTTTCTGCCGTTAGCTACGGTATCTCCAGAAACCTGTTTGGCTTTCGGACAGGTTTTTTTAAGATGTCCTTCCTGATGACAAATCAGGCATTTATTTTTCAAAGGACACCTCCAGTTCATGTGATCTTCTGAAACACAAGTATAACATGTTTTTACTTGACCGTTATACCATACAGGAAGTCTCATACCTCCAATAAAAATAGAAGAAGGAAGAGCACGTTTGAATTTCGTCATCCAAATTTTTCGAACTCCCGTCTCAAAATCTCTATCAAACGAATAGAACTCCTTTTGTACAGAGAGAACATCCCCATAAAACTCAAAAGCACTTTTGATCTGGGAAATCGCATGGTCCTTTCATCTTTACCAGCAATTTCGCTGGATGTATTTCCTCAAAATGGCCACGTTGATCTCCAACACGAATACCTTCCAGCACTAGGCGGGTTTTGGTAGTTTCATTTGCTAGTGTGATGTTCCACAGGGTATTTGATACCTGTACTAGACCTTTAAGGATTTTCGGTCCTGATCCAACAGTGTCTTTTAATGCGTGATATATATCAATCGCATTAGCTTTCACTAGACCTTGAAGTTGTAGGCTCAGTGATCTATCATACTTTATAAAGGCCATAGTGAAAAAAAAAAAAATTCAAAGTCCCACTAGGGACTATCAATGCAACTACAAACTACAATAGTGACACGCACATACCGCAACAGTGAGCCTCCCCCCCCGATGGAGCCTCACTCCAAAGACGTACACTGTAACCTTTACAACAATACACTGAAACTTCAGGGCTAGGCAGAACAAAAGCCTAGTCCTAAACCCAGCGAGTTGCCTGGTTACAACGAGGAACAAAAGAACAGAGAACAAAGGCTAACGCACAGCTGTACACTCAGGGCTAAGCCTACAATGCACAGCTATATAACTTCGGTATGTTACATGTATCCAACCAACCTCGATTTACACAAATATTATGTGCAAATCGACCTACGTCAAACCGAACGAAAAACGAACCAACTTCAGACTAGAACAAGTCAACAAGGATATATATATATACAACAGCAAAATACGAAATATTTACAGACAGCGAACAAACAGAGAAGAGGGAGACAGAGAAAAAAACACACCGACCCTCTCGGTCACAAAGACCGAGACGGTAGTAATGGCGGCTCTCTGCCTTCCCAAACCAGGCCAAACTGACTAAGTCAGGAAAACGCCCTGAACAGCAAAAAACTGACAAATAATTCCAAACTTTCACCACAGATATTTGCCAAACGTATTCACAAAATATATTACACAAAAATCAGAGCTAAGATCAGCTGAAATCCGCAGAATTAGACAAATTTGTCGGAGCGAAGTGAAAACACGTCCGATTCCCAATCTCTCTACATCCGAGCTCCCGAAGATCATAATATGCTGTTCGAATAGCTTCATGACCTCATGACGGTTCCGAAACTACGAAAAAAATTGTGTCGAAACCATTTTAGCACCAGAATTGAGTTGAAAATAACACAAATGGGTGTTAGAATAAACACAACTTTGTGGTGATATATGAAGTTTAACACAAAACTATTTGAGCGAATCAAACATCAGCCAATGTGATGTATATTTCGTCTCCTTTGTTTGAAGTTACATGTTCGTCTCCGTATATTTGTTTTGACTTTGGAGACCCCCGATGTAGTATCCTCTCGTAACTTCGAAGAGTTTGTCCTCCATCCTTTTATCCGCATAAACTAGGCCTTCCTCAAAATATACTGAGATACCACGAAGGTGGTGTATCACACACGAACGCCGTCCGTTCAGTGGCTCTCTTTTTAAAAAGACGTTTCGAGTAATAACTGTACTGCTCACATCTACATGCAGGGCTGGCAATCTTAATAAATTAATTCTGTCAATGCTTTCCAATCCCTTATGCCGCTATATAAAACCTTACTTATTTCAGTTGAACTTGGTGCTCCGAGAGCCCATGAATTAACAGCCTTATAACATCACGGTCGTATTTGGACTAATCCTCTTACCCAAAGACCACATATCTATCTCGGATTATGTCGACACAATGACTGGACAGCGGCAAAATCAAAAGGTATCCCAACTGAGTTCTTCTGATTCGGCTGAGCCAATGAAAATTACTCCACCATTAATGTCTGCTTCAAAGCACTATGAATAGTTCTCAGGACTGTGGTTGTCGCTCGAGTTACTGCAAGCCGGTTAGATCCCACAAGCCAAATATCCAAATGGTGGAGCAGAT
Organism: Hanleya hanleyi; assembly: GCA_036873755.1. Taxonomy (NCBI): domain Eukaryota; kingdom Metazoa; phylum Mollusca; class Polyplacophora; order Lepidopleurida; family Hanleyidae; genus Hanleya; species Hanleya hanleyi. The sequence continues at coordinate 308,836 of JAVTVY010005825.1, forward strand.
GGGATTTAATGTTAATTAGATTGGCAGAGCTGGTTACCTGCATTATGGAGGGTGTGCATGCTGTACTTTCCACAAGCGAATTCGGGTTTGTTCATAAAGTGTTTCAAACCACGAGTTTGCTTGAAGAAAGAACATCACAAAGACGAGATCAAAAGTAAAACATTTGCATTTTATTCATGTTCTACTTACAACAGTCATAGCTATCCGGATGCAAAGAAATCGAGAAGAACGAATATACAAATAAAAATGGTATGATTTGCGATTTTCATCTTATATCCTAGCTGCGACCAAAGATGAAAGCAGAATCTAATATCGGCATACCAGTCAGAAGAATGTTATCGGCTTTACGAAAACTTACCATGCCAAATCATCATGAATATACAAATATAACTGTCCATTTTAATTACTCGTCTACTTTGGAGCCTGTCAAAAATCAATTTTTGTCTGCATAAATTTACTTTCTGTGCAGTGAGTAAAACATTGACCTTCACAGACTGACCATCATTACTCCGTGATATTGATAATATATTACGCTTGAAATAAATTTGAAATTTTCTGCATATGAAACTCCAGTATTATAGTTTGATGCACCGGGGTTCATTACATAGAAAGACGTCATATTGTATTCGTGTTCCAGTTGACAAAGATTGATACCCTACAAAGTAATAACAGGTGGCTCCTGGGTGTGCCGTTTATATCCCTTGTGCAGTGAAATTGCCGAATGATAAACCGCACACACGTCTATGACCGGGAATTAGAATTTCCCATATCGGAAATTCAGTCACAATTTCCGATATCGGGAATCCAATTTCCGATATCGGAAATTGTCTCCGAATTTCCGATATCGGACATTGCAATTCTCGATATCGGAAATTCAATTTCTGATATCGAAAATTCTAATTTCCGATATCGGAAATTCTCGAATAAAAAGCACTTTGGCTTGCCATATGTCTGGGTGGTGCGTACATGGTTCGTGGCTATATGACTGAAACAATGTTGGAAGTTATGTTGAATCTTATGCACTCGCTCACTCTCTTGTGTCAAAATAAATTGTATATAAGCTTAGTCTTCCAGAAGAATTGAGTAGTATATACTGTTAAATTTTGTGACATGAATTTTGTTTGAAACATGTGAACTAACACACAGGGGCTTATTACCGTTGTTAATTGGTTAATTAGGTTGATTACACAAGGTGATTTATTCCCTACCTCGACCCCTCCCCCTCTGTAATCAACTTAATTAACCAATTAATAACAGTAACGAGGCCCTGGTGCAGCATTCACTCCGGGTTCTTGGTATATTATTAAAGGAATAATTTGAATTTTGAGCAAGTGGGGTATTAGAGCTGACAAATATCCCAGTTTAAGCAAATCTGTCATAATTTCGTTTCTTTCGAAGACATATTTTCACAAATTATTGTCAGTCAGTTTTTAGCTGAAATGACTAAGTGTATAAGATCCATAAGATTTTCGATCTACATAACATTCGATTTATTTTCAATGAGCGCAATTAGGGAGTCTTCATCGATACCCAAATTAAAGAGCTATGTCAGCTGTGGACATCTGTTCTAAATATTTAGAACATATTTTATTTAACAATGTAATGTTGAAAAGTTATATGCATATGAATAAAAGTTTCATACAGTCCTGCCAGTATCGCTTAAACTGTTTTTCTCTTTAAAGAGAGGTGGAATATCATGCCACATCACTTCTGAATGAAAGGTCACTTCGAGTAAAGGGGTTGCCATTGCAATGTAGAGAGGTCACTTCCAGTTCAGTGACTGGCGGAGAAAACGTAAATCTTGGAGTTTCATGAAAAAAATGCGAAAAAACACTCTCAGTCACGTGGATAGACCTGGGCTAACCCTGGGTCAAATGGGTCATGCAGGGTCTCAACTTGAAGAGCGCTTCAGTGTCGGTCAGGTGACTGAAGGGTGAATCCAAGACTAGGAATTCCCCCCTTAAAACAGACTTTGCAGGGTGTAAAAATCTGGAAAATGGACTTCACATGAACCCATGGGGGTTTTTTTTCTTGTGGCGCAAAGTATAGTGTGTGGGTATTTGATCGATTTCTTGCACGCTGAAGCGTACTTTGGGAGTGGTCTCGAAGCCATTGGTTGAATTTCACAGGAAAGTGACGGAGTGCATCACCATGAAGCATTGAGGTGTAATTTTCGGCAATGGGTGGGCCATCCTGGGTCCAAACGGGCTGTCCAGGGTCTCATCTTGAAGCACTCGTGGAGTAGACTACGCCTGGCGTGAACCGAAAATGACGTCATGGTTCGCATGCGCAGTTGAGAAGTATTACAGAAAGGATATTTTGGGGTGCACATGGGTAAATGGAACTTGCAAGGCATCATATTGAAGCGCTTGTGGAGTAGACTACAACTGGGGGTTTTGAAATGGAGATGACGTCATGAAGAGTCGAAGAGGGCATTTTTGGGGTGTGTTTGAGCTATACAGGGGCCATTCCTGGTCTCATTGGGTGATGGAGGGTCTCGCCTTGAAGCCCTCGTGACTACTAATATCCAAACCAATTGTATTCTCTATCGCATGTGTAGTGTCAAATTTAGGACAGTATACGAATTGTCATTCTCATGTCATCAGATTGTATATTCCCTATTGTTATGTTGTTTATCGACGGTTTCGAGGTTAAAAACTCTGACGTTGGGAGAATGACTAATTGTGTACTACTTGACCATGATGCATGACAAGTAAAATTATGATGTCTGTTATTTGTCTATGAAAGGATGATTTTTATATAAATTTCACAGTGAAAACCCCACATTTAGGCAAGGCCTTCCCCGTTTTTGTTTTTGTTGTTGTTTTTGTTGTTGTTTTTTTTTAATTTGAGCTGCAAGAAGCACGTTTGGGAGATTTTTATTCACCGTATATAAATTTGTCAGAAGGTCCGGTTACTCACAGGTATGTGTATTCCGATATGAATAACATGAGATAATAAATGTGCGCATTTTATCGAAATAAAATCAGATGATCCGAGCACAAACTTGTTTCGTATTTTATTAGTTCCACTATCTGTCATATTTCATTTAAGGAACTATTGGCAATGCCTTTGTACCACTGAGTCGAGACACTTTGTTGTCCCTAGATTTGACTCTTGTACATGCATGCATTGTCGCCTGACCCTTACATCAAGTATGCACCCACGTTCATATATTGTCTTTTTCTAAAGTAATACGACTTCATCATATTCTGTGATGTTTAATCTCACAAACAGTGCGCGAGAGTAGAAGTCCAGCATTTCACTAATCTAAGGCATGGAAGGACTCAACGATATTGGGCACCCATATTAGATTTTCGTATACATTTTAGCATAACTAAAATATGACTCCTGGAACCATAATTATATTTCGATTTACTGTAACGGCAGAGATTGCGATATTGAAAACGGTAGGTCGGTTTAAGGTGTCATACTATAGATAACCAGGCTTAAATATATAAGAAAAAAAGGAAAACAAAACTTCTAACGTCAGCCGACGCTGTTTATGTCACTATATTGCCAGGCGGAATGGAAACGGACAGCATATTCCAGGTATTAATTGAGTTTCTAGCTAATAGACTTAGCGCAAGTCTACCACATTTGAAATGAACACAATTTTGAAAAATCATTATGATCTTATAAAAACTCAAATACTCAAAAACGGCCTGTCATCGACGGTGCGCGGACATCCCCCCGAGGACATTTCTCCCTGCTGACATATCCCACTTCATATATATCTGTGTACTATGAGTTCATACGAATGTGTAACAAAAGTGACTTTGTCTTATTTTTTTCTTGTTTTCTATAATTTGGCATGACTAAACAATAAATACACAGTATAAGTTAATAACTATCACATAGTTATGTGATTCTAATTATTGATTCTACTCGAGCAGCAGGTTGAAATCGGGATAATAAAGCTGTGAAGATTGTTAAATGGTATTGTAATCAAAGGTTTTGAAGACAAACTGTATACAATGACTTTCCTTGTGCCATGCACAGACTGATTCTACTCCGGCAATGGGCTAACTCGGGATAAAGATAAACTAAACAATAGATTCTACCTAGTTACAGACATTATGTAACAAACATGCTGATTGATTCAAATTGGTGATTAAATTTTTAAAAAAAACATATTTGCAACAAAACATCATCTAACAATGATGTTTATTTTGTCTCCGTTGAAACCATGGGGTATTCTTCGAAATCATGTCAATTTATTGAAAGTAACTTATTGAAAAGATAGTCATCAAAATCGCTTTATTTATAACTTGGTTGCATTTTTATTTTGTTACTAAATCATACAAATCTGGTTAACAGTGCCGCTATCTTAAATATAGCAGGGGAAAACTTATGTTCCATTAAGCTTATTGAAAATAAGAATAAAATGTTTTTGTCAATATTTTAACTGTGTTTCACATTCGTATGAAGTCATAGCACAAATATATATAGGAATGAGGGGGAAATGTCCGCAGGGGGAGATGTTCGAAGGGAGAAATGTCCTGGATTCGCCATCGACACCAAATGTAACTGTTGATAATGTATAATTATGACTTTATCGATAATATACGGAAATATTTTACATGATAATTGCAAGCGTGGGTAATAAGATAATGTCACTATAACAAGTTTTTTTGTTTGCTCTTGCCTTCAGACTTTACAAATCATTCGGCACAATACATTATTTGTTATTTTAAAAGCCATTAAGACTTTACCAAAAGAGATATAGATTATTAAAAATTCTTGCATTTCTGAGAATGATATCTTGCTCGCAAATAATGAATGACTGCCTTTTGCAACAAAAAAAAGGATGGAGAATTGCCAGTACGCTTCGTTGCAGACAGTATACTGTTACAGATCACACCGTAAATTCACAGTTAAATGTACTGGCAGAAAAGGTGCCAGTACATTCAACAGTAAAATTACATTACAATGTATTTTACAATTACCGCTTTTTAACATGTCTTAAACTGTAAAATGTTGCACCGTATTTTATAATTACCGTTTTTTAACAGGCAATTAACTGTTAATTAGGTTGCACTGTAATTTACAATATCCGTTTTTATTAACATCCTTTAATGTTCAATTACGTGACACCGTTGTCTACAATTATCTGTTCCGCGGAAAAGTACCGTTAGGTCACTGGAAGGCCGAAATGGTCATTGCTCGTTCGCGTATTTCAGCTCTTTGTGTTTACAAATGCAGTCACCACAAGTTTCGTAAATAATGATGAAGTAATCCCTGACAGGAATCTCCGTTAGGTAAAACTAAAATTAAAGTTAGCCACCGCGTTACTCCTTGTGCGCGTTCTGGTGATGCTCTGGATGTTGTACAACGCAGGTGTTGCAGGTCTCCTGCAAATGGGCGTTTCGTGTGCAAAGATAACAACCTCCTTTCAGAGAAAACATGAATTTTTGTTATGCTTGTGCGCAGGTTACCCGTTCCAGTTGATACCAACTGAAATATCACAGTTCAATGTACAGATTAATGTGTTTACGGTTAAATATACTGTAAACGCCAACATACATTTACTGTAATTTATAACAGTGTATACATATGCCGCGTACCAGCAAAGATACGAAGGCAAATTGCCAGGGGAAGAAAGTATATCACTGATACCCACGGGAGAAGGAAGCAGGGGTGCCGAGAACTCCTATTTATCAGCACAGATACTTGATTCGATAAAAAAATTAATGAAGTTTCAGTTAAGGTGGTCACATCTTTACTGAATATATAGCTTGTGTGATTCAAGTATTATTCGTGAATATTTCCCATGGGATTCAAGTATTTATCGTGAATATTTCCCGAGGTCTCCATTTACGGCACACATGGTATGATGGATCTAACCTTTATGTCACACTAGTCTCTTAGTCGGTTAATATGTATTCAGACTAAGACTTTTGTAAACAAATGCATCAAGCTTAGATATGGTATGCAAGTTCTTATCTGCTTTATGTATCAACCCATTCTTAGGGATCCATTGTGAGTGCGGAATCCAAACTATGATGTTTCGTGATGTAACTTTTGTTGTGTGGTCGGTAAAGAAGAGTAAATTATCCAGTTTCGTCTGAATTTTGACGAAACCAGAACTAGATTTTCCTCACTATGTTGAAAATGTGTCCGTTCATGTTTTGTGTATTTTTCAATCTGAAATTCTATGGTGTAACTTTCATGAAATCTTTTCTGACCAACCTATATTGTCGTATCAATTACACTTTCGATCAGATGAACAACCAGAAAGTCTCAGGAGATACTAACCATTCTCTTATGCCTCTCTTTAGGAAAAAGTGGTCCCATGTAGTAATGTGCACATTAGGGGAACATATTTATTTTAATCGGAATGCACACAGATATCTGACGCACTGCGGGATTCTCGAAAATGCTCTCAAGTTCATCAAACTCTTCTAGGTACAATAGCACGCAAACCTTGTTGATATAGACACGCGCCGGTGTTTTTTATGTACGATTGTGCAAATCTGCATAATAGAGCAATATTAAAAATCAATTGGGGTATATTGATCAGAATTAGCATTGATATCACCAGTGTTTCATGATTATCAATACACGTTCTCACTTTGATAGTAACCTTCTTGCTTCCATCTGAATAGTTTTCACATGTGTCGCACAAGATTGGTTGCCACTTATGCTGAATAATGCGTTGTTTCATTCCCCCAAAAGAGGGATTATTCCTTGAGAAATATAATTCTAAGTAGTAGAGAAAGAAGATCTGGGCGTCCATTGACCTCTGGATATCGTGACCGGTGTTGATCTTTGACCCTGCACATGCGCAATGGATTGAGCATGCCAAGAGAAAGTAGGACGATTTACGGAGAACGAGAGGGGTGAGAGACATGGAGATTTCACCCATGCAACGAGACTCTTGGGACCCAGGCATGCGCCATAAGATAGTGTGGTAGGGGAGTAAGGGTGCACACGTTCAACCAACCGGTGGCTCCATCTTTGCGCGTATGGACAGAACTCTGAATGGTATAGGAAAAACCTGGATGCCCACTCGGAACAAGATGTGGGGGTGACTGAACTATCGTTTTCTACAGGGTCCTGACCACTGTAGGGTCAGTGATACGCGAATGCGCACTTGGAGAGTAAGAGAGAAAGCGCATTTTCGGTGTGGATTGTGGGCCGTGTAGTCTAAACCTGTCGGGACGCGGTGAGGAGGGATAAAGTGGTGGATATAGCAACTTGGAAAGGTCAATTCCGGTAACTTGACTGGCGGGGGATTTCCCGGTAAAGTTTGAAACCGTTGGCTGATTTTGAAGCTCTCGGCGAGTAGACTACGGTTGAGATGGTTTGGACTGGAAGTGACGCCATTGTGTTCATGCGCAGTCGAGGAGTAATAGAAAACAGGAACTTTTAGATCGATCTCTAGGGAACGTCTTTGCTCTGAATGGATCTTGTCGGATGCCGTATTGAAGCGATCGTAGAGTGGAATACGATTAGAGTGGCTTGAACAGCAAATGGTCTCATAGATTACCAGAACAGTTGGATGGCATTTGAATACGAACAAGAGCGAACATGGCCGAAGATTTACGTTACACAACGGTAGTTTCTTATAGTGCGGCTTCTCACTGGACAAGAGCGAACACCGCCGACAACACCAAACAAGAATTGTAACATCCAACGTGGCTTGCCAAGGTTGGGTGTGAGGTGATGGCGGGATAATATAATGTGTAATACGCAATATTTTGGGCAACAACTGACTACTGACACGACCAATATTTCGGGGTAAAGTTATTGGTTCTAGACTGGCCTGGTGTGTTCCCGGAGAGAAAATGTGCTGTTTTCAGTTCGAAATAGGCGATTTTGCACAAATCCACTACTTCAAGATGCTGTTATTCAAACACCCTAAGACCCAGAGAGGGGAACTTCCTCAGACCATAAGACATGATATACCTTGATAGTTCTGAAAAGCGTACGGCTCATTTTGATTCGATATTTCGACTCCTTATTTTGCCATCCTCCGGCTAACTGAAACTTTCTTTCGTATGTGATATTTCATTTTGGCACTCAAAGCGCACCTCATGGTGCCAAGGAGAGAGAAAGAGAGAATAAACTAAGTTTAATGTCGCGTTCGGCAATATTTCAGCTATATAGCGACGATTAAACAAAATTCTGTGAATTCTAACAAAAGCAAGTCAACAATCCAGCAAACCATAAGTAATCAACACAACACACCAAAAGACATGCACATGCATTAAAACTCATGCCACAAACTGATTTCTCTCAAATAATCTAAGATACAGTCTTCTCTCACTCGACTAAAAAGATCATCTGAAATAACTGCTCGATAAAAAGAATCTCTTAAAATCTATACAGTCAATAAGAATATGTTCCACTGTGAGATCTCCATGGTGGCCAAAATCTCACTGAACCGCGCCAGGTCCATTTCGATATTTTGTGTATTCTTATAATTGAGTTAAGATAATTTCCTGAGTTCACAGAAAACGTTTGATTAGACACCAATTTTACACAAAATCGGTGTCCCAAAACGGCGATTGAAATTTGACGATAAACACAATGTTCAGTGAAATACAACGTTCTGGTCTATACTCAAAACAGACTGCCACTGAGAACCATTTACCGAGATATACAAGTAAAAAATTGACATATTTTATATTCTGCATTGTTTTGTTAATACTTGTCATAGCACTGTACGACTATCACTGACTGATAGAACATAGCCAGATGTCCAGTTCACCCGAGGCGGGCCGACAGGCTAGTTAGAGCCGTGTGGATATACATCATGCACATATGCATTCAATCGTCACAGTCAACCCTATTGGGGTTATAAAAAGAGGTTTTCTATATTATAAATTTACCAATAAACTAACATTGTGGTAACCACGATGAAAAAACGGCTAGAAAAACCCCTGTGACTCCTGATTCCTGAAACGACGAAGTGGAAATCGTCAAGAAGTAGAACTTTCTAACCAATCCATTGTAGTTGGCATTGTATGAAATAAGCAAAGAAACCCCATACAGTTTCCCTTGCACTTGTCGTGTTATGCCACGTATTATACACTCATATTATCCACGAGAGCGTGTTGAATGATCAAAATAAAAATTATATACCCTACACACAATAAAACCATATCACATTTTCATATTTGCATTAATTTGCAAAATGAAATATTACTATTTAAAGGATATTAAAGTGTTGGTAAATGAAAATATTTCCAATATATTTACAGCGCAGTCATTCCTTAACATTTGCATATATTTGCAGTATTTATCAAACTGGTTGCAAAAGTTCAGTTCTGCCATATATTTGCTGATCATATAAAACGGAATGGTATACCCGTATAACCATCAGTCAAAGGGATAAACTGAATATTTGCTCTCATCGAAATATGCATATATTTACCAGGCGGTGAAATAACTTATAATGCTTCATTTGGTTTTCTTTACAGTCTGGATAAAATTAGATGAATCTTAATATTTGCCGTGTATCAGAATAACCATTTCATGATGTCAAATCTTAATATTTGCCATATAAAAGAATTACCGTCTTATGACGTTTAAAAGCATAATGAACGAGTATGAGACGTACCTCTTGGGAGAAGCCGGTTGATGGAACTTCGACATTGCATTTCAGTGATAGGTTAAATTTAAATAAATATTCATATATACAAATACTTTGTCATACCTCTCGAATGTAGTCAAAGAGTTTTATTTGATTAAATTTAAGGCAATCTGGCCATAATTGGTTATTTTACATTTCCTGTTGTATGGAATATAATTTGATACTAAATATTCCATACCTGTGACCATACTATTTTGGGTATATGAAATATAGGATGCCATATCTATAATATGTATCCCGTAAATGTATTTGTCATCTTGGCCTCTCCAAGCTGTAATGTACGGGTCATACGCTATGAAATACAAACATCCGCAATAGAGGGCATCTATGTAAAGAAGTGCAAACAGTGGCCTCTCCCATTAATAAGCAATACATTTCCCCAGTACGTGAAATCCGCCTTTTGTGAAGTGTTTATTGATGACGGTGAGAGCGAGGACTCCGCACCCTAGTAGAAATATTTGTAAATAAACATTGAATGGAAGGCTAGATGTCGAAATGATAGCCACAACAAAGCAGTTTTCTCTCTTTATTTGTAAAGCAGTGCTAGGAGTTGATGAACAAAGCGTTTATTTTGTAATCTTCGTATTGGTTTGTCTGTATTTTATCCTCCTCCTCTTTTATCCTAACACGCCAATGCTAGTTCTATGAAACGTGTCCAATAGCGCTGAAACGTGTGTAGCTAAATACATATTAAATGTAGAAAAAGTGATAACGGGTATATACTGTCTACAGACGCCACCACCACCGCCACGGCGACCACCACCACCACCACACCGCCACGACCACCACCACCACCACGCCCACCACCACGCATGCGCACCCGAATAGCGGCGAAAGTTACCGAAATTTGATAAATTCGTATAGAAGTTTTACTGCAGACCCTGACACGAGGAATACAACGTCGCAAACCGCGTGCGAATATGTCGCTTATTTCTCGAGAAATGGTCAAATCACGTGACACCCATTATCGTCTAATTGCGACGAAAGTTATCGCCGGCCGATAAAATTGTATATGGCCTTTATTGTGCATCTATACGAGAGGTATACGACGCCGTAAGCCGCGAGTCCCTGTCTGTCTTAGTTCCTGAGATATCGCCATCGGCAATTTATAGAAAATACGACGAAAATAAGTAAAAAAAAAGATCGAAATTTTTTTTACTCCGAAACAAAATTTGGACGCTCTAGGGTGACGCAATAGGCTTCTCCAGCTTCCTGGTTCGAGGACAGGGAAGCCGGGGAAGTCTATTGCGTCACGTTGTATTCCTCGTGTCAGGGTCTACAGTAAAGCTCCTATACGAATTTATCAAATTTCGGTAACTTTCGCCGCTATTCGGGTGCGCATGCGTGGTGGTGGTGGTGGTGGTCGTCGTGGTGGTGGTGGTGGCGGTGTGTGGTGGTGGTGGTCGCCGTGGCGTCTGTAGACAGTATATACCCGTTATCGCTTTTTCTACGTATTTAATATGTATTCAGCTACACACGTTTCAGAGCTATCGGACATGTCTGAACACGCTTCATAGAACTAGCATTGGCGTATTAGGATAAAAGAAGAGGAGGAGGAGGATAAAATACAGACAAACCAACACCAAGATTACAAAATAAACGCTTTATTCATCAACTCATAGCCCTGCTTTACAAATAAAGAGAGAAAACTGCTTTGTTGTGGCTATCATTTCGACATCTAGCCTTATATCAGCAGCACATAGGTATTCTTATGAATATGACTATATGCAGGCGCTTTCAAAAACCGATCCATTCAAAGCCCGTTCTTTCTCATTCACCAAACGCTATATAGACGATCTTCTCGCTGTGGATAATCGCTATATAAATGACGCAGTGAAGGATATATATCCACCTTCACTGGATTTGAAGGAAACTACAGAGAGCCCTACAGGCACATCATATTTAGATATCTATCTCTATAAAAATGAAGAGGGCATTCTCTCTCGTCGACTTTATGACAAAAGAGATGATTACAATTTCGACATCGTACACTATCCCTTTCTGGACAGTAATATTCCAGTGGGACCTGCATATGGCGTATACATATCTCGCTTAGTAGCATTTGCTAGATCCTGTGTTAAATGTGACGATTTTAATCAACGTCACAAAAATTGTTGCAGAAACTTATAAAACAGGGCTATTCCACCAAGCGCCTCCACTCAAATTTTCTCAAATTTGGCGATACATATCGCATGCTGATAGCAAAATACGAACGTAGCGTGCAAGATCTATGGCGCTACGTTTCGTAACTTCGTAACCGCTCAACCCGGGGCTTTGTATGAACCCATGTGCTTCCAAGATCATCATGATACTCGTATGAACAATCACAATCAAAGCGTGACTGAGATACATCATTCTTTAGATGACGACTTTACAACGAATATTATGGATTAAGAATAATGATCAGCGATACGGATTTGATATTTTTGGAACATCATGATGTCTTGCCGGCATCATTGAAAACTGCTGACCGCTTCTCTCTTGCAGGAAACAAGCCTATGTTTTTGTATACTATGATTGTCTTTTTGAATTCGGTGCGAATACTGTTATATGGAATGTGGAATAGGTCTTTGGATTATGGACGCGGATATTCTCTAATGGACGACGGCTGGATTATGAATGACGGACTAGACGCTTGTAATTCCATTCAATGTTTATCTACAAATATTTCTACTATGGTCTTTATTCGGAGTTCTCGCTCTCACCGTCATCGGTCAACATATCGAATAAGCATTTCCGCATCTTAATCGTCTGTTTGAGTGCTTCCTCGTAGTCTATGTGTTATATAGTTTGCAGACGCCTCGTTGATTTCAAAATATCGTTTCGAATATAATCAGTTTGTAGCTTTTGTATGTTCACGAGGAGATTGTAGTATTTTTGACGTAAAGTCTTCATCATCGTTGGAATATAATCCTTCATAGCATTTGCACCAGTCTCATCCTCGTCGTAACCTTGGATCGCTGTTTTCTCTCGTCAATGTCAACCTTACAATCTCCACACGTTATATTTGACCCGTTTTCGCAAATGGATACGTTGATCTATTTCCCCAGGATGGTGGAGTTCGTCATCTGAAGGGTAGTTTCTCTTTCGTCGTTCCATTTCATTCCCGCTCCTCTGTATCATCTGCCTCTGCTGGTACTCCTCATTTTCATTCCGTTTGAACCACGGTGCATCCGTCATCGTATATAATCCCTCTCCCACTTGTTCATTCCTCTTAGCGGACCATGCTGGATCCTGATATGGTATGCGTTGAATTTGAGTTGATGGATTATGAATTGAGGCTGGACGTGGTGACAGTTGTCTCTCTTTCACGAGTTCCTCATCGCCTGATGTTACATTGCTAGACAGTGTCCTTTTCCGCTGTATGGGGTTTTAAATCGATGAACAGATATCCGAACGGACGAGATGTGACTTCGTGAATATTTTGTCATGAAATGTGTCGTATCCCGAGGAAAGATCCTTCTCGTGAACGTGCTAATTTGCTATCTATCAATAGGATTATTGAATAGAACGAAATACTGGCAGTTTAGCGTGATATCTCGAGATGCCTTGCCTTGAGGGAAGAGATTCTGAGTCAAATAAATTATGGACAAATTTCTGTGATGGGACCCTTTGGTGAATAGGTCGGCAACTTTCGAATTGTCCTTGGCCGCACTCATCAGGTCATCTAGCACTACCACGTTGGTCTGCTGGGAATCGAAGTAATACTCTTCGCCGATGTCGTGAGGAATTTCTGGTACGAAGCTCACATTCTGTAATCGCGTATTCTCGTACGCGGGCTGCCATTGGCTATACCACCATACAACGCGTGTCGGAGCTGGGGTTGCCACACGTTCCTCTAAGAACTTCATCACCCAGGACGTCTTTCCACATGCCGTAGGGCCGCTCACCGTCATCGTATAGGGATGCTCTTGTTTGAACTATAGCAGGATTCAGTGGTGTCTGTTGACCGTGTTTGCATTGAATGTGTCTGAGCATACTATCGCGACGAGAGAAGGTTCTCTCACAGAAATTACACGTACACGACATGCTGATTAGTCAACCAATACAAATGGACTGATGAGGGAAACGCTTTAATCCCTATATATAGACACCACCACCACCGCCACGGCGATCACCACCACCACCACGCAGGCGCACCCGAATAGCGGCGAAAGTTACCGAGATTCGATAAATTCGAATAGGAGCTTTACCGTAGACCCCGATACGAGGAATACAACGCCGCAAACCGCGTGCGCGTATGTCGCTTATTTCTCGAGAAATGGTCAAATCACGTGCCATCGATTATCGTCTAATTGCGGCGAAAGCTACCGCCGGGCGATAAAATTGTATAGGGCCTTTATTGCGCATCTACACGACGCCGTAACCCGCGAGTCTCTATCTGCCTTAGTTCCCGGGATATCGCCATCGGTAATTTATAGAAAATACGACGAAAATCGGCAAAGTCCAAAGCAAAAATCCAATTTTTTTTTACTCCGAAACAAAATTTGGATGCTCTAGGGGTATAACTGAGGAATTTATGCATTTCATGCCTCATTCACCGTCTATATACATAGAAATTACTACGACTTCAGTGTATTACTTATGGTGACTTACATAAGGCGACCTAGTGGTCTTACTTATGGTGACTTACTGACCTAGTTATGAGTTAACCTATTTTTTTATTTTTAAATTTTTTTATTATTTTTTTGTATTACGTAATAGGCCTTCCCGGCTTCGCTGGCCCATAACCCCCTTTTATATTCTACTACTAATGCGTTAAAACAGGTACACCCATCAAAATTTGTACAACAAACCAATCTCTCTCAAATAAGGAGAAAGAGAGAATTAAGGTTTAACGTCGCATTCAGCAATATTTCAGCTATATAGCGACGATCAAACAAAATTCGAAGTAATCAATTCAAAAACTCGATAAACTAATGCGTTAAAACAGGTACAAACATTAAAATTTGTACAACAAACCAATCTTTCAAATAACTTAAAATACAATCCTCTTTCACTCTGCTAAAAAGATCTTCCAGCGTAGCTGCTCGATAAAAAGTATCTCTTACAATCTCAAAATCTATGCAGTCTATGAGAATATGTTTCACCGTGAGATCTTCATGACGTGGAATACACCTTCGGACCGGCTCCTGTTTTAGTAAATATTCGTGGGTTAATCGTGTATGACCAATCCTAAATCGTCTAATCATGGCCTGATCGAAAAGTTTCTGACTGTTCAGAAGCGTATAACCAACAGTTTTTTTTGAACTCGTGAAGTATCCCATAAAGATTGAAACAGCTTTCTCACATAATCACAGATAGATGGTCTGAAATCGCTGTATTGAATCCCAACAGGATCAACTTCTTCATCTAGAGCTGCCTTAGCCAATCTATCAGATTCAGTATTGCCTTTGATGTCAACGTGAGTAGGCACCCAACAAAACACAATATCTATCTGTTGATCAAATCTAGTTTCATATAACTGTAGAATTTTCAAGTTAGTGGGATGAGTTGAAATTCCACTTTTAATCGCTTTAAGGCATGACAGTTAATCCGAGAATATGACATATGTTTTCCTTGTAGTGGACCTAATACATTCTAAAGCTGATAACAGAGCTTTTGTTTCTGCAGTAAATATGGAACTTTTACCTGGTAGACGACAGGTTTTAGTTTTGGAACTAAAGATAGCAGCACATGCTACTCTCTCACCATCTTTAGAACCATCGGTATAAATAGCCTGATGTGATCTGTATTTTTCTCTCGGTAGACCAAATTCTTGTGTATACACGAGCTGGTTCGTGTCTGCCTTTTTATATTTCGTCAGTGAAATATCTACTTCTGGTTTGGCTAACTGCCATGGTGGAGTTGGCAAGAGCTCGTTTGGTAAAATTTAACCAACTTTAATACCAGCTGCTATAATGTGTGGTTTCATACGGATTCCAAGAGGTGGAATAATCGAGGGTTTCTTTAAATAGAAATCTGCGTACTGAGGGTTGAAAACACAGTTATATGCAGGATTTGAGTGGTTCGAACGCAGTTCGGATTCCAAGAGGTGGAATAATCGAGGGTTTCTTTAAATAGAAATCTGCGTACTGAGGGTTGAAAACACAGTTATATGCAGGATTTGAGTGGTTCGAACACAGTTTTATGATATATTGCAGCGATAGTTTAATCCTTCGAATTTCTAAAGGAAATTCATCCGCTTCGACATAAGCTTTCTTTGGGTGATGTTCTGAACGCAAAGAGGGAAGTCTTAGTCCTTGATGGAGAATAGGATCTAGCTTTGCCAAATTTGACTCGCTTGCACCATTGTAAAGAATAGGACCATAATCAAGTGTGGAACGAACAAGTGATCGATATGAATGGAGAAGAGTTTGCGGATCTCCTCCCCACTTATAGCTGGCAATTACCTTCAACAAATCGTGCATTTGGCTTTCACTACTACTCGTTTGGAGTTGTGCTGTGCCAAATGTCAGATGATGTTGAACGCATTATTGGCTATGGAGGCAGATCTCTCATTTCTGCTGAACGCAACTATGGCATAACTGGGAAAGACTGCATGCATTGATCTTCGAGATCAAACATTTCTACTACAGCTCATTTAGAGCCATTGTCGATCACAGTGCCTTGCAGTGGCTACTCTCCGTCAAGGAACCGGTGGGCAGACTAGCTCGGTGGGCATGCCTCCTACAATCCTACAATTACACAATCAAATACCGCCCAGGGAGCGCACATATGACGGACGTACGATGAAGCCAGTGGACAAGATGACATCTGTCTCTGGTTGCAGCCAGCTATTGGAAGGATAATTCTATTATAGAGTCAGAGCAACCATCACGTCACTCTGAGACGAACGAACAACCACGCGCAACTATCGACACTGACCAAACAATCAACTGTGTCGGAGACTGTGCCATCTGTAGGTGTGATTCGCTCCAAGGTGAAGGAGCGTGATGTGTCAGCAAATGACCGTACAGCTGCCACAGTGATACTTATCTCGTGCTCTATTTCTTTGGATTCCATAGCAGTAGCACAGAACAGTGATCACAACTGTAAACCCTTACTGGATTATCTTAAGAATGGGGCTTTGCCATCTGTCGGAAAGCAACGTGCTGATATACTAACTGTTAGCCCTCATTACTTCCTACAGAATGGGCTTTTGTTTCACATGTGGTCTCGGGACGTTAAAGTTCATCGATCACAATGCCTTGTGCAATTGGTTGCCCCTCAGTCACTCATCAAGGATATTCTTAGCCAGACTCGTCCTTGTCTAGGGGACATTTTGGGATTCAATGCACCATCGAGAAAACGCGTCTAAGTTACTTCTGGAGAGAAATGTGCAATGACATTGCTCAGTGGGTGACCTCATGCCATGTTTGTTGCTCCAGGAAGAATCCCCAGTGTCTTGTGAAGGCACAGATTGTGCCAATGCCAGTTGGATTTCCCTTTCAACACATTAGTACGGACATACTCGGACCGCTTCCGACATGTGAACAACGAGTACTTCATATTTTTTTTACTCTTTCCAGTTTCTGACATCAAGGCCCCTACAGCTGCGAAGTGTTTTCTTGAAGGGATCATCTTTAGACACGGTGCTCCTTCCTCGCTTCATTCAGATCGCGGGACAACACAAGGTCATGCCTTGACTCCACTGGCTACACAGTACTGTCCATTCCCCAGGCTGTCGACGTGCCTACAGCTTAGTACTTGTCAGACGTTCTCCGTTGACAAGAACATCTTAGAGGAATGGAATCGTAGAGTGGTCGAACAACGTGCAAGTGCGGTAAATGACCCACTCCTTCCAAGTTGGTGACATTGTCTACTTGTGAATGCCAGGTATTACTGCTGGTCAAACAAAGAAACTTTCATCAACATGGACCGGACCATTCTACATTGTACAGAAATTGTCGTCGCTCCAGGTGAAGCTTCGACGCGTCTGTGACAAGCTGCGTGCATATCAAGCGGCTAAAGACGTGCATAATTCGTGGCGACGGCCCCATTGACTCTACAGAGCCCTCCGATATCGACGCCACGAAACCAGTAGTGTTGTCTCCTGACGAAGATCCCCCAGACAATATCTCCAGTGATCACGATCTAGCGACACCTGAAGTTCCACCTCCAAACAGTACCGCTCCCACCATTCTACGAGGTAGAAAAGGTGCTCAGTATTTAAATTGTCATTATCGCGTCAAGTGGTTGTCGTTTGATAGTCGCTATAACTCATGTGTATCCTTTTCTGACTCGAACCCTCCATGTCAGGAAATGTTGCAACGTCTTCATGTGAATATTCGCACGACACGCTGTCGAAAGCGCCGATTGATCATTATGTTCGATGCTTGGTTTTGATACTCCGACCCTATGTCTCCATAGTTAAGGTGCTCTATGATATTTTGATAAGCCCATAGTCAATATATAAATATATATATTTTTTCTTTTCTCAGTTCAATTGGCAGACCACCATTTTTGTTTTTATTTGAAAGTTGCGCGTTATATTACATCGTTGTGCCTCTCATTCCTTCTTGGATATTTATTCCAAGTTTTCTTGAATTATACTGATGCATACCTTAACATTGCGCCTGATATACTCTGATTCATCTGTATACAAGCAAGCAGATGCTATGTGCTCGCATGTTACTTTTTTAAGCTGCAAATTGTTTAGGAACCAACTGTAAGCGAGATTCTCCCAGTTCCCATCGATATTTTGTTTCTTGTGATAGGGCCCATTGCTGTTAACATTGTCGATGTGACAGTGGAATTATACCTTGCAAAATAGGTGTTCCTTCAATCTTGCAATTGCTCCCGTTTGTCAAACATCGTTCCCATTTGTAAAATGACACTCATTTGTTGACTTTATTGACTGTAAGGCACGTCATGCTAATGTCGCCTTCAATTGTTGGACAATACACAGTACCCCGCCATGGTTTCAGCCAATGGGTTATCACGTGTAACACTGGGTTATTTTAACAATATTGTTGTAGACTGTAAAATAATTCATGTAGTTTCACCATTTTTTTTTAAGAAAAAAAATTGTTTCATTATTTTTTTGATGGAAAAGGAAAACATACTGAGTTTGTAGAATTTCTTTGCCAATTTTTTTTAATTCAGTTTTTGAACATTTATGGGCTAGAATAACCTAGACTGTTTACCCCACGTGATCCTGAGCATTTTGTAGCGAAAACCGCACAACAGCCCAGAACTTTTATAAAATGTAGCTCGATAGCCAACAGAACGTAAAGATAGCTCATATCATTAAAAACTTAATCGACTTTTCAGATCTAAAATTTGGTAGAAATATGACTAGTCGTTGATTAGAAATGAAAGCTTGAAGACCGGTGGTGGTGTCAAAATGGTGGCCTCTGGCGAGGGCACATGTTTCTTCGAGTTTTGGGGTGATTTTTAGGCACCGTCGCTGTTATGTATGAAAGATGTGTATATTGACTGAACTTGTAATCAACATATCCTGAATTTATGGAAGCCGTGTGACGGGAGTTTGTGGGTGCAATATTAACAGAATATACGCATTTTAACGTGAAAACTTGCGAAAAAGGCAATTTGCCAGACAACTTTGCACAATTTTGGTCCATGAAATCCCCTCTGGAAAATCCCGTCGGTCATTTTTGAGTAGAAATGACTATTTGAGGTTACCTGATTATGCCCACGAGCGACGGTGTGTTTTCCAAAAGCCGCACCCCGCGCTAACATCAACGGAATCCATTAAACCCTGTTGCTGTTGAAGCGCGCATACTGGCACGTGGTTCATTCAAGTCAAACCAAACGGGCGAAGCAATCTACCGAGTAGAAATTTCACACGTTCATGCTGGAGATATATGTACTGCAGTTCTATAATTTCTACATCAATCAGGTTTGTTTGCAAAGTGCCAATTAGATTATTCTAGTATATGCATCGTACTTGACTATTGTTTGTTTAGGCAGAGTGCCAAATTGAACAATAAAACGGAAGTTTATAGAAAGTTTCCTCAATATCAGTATTCAATATAATTCACCTCAATTATGTTTCTTTTATGGTTATGTTTTTCAAATATAGCAATTTATAATTGTCCATAATGGATATAATAGATATGCCCTATAATCTATTCAATAGGTTCGAATAATTAGGTATTGTGTTACTTCAGTCCATCATTGTAGAAGCTCGAATTTTTTAACTCGATCTGTACCGGTATTTTCAACAGTTTCAAGCTGGTATCAAGACCGTCATGAGCATAAACAAAGCAAAGATAAACGATAGCCTAAGTAGTTATTCCCACCTTTCGAGCAGGATGTAATATGATTAAAATAGTTGTGTAGACATTTTTCATTTTTGTTTGTCAATGACAGACAATCATTGGATCATATTTCTATCAGTGATATGGTACAGAGAGGATTAATTTTGAACCTCCTTCAGTGAATTATAAAAATAAAATCATTGTATCTGCTGAATTCCTTAAAGTAATTCAAAATTAATAACATCATGCACACATGTACCCGTGAATTCTGTTTCCATTACAAATAGGAGTAATAGCAAATGGTGGCATTTTTGTATACCGGTACTGCTTGAATGTATCCTGTACAATGTTATGTCTGATAATTTATTCTCATATTCAGCGAGATTATTCTTATAAATTTCTCAAAGCTTATCAACACTAACACAATAAACAGCTGTTTGGCTAGTTCCCAGTCAAAACGCAAAGTATAAAGGTGGTGGGAAAACGATACTGATGCAAATTTTATGAATGGTATGAATTTACGAACGTCATGTTGATTACATTTTAATTGGAAGAGATTGATACCTGGAAATTCACGAATAAGAACTAAACAGCATTAATAGTACCCATGGCCACCCAGTCAGCTGTTGGATCCCTGGAGCATCAAATCGAAAGACACATTTGAGTGCATGGTTTATGCCCCATGAAAGCATACAGATGGAAATATATAATTTCTTTCTATTTTGAAATATTAATTAATACAGATCTAAACAAATAACAATGAATGTGAATATATTAAAATGGGATCCATTTACAGTGACAGACACCAGAATTGTGATCCACAAACCAGGGCTGCAATTGAGGACAAACGATCAAAAGAGTGCATCTGTGCGAACCCAGTCAAATGGAACCACGGTTGAACGGTTTATTTCTCGCCTTCTACATGATTTAAAATTTCTCTTTCTAATACTGAGAAGTGAGAATTTCAGTCGTCTGATTAGATAATGCCAATGGTTCATTGACCGACTGACTGACTGACTGACATAAGCTTCGGAACGACAAGTTGCACAATTGAACAAAATCCACTGCACCCGAAGAAAAAGGTACTATTTGGTAGATCACTGTATTCCAATATAAAGCAAAACCTCAGGGAGGGTGCAATATATGTCATAGGTCGGCCATGTTGGGGTAATCCACATGGATTGACTATTGCTTGACTTTCGGATTAACAAGGGCCAAACAAGGATGGAGTCCCCCTACATTGGGTTGCCTTTATGATAGATGAAGAAAACCATTTGAATTGATGTGATATCTGATTGGTCATAATTGAATTACGACCATACGATACCACATAACTTCATGGACGGTTACGACCATCAGATATCACATCAATTCATAGATGGTGTTCTCTATCTACCTTTATGACACCTACATGTATTGCAACATTCCTGAAAAAACTGAAGGGGGAAAAAACACACAACCGGGCACATCGGTCGCAGAATGACACTTGTCTGAATCATGGTAACCACTCACAGAGAGGAAGTAACCGACTCGGAAATGTGTGGTAAATTATTTTTTTCGTGGTGACACTCCCGTCATATCTCGAGCTTAAATTTTTTTTTTCATTCTGAGTTTTGTTAAGAAACAAAAGCTATGAAACTAATATCACCAAGAGAAAGATTGCGGTTTTGAATGAACTACATGTATATTGCAGGCCGATAACAGTAAAAGTAGAAATTTCAGAAATTTCCAGGTAATTTATGCAATTCAGCAATCGATCATCAACCGATCATCAGATAAAACACCACACATTGGTATCACAATGAATAGTTTTGTTTCTGCGATTTATGAGGAAATTACTGATACCAGAAGGTTGGTAATGAATCCGATCGGCGATGATATTTGTCATTGAATAAACATGATGGTATTGTCAAGACAGGGATATTATGGATATTCCATGACGAAATAACTACATGCACCACCCTTTCCTGGCCTTCCAGTTCAGTCATGTTGTCTGTGACTTCGTCCTGAGATAGCGTCATTGCTTGACCGATGTATGTACGTTTTATCGACAGAAAATGTTGCTTTTTCTTCTTTATAAGCCTACATTTTGCTTTTTTTTTATTGCATTCTCCTGGATAACTTTGTCTTGTGGAACAATTGATTTTCCTTCAGTTTTGCAACTTTTCCTTCCGAAAATTGGAAGGCATGGAAACATACGAGATGGAACTGTTCCACAGCCTATAATCTAACCTGATGTTCACAATGAACAGAAGGCAATGTTAATCAATGACCAGTTTTTATCATATTTCTTGAATCGTGTCTACTTTATTTAATCATGCTATTTTTTCTTGTCTTCTTGTTCGTCTCCTCATCATCACATTTTAACAGTGTCGTGGAGCATTGGCATTATCAATGGTGTGTTCTAGACCAAGATACCACAGATGTTTAGGTCTGTATTCTGCCATGTATTTCTCCGGGTACGGCGTATCACGTTGGGCACACCGGTTCTCGTTTGGTCACCGAAGTTAGCAACGTTGAGCTCGGTCAATACTTGAATGGGTGACCGGGTGCTGTACCGGCTGGGATGATCTGTGTCCAGGATAATAGGAACTGTGGACACTCCCGTGTTCTGGCACATGTAGGCACCGTCGTGATATGACTGAAAAAATGTTGAAAACGACGTTAAATCCTACTCACTCAGTTGTATTCTCCGTGAACAGACAGAGCATGCACGTGTACAGAAATAAATATATTTACATCCGACATTCAGTATACATCAGACGTCCACAATGAATTCCAACAAATCATAATCGCAAGATGTGTTTGAAAAAAAGAAGAATTATTTTAAGCCAGTTGCAGCGAGATCGTGTACGCTTTCTCATAAATTATTTTACAACAATGGTAAGGTATCATATCAATGCTGGTTTCGTTTTCGGAATTATTAATAATGCAATATTATAAAGATTTTCAGATTCTTTTCCAACATAAAGACAGGCTACTTGTGGTGATTTTCCAGATGTCAAATTTGACCAAGCGAGTCTAAACAATTAGATTTATGCATCAGCATGCTAAATTGACATTAATAGACGGAACAAATATGTGTTACATCCCGGATCAGTACAACTATACATGTATATCCATTAAAATCTTCAATATATCTGTACTGGTGTACATGTAGGCCTACCTCAAAAGCTTTTTGCCCAATTATAAACCGGTCTTTTTTTCTCTTCAGAAAAGTGTAGAGTGTAAAGCAACAGGATAAGGTAGGCATTTTACATTAAATTTTCATATATCAAACTTTTAATCATTTATTAGGTTGATTGTTCATGTTAGAGAGAGAGAGAGAGAGAGAAAGGGAGAGAGAGAGACAATTAAGGTTTAATGTCGCGTTCAGCTATATAGCGACGATCAAACAAAATTCTAAGTATTCAAGTTAATAACTAAGTAATCCAACGCATTAAAACATAATCATACATTGAAACTCAAGCAACAAACCGATGTATCTTCAATAAACTAAGACACAGTCCTCCCTCACCCGACCAAAACGATATTCCAAAGTAGTCGCTCGATAAAAAGAATTTCTTAAAATCTATACAGTCGATAAGATTATGTTTCACTGTAAGATCCTCGTGGCATGGAATACACCTTGGGACTGGCTCTTTTTGTTTAGTAAATGTTCGTCAGTAAATCGTGTATGGCCGATTCTACATCGCCTGACCATGGCTTGATCGAAACGTTCATTGCTCTTCAGATTAGTGCCTACATTTTTTTTAACTCATAAAGTTTGTCATTATTCACAGCATCCCATAAAGATTGAAACAGCTTTCTCACATAAGTACAGATAGAGGGTCTGAAATCGCTATATGGGATTCCAACCATTCTATCAGTCTCAGTGTTACCTTTGATGCGAAGGTGACTAGGCAACCAGCAAAACACAATACTAATCTGTTGATCAAATCTACGTTTAATCTACGTTTGATCCACTTTTAGTCGCTCAATCTATAGTGGAACCTTCCAAAGCCGGCAATATAGCTTTTGCTTCTGCAGTGAATATCGAACTTTCACCTGGTAGTCGACAGGTTTTAGTTTTGCAACTAAAGATAGTATCACATCCTATCTTTCACCATCTTTAGAACCATCTGTATAAATAGTCATCTGTTGTATTCAAGGCATTCCCGATTTCTGTTCCTTCCAGTGACTTACCAAAATCTATTCCTCATTTAGCTGCATCAACTAGCATTGGCAAGGAGAACAACGATTCTTTAGTCCGCTCTTTGTTACAGAAGTTGCAGGTCAACCTGGAGGACACCTATTTATTACAGAGAGCTACTGCTGATCAGTCATCAAACCCTGAGTGGCAGAGGTAGCGTGTAGGTCGCCTAACTGCTTCCAGACATCATGATATCGATACAAAGATTAATTCGGTTGTACGGGGTAAAACCATTACCTTTGGTTGCTTCTGTTCTGGAACATGGGAGGGATACACGATTTTGTCTGCCGTCCAGTGGGGAAAGGAGAAGGAAGAAACCGCGTGTAACAATTTTCACCACTCTTTGTCCTCATCTAACTCAAACTTTGTTGTAAAGCCATGTCTGTTCGTCATGTCCAAGTGTCCTTATGTTGAAGCCTCTCCAGTTGGCATCTGTAGGTGTGACTGTTGTGGTGTCAGTGACCTTGAAATTAAGTGTCCTTATGATATTCTTCATTGGGAGAAAGTTGGGCATCTTCGTTTGAAGAGAAGTCATGAATATTATACGTAATGTCTTTCCCAAATGGCTGTCGTTGGCTGCAAGCAGTCATTTTTGTTGTTGTATGGACACCGATAGGTGAGCCACTTGTTGAAGTAATTCACTTTGATCCAGATTACAGGAAACCTGTGTTTCAGAATTTGTAAACACCTTTTGAATATTTTAACTATTTGCATTTGTCCAAAATGTGATGTTTGTCTGGAGTGGATCCGCAGAGCGTATTGCGTACTACATGTGACTTGTGGTGTCACTGGGGATGCGATGGCCTGACCAGTGAACCCACATGTCACATTTGGTTTTGCAGTCCATGTGGGGATATTGATGTTGCTGCACTGTAAGCTATCTTCACGTTTCAAGTCCCATCATTTCTTTACTACTGCGCATGCGCATAATGATGTCACTACGCCAGACATGGTCTACACCACGATTGCTTTAACAGGTCACCTGGCACATCATATTTGGCCCCTCGGATGGCCCCTAAATCACTCAAGCTCCACTAAACTGCCATCTTTCGCTACTACTCCTCGCTTGAGCATGCACACCATGACATCAATTCCACTCAAAACTACTGCAAGCATGGTATACTCAAAGAGCTTCAATTTGACACCTGCACAACCCATGCACCAAGAAGGGCCCCTAAATCGCTTCAAACCCCTTTCGCTACTACTCCTCGCCCGCATCTTCTCCTGGACATCGGATTGGAAAGGCTCAGTTCATATTTTATACAGGTAATGTTCTAAGAAAACATGGTGTCCGCCAGTTTTTTTTATTATTTTTTATTGCTGCTTTCTTGTTGTATCAATACACCGGCGACATGGCAAGATGATGATGGACGTCCCATCGGTTTTTAACTGCCGTAAATCTGGGCAATTCAAGCCTGATTGTAAATCGCTTAAACGAAGGGTGGAGAAGAGTGAGAAGAAAGGTCAGGGAAAATTGGCTCATGACAGTGGGCCGGCCTAACAATGGGCGACGAAAACGCTGATGTGGGCTCATTTTTTTTGAAAGGTTGTGATGAACTGTCCTACATGCAGCTGTGGTGAAATTAGGGAACATACCTGTCAACTGCTTGCTGGACACAGGAGCAGACCTCTGAACTTGTGGATATCTCGACTTTCGTCACGGTTTCAGCCGCCAACGGATCTGACATTCTTTACTGCGGATATATCTCCATAAATATAACCTTATTGGGTAGGACTCCAGAGGGTATGGGAATTTTGGTTGTAAAATACCCTGTTGCTGGGTCGCTTATGGCGACGAGAAAGGAGAAACTGCCAGGAATTATTGGGAGTATCATCTTGCTGGTCATCTGGTCCAACTTTGGGAACGAAATGGGGCCAATTTCTCCCAAGCGTATCTCAAGAACCAGACGGTGACGGCTGGTATGAAGCGTTGGCATTATATGCAGATGAGATGCAACAGTTTCTTCAGTGAAGGTATCTCGGAAGTCTGATGGCTAGAGTTATTTGTTTGATCTGATCGGTCATCACAGCTTCCGAGCTAGCGCATCTAATTCCGGTTAAGCTGGAGAATATTTCAGTCTTCACATGAACAGCTGCAATAAAAGCGTGACTGAGATACTAAGGCTACCGAAAATCCACCGTATTCTGGGGTCTGAATGTGAGTTGCTGAGGAAGGCTGTCCTATGAAGTCATATGGTTGCTTTTAGCCACCAGACGTCGTCAATTTTCCCAACCTCTTGCATATCGCTCCAATGCATCTAATACTTGAATGCACCCTATGACTGAAACAAGGTTGAAAACGACGTTAAATCCTACCACTCACTCACTCCCAGACTATAATCACCACCCCACCCGCCATGGTCTCCCTAAACTAGTAATCAGTTCTTGTAATTAATCAGTCACGACATGACTAAAATATTGTTGAAAGCGACGTTAAATCCTATCCACTCACACACTTGTAATTAATCAGGTTACATTTATTTCATTTGTAAAACATATCAAGCACATACTCAGTTATTATAAAATTACCTCTTTCTGATTCAGTTGTCAGTTTGTTTATTTAAATAATCCTTTTCCATCCAATAACCCAATTTGACAACCATCCCTCCCCTCCCCCACTGCACACCTACGTTAACTTCCAATATCATTATATCATTGATTCGTTGCTTTTCGGACCATTTGATCCATTTTCTACTATAAATAATATGCAGCTAGATTACCCTCCCCCCAAAATACTCTTAGCATCTTTCATATGATCAAAAAACTAAGGTATAATACCAATAACGCTGGTGCCAGCTCTTTTCTCAAAAGAGCTGTGGATAAATCTTGCAAGTCTTGCTAGAATCTCTACATCCTCACAATGCAGGATCCAAATAAATTGGTGGAATGGCGAATTTTCCAATTTTGCCTACCCTTTGCATAATTGGTATATTTAAGAAATGCATCTCATCTTCTACCACCTGCAGAGAGTGTCAACAAGGGTGTGTGGAGACACTTGTATAGGCCTACATGTTATAGCTCTAAGACTACATAAATGCGCAGATTCATGATACAAAGCTTTTCGGTTTTATATATTTTCACCATATAATATTTAATTTATCTTTCTTCCAGATGAGGAAATTTACGAAGGAATTACTGGAAGTCACAGATTCGAAGAAATTGAGCAAAATGTATGTATATGACGGAACTCTATACCAACAGAACTCTGGTGAAGGGAGTATTCTGAACAGTAAAGATAATAGATCATTCAAGTTGAACATAGATAGAGTCTCTGTTTTCAAGTCTTTCACTTACCATATATGGCCACTCTTTTTCATTGTAAATGAACTTGCACCACAAAACGAACACTATCAAAGTTTATGCTTCTCGGGTGTTTGGGAAGACGAAGCCAAACATCTCTACTTTCATGAAACCAGTAATTAACATGCTTCAGCAGCTCTAAAAAGCCATTGATGTACAGACACCTTCAGGTGAGAATATTACAAGTCACGTTGTTGTATTATCCGGTGTCAGGAACTAGACTTTCCCTGGAAGTTTACAAATTAACTGTGCGCAAGTGTTAATGGGGTTAAACTCCCCAACGGTGCAATTGAACTAACCTGGTTGATAGAACGAGGTCACGGCGGGAAAATGGCGATCGGAGTTGTTGAAAGTTGCCGTGCATATGTAAGGAGTGTATTTTGACCTGTGTGAGGACTACGCTTTCCTTTGTGACATGAGCCATCTGGCAGATATGTTTGGGATATGAAGTAGATCCAGATACATATATTGTGTTATTTTCACCGACTAAAGATGCACGTAAGTTGACTCACATTATCCCTGTATTTTGAACAGTTCTTACATTCCGCTGTATTGTTTTACTTGTAAATCGAGCCTGTATAAATACATAACCACAATCATTCAGAATAGGAAGTTATGCTGTTTTAGTGCATGTATAAGATCTACCCGTTCTAAGATATAACCATATCATATCACTGCAGAAATAACACCATTCTTATTATGCTATTTACCGCTGTACGTATGATATTATTTACCGGTCTTTATCGGATCTAGGGCAGTTTGGCCGGGGAGTGAGATGCGGGACAGCCCGAGCGTGTCGATCTCCGGGGTCCGTACTCCAGTACCGAAGAACTGTTTAGCAGATATGTGCGTGTTCGTGCGCGTGGTGCGCATTCGTAAGAACAGATAAGATTCGGTGCGCGTTCTACTGGGGAACTTTCTGTTATTCCTCGAGTACCATATGATTCTCAAGAAGGGGAATTTACTGGACATTGTGGACACGATAACAATTAAACAGTTTCTAATACACACTACAGTACTGTTAATTAAAGACACGACTGACTCTATGTGTCGTAGCGGAATATGCATGTCTATAGGCCTTCACCTTTTGTTTTGTAATTAATGTAAATATATGATTCTTTGGTTTTCTTGTTGAATCCTTGTCCCACTTATTTTTCTGTCATCTTAGAGACCATAGTATTTTCTGAGTGTGCGGACAGAGAAACCACGTCCTTACAATTGGTGACAGCGGTCAGGATATTGCTGTGGTCTCTCGGAAATGTGGGCGGATTTGTATGAACATTATGTACTTTCATGCAACAGGTTTGTTCATATAATTTGAGTTTGATGGTTTATATTCATAATTGCATGTACTCAAATTGGAAGGCTGGTACCACAATTTTGTATTCGATTGTGTGTGTACACTTGAATTTACATTGGGGTTTACATGTATTTGATGTTAAATTGAGGTCGAAATCGCTCCTTAACATGGCATCTTTGTTACAATCAGCTATCGACAGAAGGTATACATTAGACCAGTTTCAAGAACTTTGTCCCGTGGAAGAAGAAAAAGCCCACGCTGCTGAACAAAGAGAAGAGAGCCATCATGTACGCGAGGTACAAAAAGCTCAACTGGATTTGGAAAGGGACGAATTGGAAATTCAAAAATGCAGTCGCAAGGGAAATGACCTCCGAGAGAGATCGTATTCCGTCTCCTCAGATAAAATTGGCTAAATTTCAGGAAGGTCAAGACATTGACACTTGCGCTCTTTTGAAAGACTTGCGGATATGTGTGCACGGCATCCTGATACGTGGGCAATACGGCTGATCCCTTTGTTGACGGGTAGCTTACACGCGAGTTAGTGAGAAGGATGGGAAAAGCTATGACGTCATTAAGCGAGCCATATTACGGAGGTATGAATTCACGGCTATGTCGTATCAACTCAAATTCCGTAATGCAAAGCAGAAATCAGAAGAGACATTTTCCGAGTTTCAAGTTGGTACGGAAAACGAGTTCCAAAGGTGGTGTGAGATGGAAGTGGGAGATGACTTCCACAGATCGAGAGAAATTGTTTTAAAGGAACAACTGCTGAACAGTTGTAACAAAGATCTGGAGATGTGGTTAAAGGAGCAGAATCTTACAACAGTAAAGGAGGCAGAAGCATACCAAGATGCGCATGGGCGTCGTTTGAACTTTGGTTTCAGGACAAAGTCTAACTATGGGTTTACACGTGGAAATTATACAGAACGAGCCGGGGCCCGGAAATTAAAACGACAGGTTCTAAAGACCAGAAACCAGCATATAAAAGTGGAGCGCAAAGGTGTTTCCGGTGTGATCGAGTCGGGCATTGTTAGTCCCAATGCTCCTTAAATAAACAATCCAGCTGGACAGGGTACCAGAATCAAAACAAGAAGTCAGAATCCCGGAATGCGTTATGCGTGGAACGGGAAAATCCACATTCGACTTTAACGGACGGAGGCAGAGCCGGAGGAATCAAGGTGTTAAACTTGTTGGGAGAGGATGGTTTGAAAGTGAAAAAAGGACAGATGGACGGTCGGAATATCACGATTCTTCGGGGAGCACCTCTGTGTTTGTGTCGAGTCGTTTGGTTCCGGATTCACATCTAACTGGCAGAAAACGATACATAACATTGGCATATAACCGGGAAGGTTCTCACGGGAATTTTGCATGATCCGTTTGTTGATCTGATGATTGGTAATCAACTGCAACTATTAGTAGACACCACGGATCACACCGTTGCCATGGTGGAAGGGGCTTCGTATGAAACTTGTCATGCTGTCGAGAATGGTAAACAAAGGCGGGAACGAGAAGAAGAGGATGAGAGCGACAGACAGGTGGCAATGGGAAATGCCGAGGTGGTTTTGGGAGAGGTGAAAATGTGGAGGGTTCCGAAACGAGCCTTAAAGCACCTTCTAAGGGTAGGCGACTGAAGAAACTTGATGTTCGAGAGCCCGATTCGTTGCTGGACATGGGCTGGGAAAAGGTTGGCAAAAAGGAAGAACTGGAAAAACAGCAACGACTTGATCCGAGCTTGAATAGAATCAGGACACTAGCTATAGAGGAGAAAGACTGATCCAAAGAAAGAAGAAACCCATTTCTTCTTCAGACAGGGAATACTCTATAGGCGATATTTTCCCCATGATGGTGACCCATACGATGTAGGGCCAGTTGAACAAACTATTATTCCCACGGCTTGGAGGCTTGCAGTTCTGTCTCTGGCAATGGCAGGACATCTGGGTGCCAAGAAGACGAGACAACGGGTGCTGCATCACTTCTACTGGCCGGGGATATTCAAAGACGTGGTGGATTATTGTAAAACATGTGCCGTGTGTCAGAAACATGTCAGAAGGGGAGGGTTGCCAGGCACCCTTAGTTTCCATCCCGCCGATGGAAGAGCCATTATTCAGACTAGCCCTGGATATTTTCGGACCACTACCACGAACAAAGAAGGGGAACAAATATATCCTCGTGGCCATCGATTATTCCACGAAGTATCCGGACGCGGTAGCCATACCCAACCAAGAGGCTGAAACTGTCGCAGAGGCCATGATTGAAATCATGTCTAGAATTGGCATCCCAAAGGAAATCCTAACTGACTTAGGAACAAATTTTTTCTCCAGACTGATGGAGGAGTTAGCCAGACTCTTGCAAATCAGGAAACTAAGAACCACCCCATAGCACGCACAAGCAAATGGACAAGTGGAGAAATTCAACGGAACACTGAAACAAATGCGACTAGCCTGAGGTATGGGACCGATATATCCCATTTCTTCTGTTTGCCTATCGGGAAGTTCGACAGAGTTCGACGGGTTACTCGTCTTTTGAACTTTTGTATGGCCGCCACATCCGCGGTCCATTAACCATCCTTAGCGAAACCTGGCAAGCCTTACCTGAGGAGGAGAATTCGGTGCGGAGTTAGCTCATAGAAACCAGAGAACGGCTAGAACAAATGACTGACCTGGCTCATAGGAACGAGCATCAGGCTAAGGAGAGTCAAAAACGGTAATTTGATAGGAAAGCCCGAAACACGAAACTTGAACCAGGACAGAGAGCACTTGTGCTATTACCAACAGCTACGGGAAAACTTCAAGCTGAATGGAAAGGGCCATTCAAAGTGATGGAGCGAGTAAGCCCCGTAGACTACAAGGTCGAGTTACGTGAAGGGGTTCGGAAAACTTTCCACATCAACATGCTCAAGCAGTGGCATGAGAGAGAACCTGATGTTACAGGGGTCGCAACAGACAATGACTTGAAGGAATGGTCAGAGTGTTGTATGGCAGTAATAACCGATGGAGATGTCAACGAAGTGGATGCTTTCTCTGACGGCGGAGTAGTTGGCAACCCACTCCTCGTAGCAAAGGAAACTGTTGACCACGTTGGTTTTGGAGAGACTCTCACGGCGGAACAACAGCAAGAGATGTAGGAGCTGTGTGCAGAATTTTCCGGTGTACTCACCCATGTGCCCGGGCAGACTGACGTTATGGTACATTCTGTTGACACAGGTGATAGCAAATCTACCAGCGACCGTATCAAGTTCCGTATGCCATGAAAGAGAAAGTAAATCGGGAAAATAAAGACATGCTTGAGGCGGGAATTGTGTAACCGTCACAGAGTGCATGGGCATCCCCCATCGTGATTGTCAAGAAACGCGATGGTACTATCCGATTCTGTGCTGATTATAGACGATTAAATTCGGTAACTACTGTCGACCCACGACCGATGCCGTTGATTGAGGACATTTTGAATCGACTAGGCTCGGCGGCATACATGACCAAACTGGATTTAACCAAAGGATACTGGCAGATTCAGCTCGACTCCGAAGCCAAGGAAAAGAGCGCGTTCGTGACCTCGGGCGGACACTTTCAGTTCACGGTTATGCCGTTCGGGATGATAAATGCCCCAGCGACATTCACCAGGATGATGAAGGTTTTGTCCAAACGGAACGAGTTCACCGTGGCGTACATCGACGATGTAATTGTCTTCAGTAAAACATGGGAAGAACATGTGAAACATGTTCGGCTGGTACTACAGGAGTGTGATGGAGTGTTGAAAACGCCAGACTTCTCCCTGCCCTTCATTTTACAGACGGATGCAAGCGAGCGAGGATTGGGGGCAATACTACTCCAGGAAGTCGATGGCGATCGGTTTCCGGTGCCATTCTTGTCCAAGGAGCTCTTGAACAGAGAACGAGCTTACTCCACCATTGAGAAGGAGTGTCTAGCAACAGTGTGGTCTGTGCAGACTCTACAGGTGTACTTGCTGGGGCGGACATTCACCATTGAGACTGATCACTGTCCCTTGCAGTGGTTACAACGAACGAGTAACCGCAACCAACGTCTGCTGCGCTGGAGTCGGATACTCCAGGAGTATTCCTTCTCAACCAGACACATCCCCGGAAAAACCAATGTGGCCGCAGATTTACTGTCGCGTATCGTTCATCTTGACGACACTCCTTCGGTGTAGGGTGGAACTGAGGACTCGTGAAAACAAAGGCGTTGCCGCTTTGTTCTTTCAAAAGAGAGTATTGTCAGGAACTAGACTTTCCCTGGAAGTTTACAGATTAACCGTGTGCAAGGGTTAATGGGGTTAAACTCCCAACGGTGCAATTGAACTGACCTGGTTGATAGAACGAGGTGACGGCGGGAAAATGGCGATCTGAGTTGTTGAAAGTTGCCGTGCATATGTAAGGAGTGCATTTTGACCTATGTGTGAGGACTACGCTTTCCTTTGTGACATGAGCCATCTGGCAGATATGTTTGGGATATGAAGTAGATCCAGATACATATATTGTGTTATTTTCACCGACTAAAGACGCACGTAAGTTGACTCACATTCTCCCTGTATTTTGAACAGTTCTTACATTCCGCTGTATTGTTTTACTTGTAAATCGAGCCTGTATAAATACATAATCACAATCATTTAGAATAGGAAGTTATGCTGTTTTAGTGCATGTATAAGCTCTACCCGTTCTAAGATATAACCATATATCACTGCAGAAATAACACCATTCTTATTATGCTATTTACCGCTGTACGCATGATATTATTTACCGGTCTTTATCGGATCTAGGGCAGTTTGGCCAGGGAGTGAGATGCGGGACAGCCCGGCAAGTCGAGCGTGGCGATCTCCGGGGTCCATACTCCAGTACCGAAGAACTGTTTAGCAGATATGTGCGTGTTCGTGCGCGTGGTGCCCGTTCGTAGGAACAGATAAAGATTTGGTGCGCGTTCTACTGGGGAACTTTCTGTTATTCCTTGAGTACCATATGATTGTCAAGAAGGGGAATTTCATGGACATTGTGGACACGAGAACAATTTAACAGTTTCTGATACACACTACAGTACAGTAATTGAAGACACGACTGACTCTGTGTCGTAGCGGAATATGCATGTCTATAGGCCTTCACCTTTTGTTTTGTAATTAATGTAAATATATGATTGTTTGGTTTTTTCTTGTTGAATCCTTGTCCCACTTATTATGACCATAGTATTTCATGAGTGTGGGGACAGAGAAACCACGTCCTTACATCCGGGTATTTTGATACCCCAGCAAAGTCTGTTGTCATGGAACATGTCCATTTTGCGAGGAGCTTGGAGAAACATAAGATATCTGTTCATTCTCATGTCTATACTTTTAACCGCCAAGAAGTGGTTTTGCTGATAAAAGAACACCAGAAAGTATCCTTACAGCAGCTGAAAGTCCAATCCACCGAAAGCGGAAAAAGGTGTAAAGGGCCTCAACCCACTGGCTGTACTGAAATATTTTAATGCTGTTGGTGGTGTGCGGGTTGACTACATGCACACGGTCTTATTATTGGGGTTAAACTCCCAACGGTGCAATTACTGGGGCTTTGGTTTAACTCATAACATAGTACTTCTCAATGGTATATTGGCAAAGAGATTGCTGTTGTTGATCGACGTCTGTTAAGTATAAAAAACTCCCCAAGTTCGATCACAAGAACTCCCAGGGCCTAATCATCATCCCTAAGGCATTACAAGGCATCAGAACACGGAGTCTGGGTGTTCCATTATGCTCCCTCATGTTTTCATGGCTATTTTCAACATTTTGCATTGCTAGTTGAAGGTATTTATCGGCTGAACACCTGTACCATTTCAGATGCAGATATGAAAGTCGGCACCCTGCTTCTTAGGCAGTTTTGTGAGCTCTTGCCAACCCTTTACAGTGAACGTCAGCAAACCATGGATGTTGATCTCTTACTCCATGTTCCAGAGTCCGTAAGATGTTTGGGTCCATAATTATGGACAAACTCTTTATTTCCATTCGAAACCTGGAATGGTGATATGACTGGTTTCTTTCGTGGAACACAAAATGTAGAAACTCGGATCATGGCTTCAGTATGTCTGCGTCAGAAGATGCCCATTCTTTCCAGTAATTGAGTGAAAATGCATGCAAGTTGTTCAGAAGGCTTGATCGTAAAAGGAAAAATCACAGAACTCATAAAATAGCTGATGGCACTTACATTGTTGGGGCTGTACATGAAACCCGTGATTTGGATCCTGATATCAGGGAAATGGTGGAAGATGAAATTGGGCTACAAATTACAAGCGTCTAGTCCGTCATCCATAATTCAGCCGTCGTCCATTAGAGAATATCCGCGTCCATAATCCAAAGACCTACTCCATATTCCATATAACAGTATTAGCACCAAATTCAAAAAGACAATCATAGTATACATAAACATAGGCTTGTTTCCTGCAAGAGAGAAGCGGTCAACAGTTTTCAATGATGCCGGCAAGACCTCATGATGTTCCAAAAATATCAAATCCGTATCGCTGATCAGTATTCTTAATCCATAATATTCGTTGTAAGGTCGTCATCTAAAGAATGATGTATCTCAGTCACGCTTTGATTGTGACTCTTCATATGAGTACCATGAGGATCTTGAA
Organism: Hanleya hanleyi; assembly: GCA_036873755.1. Lineage (NCBI taxonomy): Eukaryota > Metazoa > Mollusca > Polyplacophora > Lepidopleurida > Hanleyidae > Hanleya > Hanleya hanleyi. The sequence continues at coordinate 344,042 of JAVTVY010005825.1, forward strand.
GTACATGGGTTCATACGGCCCCTAGCGCCGGGTTACGAAACGTAGCGCCATAGATCTTGCACGCTACGTTCGTATTTTGCTATCAGCATGCGATATGTATCGCCAAATTTGAGAAACTTTTGAGTGGAGGCGCTTGGTGGAATAGCCCTGTTTTATAAGTTTCTTCAACAATGTTTTGTGACGTTGATTAAAATCGTCACATTTAACACAGGATCTAGCAAATGCTACCAATCGAGATATGTATACGCCATATGCATGTCCCACTGGAATATTACTGTCCAGAAAGGGATAGTTTACGATGTCGAAATTGTAATCATCTCTTTTGTCATAAAGTCGACGAGAGAGAATGCCCGCTTCATTTTTATAGAGATATAGATCTAAATATGATGTGCCTGTAGGGCTATCTGTAGTTTCCTTCAGATCTAGTGAAGGTGGATATATATCCTTCACTGCGTCATTTATATAGCGATTATCCACAGCGAGAAGATCGTCTTATATAGCGTTTGGTGAATGAGAAGGAACCGGCTTTGAATGGATCGGTTTTTGAAAGCGCCTGCATATAGTCATATTCATAAGAGAACAGATACAGGTCAGCCAATAGGGGTGCACAATTAGTACCCATTGGAATACCTATATGCTGCTGATATACGGTGTTGCCAAATTTCACATAGATATTTTTAATGAGAAATTCAAGCAACTCTATAAACAAAGAAACATCCCATGAATGATATCTCTTGTATGTAGTAGAGCTAAAGAATGCTTTATGGCTTCCGACATTAACATATCTACGATCAGTTTTCTTGAACACATACTATTAATGAACTTAGACAGTCAATAAGGTCCTGATGAGGGATTGTAGTATAGAGAGTCGAGAAATCGCATGTGGATACATGTCTGTACGGTATGTGACCTTTAGCATCAAGTTCTTGCGTAAGACATTTTGAGTTTTTCAATATCGACATACATTCAATGCCAGAGTTCTTAGAAATAGTGGCGCAATATCTTTCCCAAAATGCTTTTACCTCCTGAAGGGCTCTCATCAATAGGGTTGAAAGAAGCTTGGTGGTGCAGCTTCTAGAACCAGCTATGAATCTAGCTTTGTATGGTGATTTATGCATTTTGGGAGTCCAGTATAGTTTTGTTATGTCGTTATGATTGGTTGGAAGACAAATACCTCTTTTCCTGAGAAACTTTTTGTGATTGTTAAATAAATCTTCCAGAGTAAATGCAGCTTGGGAGTAAGTAGACGTATTTGATGAAGATATGTCTACACTCAATTCTTTAACCAGCACCTGGTAATAGTAATATTTACATATGAATATTATATTATTCGGAGCTTTGTCTGCTGGGACAATGGCGAATTTACTCTGCAGATTTGCTAGAACTTCTTGCTTGTTTTGCTTGGGGAAGAGTAATTTCAGATCCTTATCACTCACCACATCAAGGTCACCAGTCACAATACGTTTGCATGGTGTATAGATAAAGTTCGACGATTCACAATCACAACTATAGCTTCCTGACGTGTATAAGTTCCAGTCAAACTCCTTGACAGCATTGGAGTAATTGAATATTTTGATGGCTATAGATTTAGTATACTTATATGAAATGCAAGGAGGTACTGTGAAGTTAAAATAGTTTGGTACAGCGTTGCGTACCTCTGGATCATTCAGGATTCGAGGTAAATTAATAATGTCCAGTCCTTTATCTAAGTAGTTGAGTTTCAAGGATAGCCGATCTTGAGATGTTTCGATTATGTTCACTGGACGATACAACCGAAAATACGCTATATCTTGACATACTTTACTGATTTTTGGTGGTATTATATTTCCTGAAGACGCAGATTGTTTTATATCTCTGGCTATTTGATCTAAAGCTCTCAGAGGTAACGCATACAGGACCGTACGTAAGCTATGTACACTATTGGGTGTGTTAGTTAAACCCACTAAGTAATTTAAAGTGATATGATCGTGAATCATCGAACTATTAAACTTTCGCCAACCATGGCTGCGTTGTCTCCGTTGATGGGGTTTAAATAGTTGGGTAATGTTGGATATATTTGAACGGCGGTTTGTAGCATTGCCGAACCCACTGACATTATCATTTAAACCAAACGGAAACACTGACCCAAGTTCTAGCATCCAGAATAATTCCCGCTCTCGGTTTTTTCTCTCAAATCCAAAGGGGGAATCCTTAGTAGATGGATAGACGACGTCTATGATCTGAATACTAAAGTTATCCCAGCCATGGTCGGGTCCAGAAAAATGTTTACCTATAAGCAATTCCTTTTTCCTAACGGATTTTCTGTGACCGTTCACCCTAAGATGGAGTCTTTGGGTGGTCTTGCCAACATACTGCTGACCACACGTCTTACAGGAAACTAAATAAATACAGTTTGTAGTAGAACAACTAAGATCAGCACACGAGTTAACAGAATATGAGTTACCAGTTAACGCGGAACTAAATGAAGCTGAAGTATTAAACAGTGGACACGTGAGGCATCCACGATGTCCACACTTAGAAATTTTGAAATTATTACATGTAGAATTCGGTGCTAAACAATCATCAAGCGCAATATTACAAGGTTTGATGTCGTGGCCTTGCTTTGCTGTCGGAAATATATCTGTCATTTGGATTGAAAAAGGTCTTAGTGCATTTCGAACTATTAGAGACAAACACACTTCACTGCAGCACAGTTCACCAGATTGTATCATGGCAAAATTGATTACTATCTCAAAGTTACTTCGTGTGGTCAATCCCATTTCTTTGCTGTGGTACACCAGTTAGCCGAAGCTAATGTCCGGATCATTGAGACAGTTGCTGGCCATTTCAAATGCTTTCAAAGATATGATGAGCTTATGGTACCAAAGAGACTGATAAATGTTGCATCCATTTATCAGAAATATGTATGTATTGAAATTGGTGGTTTAGATTACATTTTCCTAAGCCCACTCCCCAATGATGCAGAAACGGATTGATCAATCGGAAAACAATATGCTTCGTTTTCACTGTACTCCAACAAACCAATTTGGTACCAAAATGGCTTGGTACAGTCCGACCACTAAGGGCTTTGTTTACTCGACCAATCCAGATTTATTCCAATCATTTGTCTCAAATTTCTTATAATGTAAAAGAGAGAGAGAGAGAGAGAGAGAGAGAGAGAGAGAATTAAGGGTTAACGTCGCGTTCAGCAATATTTCAGCTATATAGCGACGATCAAACAAAATTCTACGTATTCAACTCAATAATTCAGTAAACTAAAGTATTAAAACAGGTACACACATTAAAGTGTATACAACAAACCTATCTCTCTAGAATAATCTAAAATACAATCCTCTTTTACTCGACTAAAAATATCTTCCAACGTAGTTGCTCGATAAAAAGCATCTTTTAGAATCTTAAAATCTATACAGTAGATAAAAATATGTCTCAACGTGAGATCTTCGTGGCATGGAACACACCTTGGAACCGGCTCTTTTTGTTAGTAAATACTCTAGAGTTAATCGTGTATCGCCGATCCCACATCGTCTAATCTTGGCCCGATCGAAACGTTTCTGGCCGTTCAGATGAGTATAACCAACTCGTGAAGTTTGTTATTATCCATAGTATCCCATAAAGATTGAAATAACTTTCTCACATAGGAACAGATAGATGGTCTGAAATCGCCGTATGGGATTCCAACAGGATCAACCTCATTATTTAGGGCCGCCTTAACCATTTTATCAGCTTCAGTATTCAGTAGGTCTTAGGTCTTATAATCTAAGCCTAGGAATTCTGTTCCAATCTAGTGCATTCCATCACCCTCAAGAGGTCAGGCAACTAAAATCATAAGGCCTACAAATTGCATTACACAAGCGGAATGAGTGTTTTTTTTTACGACAGACCAGGGGAAATGTTCTGTATCCTCCACTGATCCGATCAGATGGCTACAAAGACGGAACAGTTGTTAAATATGAATCACAAATACATAATTTGCATATTCTATGTTCCCTACGTGCTTGTACCATTTTCATGATTATTATCATTTGTAAACCGTGGCTCACTCCAATAACATCATTATGTTTTATTATCATAGAAAGGAGAAATCTTATCAGGTTAATGAACACAGTTATAGCTACTTTCCCTCTTAGTGGCTGTTTTACTGGAAAATGGAAGTGTTTCAATTGAAATGCAAGTCCAGCCTCATCCAAGCAGTCCGGTATATCGGCCATGTCAGATGAAGTGACGTCGGAAATCGGCAGGTAGTCGGCCATCGTTCCATTCGCTCACATGTCAAGTTATGTATGAAGCAGTATTTTGTCTTACTTGAACTATTCGTCAATGGTCTGGTTAGTGCGATGTATGCGTAGGAAGACGATTTGACCTGTGTCGGCTGAATGTCCGTAAATATCATCATAAAAATATGCGGCAAAGTCCATTTTTCGTGATCTGGAGCATTTTCACAGGATTCTTTCAGATATATTGGACCATTTCTATACTTATCAATTTGTTGACAAAGTGTCGATGATAAACAATGTACACAATCATTACATTGGGCCTCGAGCTTGAAATAGCGTCATTTACATCTGACGACGATACAGCTTACCAATCTCCAATGTACGAGTTGTCACAGCGAAACAGCTCATCAATTACCAGTATACGAGTTGTCAGAGCATTTCCATCATAGCTCTCCAGATTTGTATCTAATACCGCTTATGCCGGTGCTAGGGGTCGTGTGGTCATATCATTCAAGTTGTCACATGAACAGGTACAATAAAAGCGTACCGGAGATACAACACATATCACGAATCGTTAGATTCTTGGTATGTACTTTAGAATAGGGTAACCAGAAGACTATTCTGTGAAGTCATGTGACGCAGTCAGTATGTCGGCACCTCTTCCCACTTCCCTTATATGTGTTGTAATACTAATAGTACATACATAATTTCCATGCTTCTCTGCATGGAAACCATATTACAGCAGCATTCAACGTTGAGTCGATCTCAAACCTGGGGGTGGGGAGGAGAGGAAAGACCGATCCACCCTCCTGGGGGGCACGCGCTCTCCTCCGCCTTGCCCTCCCGCTTCCTATGCCTATGTTGATCAGGAGCATTCAGGAATTATCTGCAAATTTAATAACATGTATCATCATTACTCTACATGGCGGGATTGCTTTCACTGTCAGTGGAATTATATCATTTTTCTTTATTGAAAACGATTGTCAATATGAAAACAGATAGTATATTTATGTCCCATAGAATTTGTATATCCCATAGAATTTGTATAAAGTACTAGAAACAAATACATGTAGAAACTGCTGATACGTTCTCGCTTAGTTGGTTCGTCATGATATACATAATGCACTCCCATCGAAAATCGAGCCGAGAATGGTTATTTCCATGAATGCTACTTTAAACTCAGCAGCTCCGTGGGGCTTGCGGGGATTGACAATAGGCCTCAGCTCCTCAGACACCTTGACGTAAGAGGCGGCTGAGGCATCCGTGAGGTGCACGGGTGTGAAAAGGAATACGGCTCAACGTCGTGATATGACTGAAATATAGTTGAAAGCGACGTTAAATCATATTCACTCGCTCACTCAAACTCAGCTCACCAGTGAACTGCGAGATAAGAAGAGGGGCATATGAAGTACATGTTGAGGTTTACCGCAAGTTTTGTACAGTCATTTTGTTTTCGTAAATAAAAGTACATACATGTATATTAACAACAAGAAATGGACTGTTTGGATTTTATATGTACTAGTATTTGTGTACGAATGCATTAAAACACTTAAGTTTCTAGCTCTATTATCAGCTTTAGAAGGTATTGGATCCACTAGAAGGAATATGTCATATTCTCGGATTCACTATCATGCCTTAAAGCGATTAAAAGTGGAAATTCAACTCATCCCACCATCTTGAAAATTCTACAATTATATGACACTAGATTTGATCAACAGATAGATAGTGTTTTGTTGGGTGCCTAGTCTCGTTGACATCAAAGGCAATACTGAAGCTGATAGATTGGCTAAGGCAGCTCTAGATGAAGAAGTTGATCCTGTTGGAATCCCATACAGCGATTTCAGACCATCTGTCTGCGCTTATGTAAGAAAGCTGTTTTAATGTTTATGGGATACTATGGATCATAACAAACTTCACGAGTTCAAAAAAACTGTTGGCTACACGCATCTGAACAGTCAGAAACGTTTCGATCAGGCCATGATTAGACGATGCAGGATCGGTCATACACGATTAACCCACGAATATTTACTAAAACAGGAGCCGGTCCCAAGGTGTATTCCATGTCATGAAGATCTCACTGTGAAACATATTCTCAGAGACTGCATAGATTGTAAGCAGCTACGCTGGAAGATCTTTTTAGTCGAGTAAAAGAAGATGGTGTTTTAAACTATTTGAGAGAGATTGGTTTGTTGTAAAAATTTTAATATTTGTACCAGTTTTTACGCAATAGTTTACTGAGTTGTTGAATTGAATCCTTAGAATTTTGTTTGATCGTCGCTGTATAGCTGAAATATTGCTGAATGCGACGTTAAACCTTAATTCTCTCTCTCTATCTCTCGAAGTGAATCCTTTCATTCATATGTTATTTATCTCAAGAACTGAAAATACAGCTAGTGAAATTTGTCGAATATTAGCAGAATTTGTCTCCGCATATCCCTGAAGTTAAGTTTTGCCGTCTGATTGAGTAAAAGAAATACTCATTCACTGCAGCTAGCTGAACAGGACGATAAAACTAATTCTCTCACTCTCATTCACTGGAATGTTCCACAATACTCATAACGTATATCTTGCCGCCTTAGCTTGGTACTCCAATTAGATTCATTAACATGTTGAGATATGGCTGTTTGCGTGAAGCAATTGTGTATTTAAAATTGTTCAAACTACATATTGCTCGTTACAAATGCTACATGTAGCCTGCGCAGATAAAAATGAAGATCAGATGATTTAACTGAGAAACATGGTCGTTTTCAAACCAGATAATTTACAGGTGACCATGTACAGTCTTTTTCAACCCAGATCATTACCTGTGCTGGTGCGTGCCAAGAAACGAAGACCTTTTCAAGCCAAATCACTACCAGTGTATGTGAGTGCTGACAAATGCAAGTCCTTGTCAAATCAGATCATTGCAGTGTGTAAAAAAAATGACAAAGTCTTTCCAAGCCTTATTGTCGCCAGATCATAGAAAATGAACCATAGTCAAACCAGAACATCTGGTTTTGTGACCATATGTATTACCAGAGTTTTACCAGTTCTGACCATATCATTGCCATATTGCTACCATATACTATATTGTTTGATGGAAACGACTGGTATGCGGCGAGAGTAAGACGTGTTTTTCTCGAGCTCCCGGTCCTATTGTTCCACACGATTACTTCATGAACTGATTGCACTGGGCCTTGAGCATGAACAGCCTATACCGACCTATACAGAATAACAACCTCCCGTCATCAACATAGTGGTTCACTGAATTATTTCGTTATCTGACATTATGGGGGAAAAAGGCGACAAAACAATCTCTCAAAAAAAATAGGAACTGTCACGAAGTTCTCTGGATTCTCCGCAAAACTCTCCGACGGACAGTACGGACACCACTCCCAAACAGTCTTTCGAAGACTTCATGTACAAATCGGTAAGTGATATTCAGCACTAACTCCATCGCCTTGAAAATAAACAGCGGGATTTCCCAGAAAAAAAACTGGGCAATATCGTGTTTTAGTACCCCACAAATATGTTATCGATTAGTTTTGCCTGAACAGTTTACGGGATACAAGGGAAGACAACCCATCGCTGTGATAGTGAACAGAAATGAGATAATGTCGTTAACCACACTTATCATCGCTCTATATACTAGTCGTATTTTAGTACCCCAAAACACCCATCTCCCATTGACTACCCATGTTAAATTTAACGTTGGGGTATTACAACACTATTATAAGAGCGTCGCTCTATATAATAGTCGTTATTCAGTCCCCCAAACACCGAATTTCCCATTGACTGGCCATGTTAAATTTGGCTTTCGGGGGTTGAAAGACGACTAGTATAAGAGCGACGGAACTGAATGAATAGAGATGAAAAGAACGGAGGCACCGTATAACGGAAGATGTTCCAAAGTAATTCTAGGCACGGCTTTAATAACATATTTCAATGGTATCCATTGCAACCTATCTACAACGCATGTTCCATTTCACAGGCTCATTTCCACGCCTGCAGAAATTAACCTCGTAACGTCATTATGACGCTTGGGCAGCTATCCACTCAAATATATGTCAGTGCTGGGTGACACCCAACCTTATCCACATTCATGCTCAATGGTAGGCCTGCTCTGCGCCGTGGACTACGCAGGTTTACACTTCGGAAGGCACTAATTCATTGAAATTGAAAGTGTTCCCATTGAATCCTATAGACTGAGACGAACAATGACCGACACGCCAAGAGAGCGGACACAGACAAATAACAGCCCGACCGATATCTATCCTGCATGCGAATGCGGACAAGCACACAGCCAAGTACATGAACTGGCACATTTGTACATTTCTTCCACACTGACCCTTATTTCACAGTAGTAAGAAGACGCGGTCCGTATTCCTCATGCCCCGATATCTTGTTGAACAGTATTGAAATAACATTAACTCCATTGATTGATACATTATAAAAAGAAAATCCACTTCCAACTCTTTTCACATTCGTCATCATGTCTTCTCGTGCATCAGAAATTGAAGTCATGTGGGGGTTGCTGCAGGATCTCATTGGTCCTGCCGAATTGTGGCCAGACATTATAAGAAGGTACTTTTGGACAAGATATTTGAACAACTTTCAATGTTTTCTGCTATGTACGTTCAGCTACGTGAATGGACTACCGCCAGCCATATTAATTGAATGGGCGGACTTGATGAACGTGACAAATGATTTCAACAACATACGCGGTATTTGTACCGGGCCTTTGAAGCGGGCAGATACCAAAGATTTTACGCCTACATTGTAGACATGGCAGAATTTCAGTGCATTGATGGCCAGCCCAGATTCCCCGACCGAACAAGGTAATTATAACCCCCCCCCCCCAACCCTTGCAGTGTATGATTTATAGCAACTTTGGAGGGGAGGAGGAGTACATTACAGTGTAATGTGTTGTGCATGTCTATGCAGGGGAGATAGGACAGATAAGAATGTTGCAACCCCCATCTATACCCCTTACCTTTTCAGATGTGAGTGTGACTTGGCAAGTTAGTTAAATATCTGTGTGGTTAAGCTTGTAATGTTGTTGTGAATGTGTATGCTGGAAAGGGGTTTGGGGGTTGGAAGTAAGCGAGATGGGACAGATGAGAATGTTGCAACCCCCATCTATACCCCTCCCCATTTGAGATGTGCGTGTCACTGTTGGTATTTTTCAATATATCTGTTTGTGTTAACTTGGAATCCCCCCCCCCTCTCCACCCAAATGAGCAATTGAATATAATTACTACTCCGTCTTCCTCTGTTGTACAAAATATTTTTGTTTCTATTTTACAGGAATATCTGAATGAACTACAGGAAGGCGGAATTTTAGATGCAGAATATCGGCAATAGAAATATTACCGTACAACATTTCAGGAATCCATGGAATTTTCACAGTCTTTTCTTATGCAATCGGAATAAATTACTGATCTGGTTACAGCAAAATAAGTTCCTAATTCCGGAATATAACTGCTCAAAATGTTAAGGCAGGAAACGCAACCGAAATATAGACGGGTATTCTTGGAGATGTAACCAAGACCGAAATCATGAGTACTCAGAAAATACTCCTTCTTTGAGAAGTCTCCGTATACAATCCCCGATGTAATGCAATTCTTGAAATGTTTCATAGATGGGTCATCTTTAAAGAAATGCGCGAGCAATTCGGGAATTGATTACAAGAAATCTGTAGAATTACATGAATCTCAATTTGGGAAGAAATGCAAATACAACACAGGAAGACGGAACACTAAGGTGAAAGTGTGGGTATTCGGTATTGTAGAAAGACAATCCAATAGGATCATACTTTATCCAGTTGATAAACGAGATAAACGAACGCTGGTAAAAATCATCTTGAGACATGTGGAAACCGGCTCAACTATATATTCTGATGTATGGTCGGCATACTGCAGTTGAAATAGTCTGGGGTACAGGCATTTCACAGTAATCCATAAAGAATCGTACAGTAAGAAATTTGTAGATACGGTGACCAAAGAAGTGATAACTGTGAGGGTGCCTGGAAACATGCCAAGGACCATTTTCGTCGAATTAACGGTACAACATTGTCTCATTTTGAGGGTCATTTGGCAGAAATTATGTACCGTAATCATTCTGTTCACGAAAACAGATTTACTGCATTCTCCAATCTATTGTTCTCTGTGTATCCCTTGGGCGGCCCACCACGGTATACTTATGCTACCCCAATGTTCGTGGCAGATAGAAGAACAACCAGGGCTGGATCAGTCGATTTCTTATGCAGCAGTATCTCCGATTCGTCAAGATGAAACGGATATATCTCCTCCAGTAAACAGTGAGGATGAAGGTCCAGTTAACAGTGAGGATGAAGGTCCAGTTAACAGTGAGGGTAAACGTCCAGTTAACAGTGAGGGTGAACGTCCAGTTAACAGTGAGGGTGACGGTCCATCAAATCCGAACGTTCCAGAAGAGCCGATTGCACCATAAAATCTTCCACTTGTTCAGCGTGCTGTTGTAGGAAACGAATATGTCTGTTGTCCAAGTGGTCACAGTCCACTTCTGCTAGACGGAGAACTCCCTCGACACGTTACGGTCAAAAGAAAAGGCAAAGTTCCTGCACCTCTGCCAACCCCTTTATCTCCACCACATCCTGTTCGACAAACAAAGAAACCCAAAAAGTACTTTGACTCTTTCGTGTGGTCATCATCAGATGATGATTTTCAATAGAACGTATATTTGGACAGTAATCCTATATTTCAGAAATATCATTTCTCAAAGTAATAGCTTTCAATAGAATAGTCTTGCAATGATCTCTTGTCGTCTTTTGTCGTGCATGAATTATTTTTGAAAGAGTTTACATGAAGCAGATTTGTGCCTGTGATATCTGGGGGGAAAAACCACAATCGTGATAATTTGTTGACTGTCCTTGATAATTAATTACAAGAAATGTTCAGCTGCTGCTCTTGATCTTTCCTCCTTCCTACATGGGAAAAGGCCATCCTCTGGCAATGTTTGGTTTTATGCTCCGTATTTTGCATCTATGTATTCCGTCATCGTATGGCCTTCATATACAGGAATATTGGAGAATTAGTGGAAAGCCTTGTGCCTGTGATATCTGGGAGAAAAACATATCGTGATAATTTCTTCACTGCCCTTCATAATTGATTACAATAAATCTACAGCTGCTGTGAGATAAACGTTTTCCTCCAGCCACTCCCTTTATTCATGCTTGCAGCTCCCCCTTCCTACATCGGGAATAGGACGTCGTGTGCCAATGTTTTGTTTTATGCCCAGTATTTTACATGTATTCGGTATCGTATGGCATTTATATAAAAGAATATTCGAGAATTAGTGGAAAGCCTTGCAGTGACTGCTTCTCTTATTTCGTAATGCACGAACATTAGAAAGAGTTGACATGTAGCAGATTTGTGCCAGTGATATGTGGGAGAGCACCACGATAGTGATAATTTCTTGAGTGTCCTTGATAATTGATTCAAAAAAATGCTCACCTGCTCGGAGACAAATGTTCCGCTCTAGCCACTCAATTTATTCGTCCATGCATAGGAAAAGGCCCTCGTCAAGAAATGTTATTTTTATACTTAATGTTTTTCAATGTGTATATTGCGTATGGCATGAAATTAAAAGAAATATTGGAAAGTAAGTGGCAAGTCTTGCAGTGGCGGGTTCTCTTCTTTCGTTATTCGTGAAATATTTGGAAAGGAGTACACAAGTTACGGATTAATGCTTGTGATATGAAGATATGTAGAATGTGATAAATTGTTATACTTGGCAAGATATGAAATTGTTATTTTATAGTTACATTTTGCATGAGAATATTCCTATAGGAGGGCAACTATATAAAGGAATATGCATCTATATCTAGCGTTTGTCTTTGTATTTCCATTGCCGTCCAGTACTCTGCTGAACAACAAGGAATGTAATAATATAGTGAAATATATCTACATTACTGGCAAATTCATCAATATTTCAGTTCTTCTAGAAAAGAAATCGCACAACGTCAAGCTATTGACAGTGGTTTATGCGCATGAGCATTTGCGGAAATTATATAAATTCTCACGACTTCACCCTCCACACGAGAGACGTTTATTCCGTGGCCCATGAAAACCAGGGCAATAGGTCTTCATTTTAGACCATTTGCAAACTACTGTTAAGCTATGCATTGCTGGAGTAAAGCGATTGACGTTTCCATCACAATAACTCCACAATACACCTTCACTGGATTTTTCAATGGGCCAACATTAATGTCGACGGCGTTTACCTTCTTCAATTAGGGGAATCTTACCCCCACATGCACAATAGTGCACTTTCTCGGTGCAAACTCTCCCAGCCCCCCCCCCCCCCCCACCACTTCTGTTTTAAAACCGTTATAATATCCTATATTGTAAGGGAAATTTATCCTGTTTAAGAAAATTGTACCACCATATGACCCTGTTTTTAATGACCTATAACCCCCTCCCCCCTCCACCAGAAAACAATTTTAAGGACCTGAATTATAGCACGAAATTTTCATGTGGACGGAACAAGTACCTGCAAAATTCAATATTTGTGTGTTAACCCGCAAAACTTTACAAAATCGGTGGAAATAGTACCCCCAGAAATGAAATATTTGTCCACTGTTTCCCCCTAAAACTTTCCAAGCCCCGTTTTTAAGAATATATAGGCCCCCCCCCTCCCCAAAACCCTTTTCTTAAAGAATGTTTTATTATCCTTGAAACCATGAATTTAATGTTGACAAAAATTAACTCTCACAATACGACATGGAGGATATATACTCGTTTTCACACAACCTTCTTCGGTGGAAAAAAGCGTCTGAACCTCCTTCACTCTATATACTAGTCGTGTTTTAGTACCCCAAACACGCAATCTCCCATTGACTACCCATGTTAAATTTAACGTTGGGGTATTAAAACACGACTATTATAAGAGCGTCGGAACCTCCTTTCAATTTAAATGCAGGCCCCACAGTCAGTATAACAAGTGACCGCGTTACACGTTCAGGCAAAACTAATCGATAAAATATTTGTGGGGTACTAAAACACGATATTGCCAAATGCAGAGTTTTGCCCAGTATGCGAACAAAGAGATTGAATCACTAAAGAATGAACAAATTGATAAAAATAAAATTACACATGATCTCAAAAAACGCTCAGCTGATATGAAAACCGAAAACTGCCAACTCAAAGAACGACAGCTTGATCTCCAATGATACAGTCGCTCTTACAATCTTCGTTTTGGAGGAATCAAAAACAAACAAAATTATATCTTGCTGATATTCACATTGAAAATGTCCCTCACAAAATGGACGCACCAGGCACATTTTGACCAAATTTCTCTATCGCCCTGAAAAGATTGGAGGTATACACCAAAGCCCGCAGTTTGCTGAAAGACAGCGATATCTTCGTCATGGAAGACCTAATCGACGAAGACAGGATACCCAAGAACAAATTCCGAGACTATATAAATCTTTTCTACAAAGACAGTAAGAAAGTTCGTTTCTTCAAAGGCAGGCTGTTTGAAAACGGAAAACAAATCCAAGAATCGGACATCGAAAAACTTAATTTACATATCCCCGTCATGCCAACCTCTGATCACACAACTATCAGTGACTATAGATATATAAATATCACCTTGACCATAGATTGCTACCATATTAAATGACTCTTAGCTGCCTATATATGAGATTTCAGTACACCGCTGATAATAGATAATACTGTATAATAATTTATAAGTGTATAGACGAGTTTCTCATACAGTTGCATGAAGTCCATATATTTATAGATCCGGTCGATCTGAATATAATGTGATACCCGAAGAGACGATAAGATACTTATTTGTTATTATTATTTTTTTCTTATTATTATCTATTTATTTTTATTACACATTTATGTATATATTTCTTCTAAAATTCTCCTAGTTCTGCTTGTACGTTTATTGGTCGCACAGTGTATATATAATGCTGAAGCTAGCATAACGTATCACCATGTTCACCATTGCCGAACTCAAAAATGGTTCACCAGGAACTGATGGCATTCGGATGTCAGTTTTCAGGCCCATATCGAAGCATATTGCAGCCCCATTAGCTACTACAATCAACTTATCTCTTCAATCAGGCACAGTACCCAATTGTTTGAAAATTGCTAAAGTCACACCTGTCTTCAAAGCTGGCGACAAGAATTCTATTGCTAACTACAGGCCTATTTCAGTGTTACCCCGTTTTAGTAAAATCTTGAAGAAACTTGTCTCTAATAGAACAACTTTTCTTGAAGCAAATAATATAATCTGTCCAAACCAGTATGGTTTTCGAGCGAACCATTCGACTTGCCTAGCCGTACTTACCTTATATGATCAATTAATTAATGCAAGAGAAGCTTATATGATCAATTAATTAATGTCAAAGAAGCTAAGAAATACAGTATAACAACCGTCCTCGACCTCTCCAAAGCTTTCGACACAGTGAATCATTAAATTTTCCTTCGCAAACTCGATTATTACGGATTCCGAGGATGAGTAAATGACTGGTATCCTAGCTACTTGTCCTCCCGATCCCAATGTGTACCTCTTAATAACATACTCTCTTCACCACAAGCACTTACCTGTGAGGTGCCTCAGGGTTCGCTACTCGGTCCTATCCTCTTTCTGATCTATATAAATGACATACTCAAATCTTCTAATACTTTGAATATTACTCTCTTCGCTGACGATACAAGTGTGATTACTGCTCATACAGACCCATCCCTGTTAGTGGAAACAATGTCGCAGGAGCTCCGCAAGATTGGTTTTCTTGTGACAAACTTTCATTAAATATTGGGAAAACAAAATATATGATTATAAAACCAAGTCGGAATTCCATTTCAAATCTCCCTAAACTCTTTCTTTGTGATCAGGAAATTGAGAGCGTAAATAGTTTTAAATTTCTGGGAATATATTTCAACGATAAACTTAAATGGCAAGACCACCTATGCTCAAAATTGTCCAGAAATAAATAACATCAAAGACTGTCTTAACAAGAAAACGCTGAAGCTATTATACTATTTCCTGCTTTACACCTATATCTCTTACTGTAATATGGTCTGGGCCAACACTTACCCATCGCGCATTCGACCCCTCGGTTTGTTACAAAACGACTAGTTCGTATTGTTATCTTGAACGATAAACATGCGCACAAGGCACCTCTATATGAACAAATGATAATCATACCACTGAACAAACTTAACAAATATTCCACTCTTGTATTTTGTCACCAATTCATACACCATGCCGTTTTTTTCTCTCCGTACTGTATCGAAATTACTTTTCAAAACAATCTACTATACACCAGTATCCAACCAGGCAGTCCAACCTCCATCTACTTGGAAACGTTTGTCGATCACAATTGTCATTCTATACAGTTAAAATGAGAAGCCCGCGTATCTGGAACACACTCTCTTCTCAATTAAAATCCATCACTTCCAAATCTCTATTTAAGCGTGAACTGACTAATTATACGTTTATATGCCATATACCAGTGCATGTAACTGGATGTAACTGGAATATACTTACTTATGCCACATATATCTCAATTAGACGACCAGTCTTATGTCTCTAGACCTAATCGCTACCTGTTCACTGCGTCTTCCCTATTTTTATTCACCATGCTGCAACTCGTGTAATAATCTTATACTCTACTCTCGCTGACTCTATTTATATTAACACCCATGGGATAGAACAAACCCGCCATTCAATTCAACCGATTATATGCTTTGTATATCTTTTGTATGTACATATGGTGAATAAACAATTCAATTCAATACCTTATCATTGCCAGAGTTTGCATTTCGGTAAGGGTATAGCCGTCTTTAAATGACAGCATCACCTTACGGGCTCGCGCCGAACCTTGACTTCTGCTGGTACAATCTCCCTGGCGATGTTTATCACGTAAACAATCCCGTAACATATGTCATGGTCGTCTTCTCCAGGCATTTAGGGTTGCGTCTAACGATAAGTGTTAATATTCTTTGCATTCTGCAAGCCGGCAGCAGCCTGTACAAACGTGTAACTTGTCGCTGCGAATATACTAACTTTATTCAAGTGGGACTGTCGTTTTTATTATTCATGGTGGCTACCAACGAAGTTCCTGACGAATTCGTCTCGTTTTGTGATCAATTCGAGTTGCTCCCTGCTACGATTGGCGAACTGGCCGCAAAAGGAGTTGACTCGGGGAGATCCCTCCGTCTCTTGAACACGAACTTAATTGACACGAACTTCCAGGACATCTCGCTGGGCCAGAAACTGTTATTGATCGACGGCGTTAGAATTATGAAATCTGAAACGCCCACCATCAACGGAACCGGAACTGGTACTCGTGTAAAGAGAGAGAGAGAGTTTAGTTTTCCCAATCGTTTGCGAGGAACAAAAACCTCAATGGTCAATTACCGATAGTCAGTTAATGGAAATATAATGAATTCTTCAAACTTATGTTTAAACAGACCATCCTAGGGAAACAAAAAAATATGGTCTCTTAAAGCATAATGTATCTACTCACACAAAAAAGTATAGGAAAATGTTCAAATGCCCCGATGTATTGGCCACAGCAACCTTGTAAATTTGAGGTTGTATTCAAGACATTTTCTTCCCCTAACGCATCCATTCAGAAATAAAAACAACATTTCAACCTTCTGTAACATACAAATTTGACTTATATAACATGTTGTATGTGGTCTTGCTGGTCTAGAATTGAAATATCCAATTTCTAATGGACTTGTATCCTGAAAAGAAAAACAAAAAACCTTTTTTCCGATGAAATCTTGTATAGATTTCTTGTCGGCAGGTGATAGTGTCAGCTCAGCAATGGCCACATGAATTCAGAGGTGTATTGGGTTGAGCTGCGCCATCGGTATGCAATTTTATCATGATGGGTTCCAGCTGTGGGGGCCGGGGTGTGAAAAGGAATAAGAACCAAATGTTGTGATATGACTGAAAGATTGTTGAAAGCAATATTAAATCATACTCACACACTCACTCCCAGACAGCTACATAGTCAGTACAGTTGAAATGAGGCATTCAGCTGTATCTCAACTGCAGGAAGACAAGAGACTTACAGTGTAGCTGTAGCTGAGATAGTTACTGCAGCCAGGAACAATAGCTTTAGTCTCCATACATTGGGCTGAGGACTGGTTGATCACTTTCGTGCCACTTGATTACATGTTCCCAAATAAATTATATATAATTTGGAATTCCTATGAATTTAGTCGATATACATTTTATATAATTTGATGATATTCTTTCCAATTTCTAGAATCCTAATGGTTCAAGACAGGCGTCATTTTGGCCTATACATGTTGCGGTTGAAATCGAGAAAAAAATGACTTAAAATAGTTGTTTTAATGTAACGGCAAGAGAAAATAGATCTACATGTACACAATATGTGAAAGTTCTAGCTCAATTGCATTGATTAAAGTTATGACATGAACTTGAAATCTGCAACATGTGCTATCTCGTGAAAATAGGGTCTCAATCAAGTCATTCAAACACATTAGGCACGAAGGACCTCTTGGACCAAAACACCATAATTTAAGGAGAGAGAGAATTAAGGTTTAACGTCGCGTTCAGCTATATTTCAGCTGTATAGCGACGATCAATCAAAATTCTATGTATTCCAAGAAAAACAAGTCCACAACCCCGCCATCCAGAATGAATCAACACAACACACCAAAAACATGTACATACATTAAAACGTATGTCATTTTCTCTCAAATAACCTAGAATGCAGTCTTCTTTTACACGACTAGAATAACCTTCTAAAGTAGCTGCTTGATAAAAAGAATCTCTTAAAATCTATGCAGTCGATCAGAATGTTTCACTGTGAAATCTTCGTGGCATGGAACACACCTTGGGCTGGTTCCTTTTTAGTAAATGTTCGGGTGTTAATCGCTTATGGCTTGATCGAAAACGTTTCTGGCTAATTAGATGAATATATCCTAGTTTTTTTTAGACTCCTGAAGTTTGTTATTATCCACAGCATTCCATAAAGATTGAAACAGCTTTCTCACATAAGCAGTCGTTCGTTTTTGAAAATAGATGGAGTGCTGTAAATCACCCACCTAATATTCTCGGAGTGTAAATCACACTACTGGAGGCGTTTTGTACATGGGGAAATTGTTGGGAGGAGTGCCGTTCCCACTCGCTAGGATAAAGTTTAGGAGTGTGATTAGGAGTGCGGTGTAATCACACTCCTCAAAAACGAATGACTGCAAAAAATGATAAGCACAGATAGAGAGTCTGAAATCTATGTATACGATTCCAACAGGATCAACCTCATTATCTAGGCTGCCTTAGCCATTTCACCAGCGTCAGTATTTCCCTTCATGCCAACGTCGCTAGGCAACCAAACAAGCACATCAATCTGTTGATAAAATCTATGGTCATATAATTGTAGAATGTTCAAAATGTTGGGGCGAGATTAAGTTACCTGATGGTGTCCGTTGGCATTATATCTCCACTGCTGGAAAACCGTTTTGGTCCAAATGTGTTTGAATGACTCGATTTAGACCTTTCTTCACGAAATAGTACATGCTGCAGATTTCAATTTCATGTCATAACTATAATCATTAGGCAATCGAGCTAGAACTTTCACATATTGTGTACATATATTTTCTCTTGCCGTTAAAACACAAAACCTATCTGTCGGGCATTTTATTTTCCGATTCCAACCGCACCACGTATAGGCCAAAATCCCGCCATCTCCTTAATTGTCCTCCCTTTAAATTAATTGACTGCAGGTTCAACGGTCATCTTCACAACTGACTCCAATGCAGAGACCTGATCTAACACAGGATGGCGAAAACCTTCAGTCACCCTCAACAGAAGCAGTCATTTATAATTAGAATAGATGTGTTCATGGGTGGTAGCAGCGCTAGACTTTATTTATTTCACAATCCATGTACCATTTAGGCTGTAGCTGCTTTGGCTGTAGCCACAGGAAATATATGATTATCTCCTGTTAATCCTTCCCTGAGAAAGGGGCATTGAAGTCCCCTCTGAAATAGGCCAGAATAGCTCCTGATTACCTTTTTTGCTCAGGTAAATGAACCAATCATTTCATGCGCAATTCTCCATAAGTTATGGGTCAGTCCGTGGGACAGGACTTGCTGGGTGGGAGAGGTAGAAAAGGGGGTGGAGTGTCTCATCTACCCTAGTATAAGTAAGAAACTACTGGAGTTTATTTTATTTAATCAGCAACCTAATGTGAAAATTAATGCACAGCTCTACATAAAATATTCTCTTTTACAGCTTGTGTAATAGGCTGCCACCTATAGAATATAACCACCCGAATATTACTTGCCGACGAGCTGTGGTTCTCTCCGGGTACTCCGGCTCCCTGCACCGAAATATCTGTCACCAAATAAGTGAAACAACATTGAATATAACATTATGTGTGAAGATGCAATTGAATCTGGACTTGAAGAAACTAAATGACACTAGTTCATCAATCTGTACAACATACAAGTGTATGTGTTTTTGTTCTTACAGTTGATTTTAATGATGTGCTAATGAGTAAGGAGCAGAGGTCCCGGTACATCCTCATGGGAAGGCAAGACTTCTCATTAGACAGCTTCTCCCAATTTATTTCACATGAGAGGAGCTGGCTGTGGGCAATGCCCTGGAGATAAGGAAAGAAGCGAACAGGAAGACTGTAGGATTGAACTATCAGGTCATTAATGCTATCGTACGTAAGATCCAATAAAGTTTTCCTCCAAGAAACCCCCCTTCCGCGCCAATTTGTCATGGTATGTGCAAGGGGGGAGGCGAAAGAGGATGAAAATGTCATACACTAGACTGGACGAGTCTATTTCATATGTACTATTTATCAATAATACCTAACTGACGTTTATTAATTTGAAGAAAAAAAACAATTGGAAAATAAAATAAAACAATAATCACAGACTGGACGTTTTGTTGGATTTCGTGGTGTGAAGATTTCATTTGTATGTATGGCTAGCCTGAATGATTTATGGTTTTAACCTTAGTCGCAACACTTGTAACAATTTCATTCTAACGCCATACTGAATGAACTACAGTGACGTCATTTCCAATGCTGACATCACGATAGGTAACGTCATTGTTGACTTTGACGTGAGTGGACGTCTTTTTCAGTAGCTCTCCAAAGTAGCATTTTGTGTATGACTTATTGAGAATAATTCAATCGTTTTACGGACTTGGATGACGTTTTGGATTGGCATAGTCTTCAGGTGGACTCATTGGCTGGTTTGTGACTGGCTTTCGCCGGCGTCATTACTTTTCGCCCAACAACTATGCCTGGATTTGGATGGAATCGAAGTGAGTTTACTTGAATTTGAATGGTTTGAATGAACTGATTGCTGAATTGCCAGTGTATTAGCTCAGCTGTTTGGACTATATCAACTAAGACCGTCTTCAAACTGGAATCACAACGTGAACAACATCGTACAGAGAACCGTCTTTTCAAGCAATGGAACAACACATATAGCCATTGGAACGTATGTCAATCCAATGTGTTTGACTTCGGCGCAATCCATAATTGATGTACCCAACTTTAACCTAAGATTGGATTTCTCGATAATTTGTCGGGAATTTATCTCGAATTTTGAATTCAAGGAGAAAATCGACTGTCAACATAACGCAAAGTTACTGTAGGCCTGTGACGTAATAAACGACGTTCCAGAAAACGAAGTGGAATTATTTCAACGTCACCTTCGGATTTGATTTTCTGAATATCCTAAGGTCTGGTAAATTTGTTTGCCAGTAGCTGACTTGTCATGTAGTGGCAATGCCCATCGTTCTGATGAGCACCAAAGACCTTTCTTCACTGTTTGTGTTCGTCTGCGAACTTATTGTAGCTCGTCCTCTGCATTCTCAACAGGTCCTGAGTTTGGCTCTACGCCGAGCGACTCGCTCAATATCAACAACTACAACACCAGTGAAAGAGTTGCGATCACGTACCAATAATCTTCGTGGCTCCATATCAACGAACGCATCCGAATCCCGGAAATTTCCTTCGATCTTGGCCAAAGCCCTAAAAATGTTCCACCTGGAACAATCAACTAACAAATATTGAAGTGAAACAGCCGTCATTTCAATGGGTGCCGTCATTTCGAACATTTCCGCCATCATCTTCACGGTAGATACTGGGAAACTGCACCTGATGAATCATTTGATATTTCCTGGACTGAAGTCGAAGATCTCAACAACATGGTAGTCGAAGACAAAATAAAAATCAGACGAGCCGATAAATTATCCAATAAGAAGAAGGCTCAACTTATGATCCATGTGTATCGGACAACTAACAAATTCGTGATCCAAAACACGGAAACGGTGGTATCCTGGTGGCTAGACGCGGAATTTTCGGCTGCAATGAGTGACACCCCTCCTATTACTTCCAAGTTTTCAAAATCATCATCTCTGTGTCAAATAACAAGTGTCGCACCAGTGCACTATTGTGACAGGCGAGTGCGCCCATGCACTGCGATGTGTGTGGCAGGGATCATTCGTGGAGTGCTCCATGCACTGCGAGGAGTTTGACGGGAATCCCCTGACGTCGTGACTCGGGATATCCCTACGGCTGGCCTGAGTGAAGACGAAACTATAGATTACAGTGCGTTGTGAAGACTCATACTTTATTATCTTGTTCCCTACAATGTTTAGACATGAGTTCTAATGCTTTTAGTGGCGTCACTGTGTTGGTATAGTCGGCAGAATGATGTTTGCCTTGGATCTATTTTCGACGCACCCCCTGGATGAGTGAGGTTCACCCCGCACCTGGAGAGAGGGCAGCCATGTTTTGAGCAACAAGACGGCAGGACATTTACGAGAAACTCCGTGTCCAAAATCAGGTTTCTACCTGATACTGTCAAGTAAGATCTGTACCAGTGATGAGATAACGATCCATATTATGGAAGGACATTTTCTGTGACCGACTGGGACCCTATAAAAGGACCCGTCACAGGAGTTACAGTGAACCGTCGAGTCACTTGGTGTAGTCGCCTGGTACTGTGTATATACCCTTGGTACTGTGTTAGAGCCACCTGGTGTTGGATATTGAATGTTGTCATGACAGCTACCCGGATTAGGGGGTAAATATATATATATATATCGACTGGAATGTGTGCCGGTGTGATATTAATGATGTGATTCCATATTGCCATTTGTTTGAGCAAATTATCAAGAAATCATGAAGTAATAATGCAGTAAACATGACACAATTTATTCTATCTTTTTATTGCATGTCATAATGTAGTAATTGATTACATGCTTTGAGTTACCAAAATTAATGCGACTCGTGAGGTTCGTTCTGTTAAGAGTATTAATTAGCATAATACTAGTGTTACAGATTTGATCCGAAGTTACCACCATAGTGTGACTTATACTTACATGTGCTATCAATGTATATGGGAATGACTTGGCACCGTACGTGTTTCATTACCTAAATACCGTATTCATGATATTCGGTCGTTGTAAACGATGCTTTCCGTCCACTCTGTAATAGTGTCACTGAGAGTTATATGCCGAATAATGTTTCATTGTATTGAACAATTCCATTTGTTTCTTATTCAGGTTTATTTCTGACATGGAAATAAAACACAGCTATATTGACTAATCCAGAACTTGAGTGATTTTGTGGGTGTCACATTCTGGCGTCGTGGACAGGATTAGCCATTCATCGCTTTCATCAATCCCCTTCCGTGAGAAGAAGCTGTCGACTGGATGTGCGAATTCGCCACATTTCATGTTGCCCAAACCTGTAGACGTGATGCGAGCAGTTGGCTGCTGGAGACCAAATCTATACAGTTACATCATATATGCTGGAACAGTCCAGTAGTATATCAAGTGCAGATCACCTCTACACAGTGACGCCACTATACAGTGACGCCGTATAGGAGTCCAGCAGTAGTATGCAAAGGACAGGTCACCTCTATACAGTGACGGCATACCATATGCTGTAGCAGCCTGGTAGTAGTATATAAAGGGCAGATGAACTGGAGTCGTGGGCGTGGGTGCCAAGACTTTGGGAAGCTTTACAAGATCTTCATTGACAGTGACTGATGTCATATGAATTGTACAGGAGTACAACTGATAAATCTAGGTCTCACTGAAGCTGTTATCAGAGATTATTAGAGCATACTGCAATGACATTTCTGCTAGGACAATACATTGAGTGCAGTATATTATATTAACTCATATTTCCAGTCCGTGAATAGGAG
The DNA here is from genome assembly GCA_036873755.1 of Hanleya hanleyi. Lineage (NCBI taxonomy): Eukaryota > Metazoa > Mollusca > Polyplacophora > Lepidopleurida > Hanleyidae > Hanleya > Hanleya hanleyi. The sequence continues at coordinate 367,455 of JAVTVY010005825.1, forward strand.
TAAGTCGTATCTGACTATTAGTGGTATTGTGCTGAACTAAAAAAAGAATATAACAAAATCAGTTTTAGTTCTAGCCAAGTAGATAAGTGTGAGTGTGTTGTTATGCAAATGTGTGAACAAACAAACACGGGTTGTAGTCGTAGTAATAAGGTAGCATGCCACTTATGCCAATCAGGGGTTTGCTCCATGGTTTGTTAGCCAAGTCTGTGTCCACCTAGCTTCCCTCCCCCATTATTGGTAATAGCTGGTTGTTCCTTCACATTGGTGTGAGCAGATCCTTACAAGTCATATGACGGATTGGTGAGTATTCTCTACAGATTAGGTGAGTATACGTTGTCCGTACTGTTTTGTCACTATATTTGTACGTGTATCGCGTCATTTTGAAAGTGAAGATGGCAGAAGCAGCGCTACAGGCAAAGGTCGCAGACTTAGAGGCGGCACTTGAGCATGCTAGACTCGAAGCTGCAGCCCAGGGCAGAGAGGCAAAATCTGCCAAAGACGAGTTAGTCCAGATGAGAGAAACTGAGAGATTGATTGATGCAGTATCGAATCTTACTGAACAGGTGGCACGTCCCAGTCCACCAGTTCCACGCTGGATTTCCCCCTCCATTCGTTTAGAGCGCTTCCGAGACCGTCCCACAGGTAAGGACGAACCCTCAGTGTACGAATGGATTCGCGACGTACGCGGGCGGTTGACTACATTGAAGGGGACTGACACAGAAAAAGCGGCTTTCATTATAGAACACCTTTCAGGTAAGGCAAGACAAGAAGTCTTGGGAAGAGAACAGACTGTACAATCTAACCCTGAAGCGATATTCGCGACCCTTCAGAAGACTTTCGGGGATGGCGATACCCTCCCCCTCCTTCAACAACGGTTTTTCTCCTATCGACAGAAAGATGAAGACTTAGTGGCATGTTCCCTTGACCTAGTGGATATCTATGATAGATTGGTCATGCTAGACGAGTCCTTTAGGGTGCGAAGAACAGTGGCACTTAAAGAACGCTTTGCCGAAGCAGTAAATGATGAAGGGTTAAGAAGAGAACTTAGACGATTGAACATCGAGTCACCGACTTTGTCCTACTTTGATTTACGCGATCGGGCCATCAAATGGCTTGGTAAGTCAGAATCGGCGTCCGCCAAGAAAGGGCGTGGTATGGTAAGTATGGAAGCGGTAGATAGCCAAGCAGATAGATCGTCATTAGAGAAGATGAAGGAGGAGATAGTGTCCTCTGTTTTAGAGGGATTGCGTAAGGAAAAGGTGCAGGGTCGAGGGGGAGGAAACTTCAGAAGTCGTCGTCCAAGGCAGTCTGATGGAACCCCACGTCGTTGCTGGGAGTGCGACAGTCCTGATCATATGCGACGAGAATGTTCAACGTGGCTACAGAAGCAGAATCAGACTGCTTCTGCGGATGCCACTGTTCCGTTAAACTGACGCCGCCCACTGCCGAGAGCCGAGCAGTGGGCATGGAGTCTCTCAGAATTGGAGATGTAGGCTCAATCCTAGAGAAGGCTGTGGGCATGTGCCCAGAGACTGTTGTCCATATCGGAGGGGTGGCAGTACGGTGTTTGCTGGATTCGGGGGCACAGATTTCCACGATCACAGAGACATTTTACAGGGAGAATCTGTTGGAGGAAGATGAACCAGTCGACGTTTCTGCATTCATTCGTATTACCGCCGCGAACGGCCTCGGTATACCCTACTTAGGATACATTGAGAGAACTGTGACCATCTGTGGTCAAGCTTTTCCAGATTTGGGATTCCTGATCGTCAAGGATCCAGTGGGTACTCCACTGGCGGAACGTAAACTAGTAGTACCGGGGGTGATAGGGAGTAACCTTCTACAGGTAATACAGAAGAAACTAAGAGAGAGATGGGGGGATGACTATTTGTTGCATTTGGGGCGTAAACCTAGCGGTGCTGAGTGGCAGACCATCCTGGCTATGTATGGACAACACCAAGCATCACCAGTGAGGACATCTGGGTGGGTGCGTGTAGGAAGGGATCCTATTGTTATTCCAGGCAGAGCAATCAGACAGGTTGAGGCAACTGTACGACCATCTTCTCCTGGAGTTACTTATGAGGCCATAGTAGATAGAAGTGAGACTCTGGCAACTCATCTACCTAATGGATTGGCTATAGGTAGATCACTTGTGATGGTGGACCAGTCCGGACGTGTGCCAGTACAAGTCTGCAATTTCAGCGAGGAGGACATACTTTTGACACCAAGAACTCGCTTGGCATTTATCACCAGTGCTACTTTAGAAGACACGAGCGTGAAAATTGTGGAGGTGAGCAGCGAAGAAGTATTTGTGATGGAGGATCACACCGCCCACACAGCCGACATGAGTTTCGACCCTGAGTCTCTGTTAAGTCGAATGGACTTGGGAAAGGTGTCTGCCAGCCAACGACAGAGCCTTTGCGAACTGCTGAGTAAACATTCATCTGTGTTTAGCCAAACAGAGGACGACATAGGTTGTAATAGAGGTGTAGAGCATGAAATTCATACAAAAGACGACATTCCTGTGAAGGTCCCCCACCGGAGAGTCCCTGCACACCAATGGGGTGAGGTACGGGAATATCTTCGCAAAGCTGTCGACAGAGGGATTGTCCGACCATCGTCAAGTCCGTATGCGTCCCCTGTTGTAGTGGTGAGGAAGAGCAGTGGCGACATTAGACTGTGTGTGGATTACAGGCAGCTGAATTCCAGAACCTACAAAGATGCCTATCCTATTCCCCGCATCGAGGAGGCATTAGAATCGTTAAAGGGAGCTACATACTTCTGTAGTTTGGATTTGGCGCATGGGTACTACCAGATTCCAATGGCTGAAAAGGATATCCCCAAAACAGCATTCAGAGTGGGCACAGGTGGCCTCTACGAATTTACGCGCATGCCTTTTGGCCTCTGCAATGGGCCTGCGACTTTCATGCGAATGATGGACAAAATATTCGGCGATGAGAATTTCCAAACTCTACTAATCTACCTTGACGACATTCTCATTCCGGCTGCTTCATTCGAGCAAATGTTGGAAAGGCTGGATATGGTTCTGGGACGACTGAAGACCTACCATCTGAAAGTAAAGCCCGAAAAATGTCACCTGATGAAGCGTCAGATGCGGTTCTTGGGCCATGTTGTTTCGAGGGAAGGGATAGCAACAGACCCCGAAAAGACACGTGCGGTAGAAGAATGGGAGAGGCCAAAATCGGAGGGTGACCTTCGTAGTTTTCTTGGCCTTGCAGGCTACTATCGGCGTTATGTTTCTCACTTTTCTCAGATTGCTGCACCACTCCATGCCTTGGCTGGAAATGCAAAATCAAAGAAGCATGAAAGAAAGCCCAAGCTGAAGTCCCAGTTTGTACAGCAGTGGACCAGCGAATGTGAGGAGGCATTCTGTCGGCTAAAGGAGATGCTGGTGAGTGCACCTATCCTTGGCTACCCGGATTTAACCAGCCCACTCATCCTGGAAACGGATGCATCTTTCAAGGGTCTTGGTGCCGTCTTATCCCAGGAACGGGGGAAGAAGAGGGTTGTTTTGTGCTACGCAAGTCGCAGTCTTCATGGGCATGAACTCAACATGAACAACTATAGTTCGATGAAGCTAGAGCTGCTTGCACTGCACTGGGCCATTACCAGGAAATTTAGGGACCTTCTGATTGGAGCCAAGTTTGTAGTTTTTACGGATAATAATCCTCTGAGCTACATACAGAGTACCGTAAAAGTTGGAGCAGAAATGAGATGGATCGCAGAATTGGCCATGTTTGACTTCACAGTGAAGTACCGCTCTGGACGCAGCAATGGTAACGCTGATGCGCTTAGTCGAAAGGAGCACCATGGTGTTGAACCGGAGACACGATTTGAAGAGACTCTCGGAGGGTTTGGGAATGCTGCAGGTGGAGCTGGAACAGTGCGAGTGGATGTCCCAGGGTATCTGGAGCAAACGTCCATACAGGAAGTGCTGGATGTGCGTCTTAGTGAGGTACAGGCTTGTTCTTTAAGAGAAGTAACTGGTCCTTGCACTGGCACCTCTGTACCAGATGATTTGAAGCAAGCCATCACTCAGAATCTATCGGAGGTCTGGCTTCGTGAGGTCCAAACTCGTTCCTCGAAGACTGCCGCCGTCCCATGTACTGAAGTGCCTTCATTGCAGAATGCCGATCTTCAGCAGATGCAAAAGCAAGATACACAGATTAAAAGATTCTGGGAATATTGGGAGACACATAATCCTCCGACTGTTAAGCAGCTGATGAGAGAAACAAAGCCAGTGCGTAAACTACTCCGTCTTTTTCACCAGATACAGGAGAAGAACGGTGTACTGTACCGGGTAATAACTCAGGATGGTAATTTGATTAGTCAACTTCTGCTGCCGCAGGTGATTCACCAACAGTTTCTTGAAGCGGTCCATGATAAGATGGGGCACCCAGCACTCGAGAAAACTTTGGCACTAGCAAGAAATCGCTGTTACTGGTCAACAATGATTGCAGATACAGAGACCTACTGTAAGCAGTGTCGGAGGTGCACTTTGGCTAAGGCAGGACGGACGTTACACTCGAGCATGGGGAATCTGATTGCCCAGAAACCACTTCAAATCCTGGCAGTGGATTTTACAGTGTTAGAACCAGCCTGCGGCAAGGAAGACGTCCTGGTGCTCACAGACGTCTTTAGCAAGTTCACCCAAGCTGTGGCATGCCTGAACCAGACTGCTAAAACCGTTGCACAGTGCCTAGTAAAAGAATGGTTCGTCCGTTTTGGGGTTCCAAGGAGGATTCATTCAGACCAGGGGCGTAATTTCGAGGCACGGCTAATCGCAGATCTCTGTGAGATTCATGGCATTGGCAAGAGCAGGACGACCGCATACCACCCTGCTGGGAACGGTCAGTGCGAACGATTTAATCGCACCCTTCATGACAGACTCCGCACCTTGGCAACAGAGAAGAAAGCGAAGTGGCCACAGTACCTCCCCGAGATTGTGTATGCTTACAATAGCACACCCCATTCCACCACGGGATACACGCCTCACTTCTTGTTTTTTGGAAGGGATCCAGTGCTGCCCATCGACAGATTCCTAGGGCTGGATGATGAAACTGAACAGTCAAGTGATATAGATGAGTGGGTTGCTGACCACTACCGTCGCCTTAATGAGGCATTTGCGAAGGCATCTGAGGAAACGGAGAAACAGGCAGAACGGCGAAACAAATTTAACAACAGAAATGCAGAAGACACGTCGCTACCTGTAGGCGCCAGAGTATTCCTGAGAGACCGGTCACATAGAGGTAGACATAAGATCCAAGATGTTTGGTGCTCCACGCCATACCGAGTCACTCGTAGGCCAGACCCCAAGGGCAATGTGTATGTTGTTAAACCCATCCATGGAGATGGAATGGAGAAAACTGTAAATCGACTGGAAATGCGCGATGCACAGCATCTGCCAGAAGAAGAAACCTTGGATACTCCAACAGTTAATGATGAACCTCAACCGCGACTGCAACTACACAAACGTGATGACTATGAGGAGGATTATGACTTGCTGCTCTACTCACCTTGTGATGAACAGAGGAACGGTGGTCCAGCAGAGTCGAGTGAAATGAACAGTCCTGATGAGGAAGAGCCAATGCTAGAGGATCATGTGGTGCCTGTCATAGAACCCGATGAGGAATCTGTGGTATCGGAACCTACAGAGTCCACATCCTCAGTACGTGATGGTACTGGACAGACTCGAGCTGGGGAGTGCCCGCAGGCATCCGCTCGGGCAGGGATAGTTGTACCAGATGTGCCACGGAGAGCCTCAGAACTAGAACCTACGAGAGACTTGCGACGTTCCACGCGTACTAGTGCAGGAAATCATCCTAACCCTCATCACCTGCCCCGACCTGTGAACCAGAGTGAGGTGTCTGGAGGTATGGATCCACAAGTGTTGCTGGCTAACTTGGCACAGTCTCAGCTATATCTGACGCAATTACTGGCAGGACAGCGGTGGTAGGCAGAAGGGTACAGTTTACATGAACCGCTCGGAGTTGTTGTAGTCCGCTGGAGACCAGCGTCTCAAAGCAGGGGAGTGTGTGGCAGGCGAGTGCGCCCATGCACTGCGATGTGTGTGGCAGGGATCATTCGTGGAGTGCTCCATGCACTGCGAGGAGTTTGACGGGAATCTCCTGACGTCGTGACTCGGGATATCCCTACGCCTGGCCTGAGTGAAGACGAAACTATAGATTACAGTGCGTTGTGAAGACTCATACTTTATTATCTTGTTCCCTACAATGTTTAGACATGAGTTCTAATGCTTTTAGTGGCGTCACTGTGTTGGTATAGTCGGCAGAATGATGTTTGCCTGATACTGTCAAGTAAGATCTGTACCAGTAATGAGATAACGATCCATATTATGGAAGGACATTTTCTGTGACCGACTGGGACCCTATAAAAGGACCCGTCACAGGAGTTACAGTGAACCGTCGAGTCACTTGGTGTAGTCGCCTGGTACTGTGTATATTCCCTTGGTACTGTGTTAGAGCCACCTGGTGTTGGATATGGAATGTTGTCATGACAGCTACCCGGATTAGGGGGTAAATATATATATTGACTGGAATGTGTGCCGGTGTGATATTAATGATGTGATTCCATATTACCATTTGCTTGAGCAAATTATAAAGAAATCATGAAGTAATAATGCAGTAAACATGACACAATTTATTCTATCTTTTTATTGCATGTCATAATGTAGTAATTGATTACATGCTTTGAGTTACCAAAATTAATGCGACTCGTGAGGTTCGTTCTGTTAAGAGTATTAATTAGCATAATACTAGTGTTACAGATTTGATCCGAAGTTACCACCATAGTGTGACTTATACTTACATGTGCTATCAATGTATATGGGAATGACTTGGCACCGTACGTGTTTCATTACCTAAATACCGTATTCATGATATTCGGTCGTTGTAAACGATGCTTTCCGTCCACTCTGTAATAGTGTCACTGAGAGTTATATGCCGAATAATGTTTCATTGTATTGAACAATTCCATTTGTTTCTTATTCAGGTTTATTTCTGACATGGAAATAAAACACAGCAATATTGACTAATCCAGAACTTGAGTGATTTTGTGGGTGTCACAGTAAGATAAGACTGAATTCAGACTCATTTATTCATTGGTAAA